>JAVJGJ010000061.1:64983689-65023954 GCA_035590215.1 Microhierax caerulescens | reverse complement strand
AAAGGGCCCAGTTTATTTTTAGCCCCCCCCCCCCCCCCCCCCCCGATCTGATATGAGCTAGGGGAGAAGGTGACCTGTATCTAGGATAGAGCAGAGAGGGCTGAGCAGAAAAATTTAAAAAACCAGAGAAGAACATAGCAACAGCTCAAACATGCTGGAATAGCTGAGAGAAGGCAGAGAGAAGATGACAACCAGAACAAGGGTGGTGGGAAGGCTTCAACAGGAAAGGCTGGAAGCAGGAATGAAGTAGAATGAGTCAACCTTGAGGAAGAAGGGAAGAAAAAAGCCCACCCAGGAAAGAACATTTCTTTCCAGAAATTGGAAAAGAACGGAAATCCATCACATTGCTACTTTGTGTTCAGAAAATATTGGTGAAATGCTGCAACACTTCTACTCTATGACTCTACCAAGAGGCTGACAGCTATCATTAGCTAGTATGTCAGCTAAAGTGGCAGTTACTAATAGACTGTAATCCTGTCTATGATCCATGTGATGACTTTTGTATGTTTTCCAATTAAATGGTCTTCCTTTAAAGAGCAGAAAGCTATAATAAAATACTAAGGTTGCACAATGCAGCACTCAATATCCAAGTAATGGCAGAAGGTAATTCAACTCAGTTACTATATGTCACGTGCTTAAGAACACACATCCTTAACTATACCCTCATCCTAATTTCTACAAAGCACGTCTGCATCTCTCGGTGTAGCGGTGCTCTAGGAACACCGTAGAGCTGGAAGCTGTTCTTTGCGTGGCCCCATCTCCTGTGATGAAGAAATCAGCTGATGGAAGCCAATGGCTATGGGTCTGCAGGAAAAGAAACCTCACAGTTAAGGAAGCTGAGGATTCATATCTACTTCTGCCTCTTACCACAAAGCTGAGCATGACGGTCTTTGCTTAATACAAACCCGGCTTTTCAGAAATCCTGCCTTCTCAACACACAGCTTGAGATGCGGCACATGCTTTGAAGAAAAGCACGCTACGACCCCAAGCCAACATGTGCTTGGAGTTGAGGGATGCCCAGTGACTCCGGCTGAAGACACCCTTACCCTGCCATGGGAGCTACTGCAGATGTTCAACACCGACCATGCAAGCATTGCACATTTTGGGTGCTCCTGCCTCTTCCAGCAGATCTCAGCTTTACTCTGTATGCAGAGCCAAGGTCTCCATGCCCTCTGGTAGCCCTCGGAGGTGACAGAGCACACCCCCAGGGCTGCCAGAGCACACCACTGGGCACGTGCGACGTGCCTGCAGTGCGAAGCCTGCAGTGCGACGCATTCTGCCGCGGGCACGGGGCTGCAGCACCCACGGCTCCTCTGCGGCTCCGCTCAGAGCTCGACGGAATCCAGGGACGAGAGGGCATCCTCAGGCTTGAGAACCTGTACTTGGTTCTCTGCTCCCTCACAGCTTTCCTGTCTAATTAAGACAAATAATTTTGACTACAAAGCTTTGCTTCCTTTCAGGCGATACATATATTACTTTCTTCCATTGTTTGTTGCGGCATTCCCCCCCCTTCCCCCAGCTTACTGATCCATTTGGAAAAAGGAATTAAAATTTTAGTGTCACATGCAAAAAAAAGTTTTTTAAAAATATAAAATCAACACCTCACAACCAAGCAAAACCCCCTGTTAAAACCAGTAATCCCTGGCCAGTCAAAAGCAACTGTAAGTTGCCTCATTTTCTGCAAAGTTTTAGGTGCAGTAGCTCCTTTTCTTGTACTAAAAAATCTCAGTTTAAACATTGAAATACAGGCTGGGAGCCTATGATTTTAAATAAGGAATATGTAACTTGAGCACATCATTAAAATGATTAAAACCAGAAAAAGGTGGAAACATCTTTCTATGCACAGTTTTGAAGACAGCTAATTTAGATACAAAAATTAAATTCTTGATACCTTATCACTTTCTGACAAAAGCATTTTTAAGGAAGCATTCATTAAGTATCATAGAAACTATGGCAGTGCCAAACATATTCTACTGAAACTTTTCAATCACCTTTAATTTTTAAACAGGGGCTCATTTTCTGTACCAGTGCCATAAAGTGAAATATGAGAAAGAAAACAGATGATATGACTTACAAAACTAAAAATAAATTATTACATCGATTAATAAAGCAGTAGCCAGCAATCTAATCTGGGCTTCTAGCATATCTTTTCAGGATTGGCTATATCAGATAAGGCCAATATTTACTAACTGTGTGGAGAGCTGCCAGACACTGTCAGTCCCCCGGTTGTGTACAACACAATTTTGCCTCCCTCAAACATGGAGAACAGGAGGGATTGTAGCACATAGGGACTCCTGCAAGAGCTACAACAACCTAGCTGGAGGCTTAATAAAAATATTTTACCTATAAAGTTATACATAGTAAGACAAACAACCACTTCCTAAGGAAGAGGTAAGGGAGGGAAATTACACTCTGAGATAATATAATAATAAAAAATTTACCCTTCAGTTATTTGCAGAAATGTTTTTAAACTCAACAAAAAACTAATCAGCTATGATATTTACCTAAATAAAAGTCAAGAAGCAGAGATGAAAAATAAGGGTTCTGAATTTGTAAAACTTCAATTAAATTTTATTTTGAGAGACAAGGTGTTATTTGTTTAAGGGTGCTGAGCTCCATTCCCACGTACTTCCAGAAACTATTTATATACAAACTAATTTTTTCTGTTTGCAAAGACACATTTATTGTTCCCAGTCAAGGAAATGTATGGGGACAAAATGGAAAGACTTAAAAGAAAAAAAGATGCAGCCACAGTAACGAGCTGTACAGAAGCCAACCTGTTTAACCAAAGCCATTTCTGTGTTAAACATTTACCAGAGACTGTCAAACCAGGCTCAAGGTTCAAACTTGAAAGTCGGGTGTGGTGACTATGGCAGTGGGAAGCTTTCCTTTCTTGGGGTCCCCGTCCACCATGGGTCATGACATCCTTCTGCCAAGGCTGGCGGCCAGGGCCCAGGGGGACGCTCACCGGGGAGGGGTGGGTGAGGCTGTTACAGCTGGGGTATCAGATACAGATGGCCATCAAACTCACAGCCCTCCAGACAGCTATAAACATCTGAGCAGAAAGATGTGGCAAAGAAAGTTCCTTGCTCTTCTGAAGAAACCTTCCTCCAGTGTAGTTGTTGAGTACTGAAGAAAACATTTGCTTTTTCCTTTCTTCGTTGTGAAGAGCATAAAACCTCCCCAGCACAGAACTCCCATATGCTGAACCTATTAACACTATAATAATACTTAAAAAATATACTACCTTCCTGTCACTTTACATTATTAAATGAGAAAAACTTCTAGTGAGATAATGAAGAGAGGAACACTGTGAGTAACTACAACTACTAGTCAGTCACAGTCTACAACTTGCAACTCTACCAGCACATGAAAGCTTAGAACAATCCGTCTTGATCACATTTTGTCTGAACAGTGCCCAGCCCTAACACAGTTCTCTTGGAAAGGTAAATTCTTTTAAAACACATTAATTTAATTAGCACCAATACTAAGTAACACACGTGCAGTGAGAACTCTGTTAGCAGTTTAAAAGCTAACTGCATTTAAGGAAAACAGCTGCAAACTATACAACAGGAGACACAGCATCTCAGGAAACCTGTGGGGCTGCCAGACAAAGCAGCAGCTGTCAGCTTAGTAATTTTCACCTTTAAAAAAAAAGGGGGGGCGGAATCTACCCTGAAGAAGAGTTCAGGGTAAACACATAAATAATACAAGTTGGTTTTTTTCATATGTACAGACTGCTATGGTATTCCCTGGTGCTACTGCAAATTACAGAAACAGAACACTTGCAACTGGCTCCTGAAAACCTGCAAGAAAAAGCTATTCATCTCCAACTGCCAACTCCAAGGAAAGAACTGGATGCAGTATGTCTAGGGTGGGAAGAAACAGCTCAGAATTTCACCTAATTTATTATGACTATTCTTTTAATAAGACCATTCATTTTGCTCCTACTTCAAATCTGATGCTTCAAACATACGAGTTGCATTCCCTCATGATATGACCAGACCACAAAATACTGCACACACCGTAAGTCCTGGTCCTCCACGGTAAGTCTCACTAGTATTAAACTAACATAGTCTTAAAAGTGAGTTACTTGTGATACTACTTAGATAACAGTAAAGAAACTATTTTCAATGTCACTGCCATCTGGGCCTCATTCTTATCTTCCAGCAATGAGAACAATGTAAACCCTCAGCTGCGTACACTAACTGATTGCATATTCCCAGTTGCTTACTTCTTTATTAACTGGAGAAACCGCTAAGTATGTTTTAAACCCTCTTAGACACGAAAATAGTTTTCAGTTCAGGCAGGAAAAAAAATTAAACCAAGGCTATTGATGCTATATTTGTCATTACAATATTAAAATAATATGTAAAAAAAGCCAACTGAAAATAACTTCAAAAATGCGTTTTGCTGAGAACCTAAACCACTGGTTACGATGCTCTCTTCTGTCTCTTGTAAGGCACTAGCTTATGCTTAAAGAGACTGAAGCCTGCTAAGAACTGAGGTTTTCCTCCTGGGCTGCCTGCAGCCCCGAGCAAACGCACACGCGCAGCCCCTGGTTTGGCCAGCTGCCACCCAGGGTGCGCACCGCTTGGCTGTTGTCAGCGGCACTCAACACAGGCCGGTCTTGCCAAAGTCAAAGGTGTTTTGGGGTGCGCACTCAAACATTCCTGCCGACTGCACAAAACACCCACAAACCCACAAAACAAACAAAGCAGCTCTCCAAATAACTCCTGTATAGAACCTACCTATTCTGAAGTTTCCTTTCCCAAAAGAGAGAACTAAAATTGCTTTAGTAAACGTGCTGTTCTTGATTACAAGCATATCCCCAGTGATGCCAAAATAAATTAAAGATCTACTATGGATTACATTATTTAGCCAAAGCCAGCAAGTAAAAGCACCCACTATTACTGTACTCAGAGGAGCTATAAGCCCCCTCTGAGAGCCAAGATGATTAACACCATTTCCTTTACCACACACACAGATAAATACTCTACCATGACTTGATAAACCAGGAAACCAGGTTTTGAACTAATGCTCTAGTTTTCTGCACATGCCTATAATGGAACCAAGATAACACCAACACAAGGAATGTATCACCTAGAAAGGCCACGGCAAATTCGCTTCATTGCTGGATATAGACCGCATGGCAGAGTAACACATTTTACAATCAGATTGGCAGGTACCATTGTGCCTTCTCCTGGCGCTGTCTCCACATCGGGATACATGTTATCAATAATTTACAATGGAGTACTAGCATTCTAATTCACTGAAAAAAAAAAAAAAATTAAAATTTGAAATTCCTAAAGCAGCAAAGTCTCATAATTAATCTCTCTATCTGCAGAACACCACACATTTTACCATCCCTTTAATACAACTAAAGCGGACTGCAGGATTCATTGTTTTGTAGCATCACCTCAAACACCATAAATGTTTATGCTTGTGTTTTCAACAACTCAGGTACATCATAGTAAGGACATTGATCAAAGTACCCGGAGTGAGTACAGAACAAAGAAGTGACTTCAGTTCACACCACTTTACATACATCCGCTACAAAGTATTTTATAAAAATACATTTAGTATTGGCAAACAAAATACATTGGGATGAACAACTTTCCCATAGGTATTGCTGTACTAAGCCAGTCAAACCATGTGCTGGTGAGGTTCTGATCCCTGTACAGTCCCAAGGTCTTAAGAAGAACCTGAATTGGAAACCTAAGCCCTATTCTCCGTAAGTATATGAAGAACTAATATTCAATTATAAACCCCAGTATACACAAGGTTTCAGTGTACAGGAAAGCACTGGCCCCTCTGAGCTCTACTGCAAAGCGGGCAGCATGGCAGGTGGCTGGCAGGGAAGGGGCACCCCCCCCACACCCCGCCAACACAGGAGCGTTGTACACCCCCCCATATGCACTCACTGGCGGTCTGCCCCTCTGGAGCAGCAGATACTTGTTTAGCAGCTTCGATGGCAAACACATGCTGTTGAGAACAGGCTTCCCGGGCAGCTCGCGCTTCACTCCCGTTAAGCGGAGGCAGCGGGGACTATCATTTGAAGCACTGTTGTTTCATTTCTCATAAATTATACTCTATTAAGTAAAAATAAACCCTGAGAGCTCAGGCAAATACCAGCAGCATGTTAACAGAACAGTAATTTGCAGAGATTCCCAATACAGTGCAAGGGAAGTAAAAACCACCATCTTAAATAGCGCAGGCTCCCTACGGGCATTGGGCCCTTTCATCTCTCTCTCGAAGCCCACACCATGTCTGTCGCCAAACCAGGGGACGAGTGTCCTACCGCAGGTGCCTCGGCACTTGCTTTAATAACACGCCAGCGCCTGGCAGGCTCAGAGGAGCCTCCGGCAGCTCCAGAGCCACAGCCCCCAAAGACACCCCTTCTTCCCGCTCCGAAATGGCGTCTGCTACCATTTTAGAGCTCTCACAGGAGTGAGAAAGAAGCACTAACGCAAGTGAGCGACGCGACTTTTTTTTCCCCTTTTGGATACTCTCCAGAACGTAAAGGTTTCAAGGGCACAGGGAAGGCTTTCTTGGAATGGATAAATGGTAATTGATGTTGCAGCTGCAACCTTAGCTAGGGCTCTTGGGACTTCAAATGT
Source organism: Microhierax caerulescens (assembly GCA_035590215.1). Classification (NCBI taxonomy): domain Eukaryota; kingdom Metazoa; phylum Chordata; class Aves; order Falconiformes; family Falconidae; genus Microhierax; species Microhierax caerulescens. Next base: position 65,017,334 of record JAVJGJ010000061.1, on the reverse strand, counting down.
ACTACAGCCCTAAAGTATTTATGACCAGAATATGATAATTAAATTATATGTTCTGAACTTTTACATTTATTACAGTGCTCCAGTAAAGCAGCCAAAAAGTCTTACCTTCAAGGGTAGGACTTAATTTCTGTATGAATCAGTTTATGCATATTTTTCCAAAGGGAGGGGTGGGTGGGGGGTGTGGGCTGGAGTTTTTTGGATTTATTATTTTTTTTTTTTAATTTTACTGTGCATCCTTATTTCCTTAAATAAAGATGGCAAAAAAGCCATCACCAAAACCACCAACAAAAGCCAAAGAAAGACAGAAGCCAGTACTTTTATACCTCAATAAAAAAAAAATCATCCTGGGCTATCCTAATTCTTTATGCTTTGCTGGATAAGAAAATATGCATTTCATCTACATATATTTACAGACAGGTTGTGGATTATCTGAAAACTTGACTTTCAAGAACTGTCTTGCAGATACATCCAGCTTTACATGCATACGTACGCACTCTGCATTTACAAACCAAGCAGCAAGCAGGCATTTCTGCAAGGACAGACACTAATTAGGAAGGCTGCAAGACTAAGATGAACTCAGCAGAAGAAAGCTCAAAAATCTAATCAGAATTAGATTGATAATTTTATTTTATTTTTTTCATTTTAAGCACAACACATGAAATGTTCTTAGGCCATTCAACCTCTGAATGCAGCAAGCACCGCTTCCAATCCCGGCAGCCACAGAGGTATGTTTTACCCGTGTGACACTTTCTTGGAAGCAGTTTCTTAGTTTCCTGAACCTTTCAACTTAATCAAGAGCCAATGCACCCATCAAAAATCTATTATCTTACCATAGGTCCTTTAACATATTAATTTCATTTGCTAGCATCGAATTCAAAAAGATAGCAGAACTTCTGCACAGAGATATTCTGTCGTTACTAGAACAGACCCATGAGCTTAGATCAGTCTCAGAATTTCAGCTTACCCTATACAGTCAGCATGTATCAGAGAAGTATTTCACTCCTTAGCACAGCACCCTTACTAACGCTGTACCAGAGGAACTGAACTTATAATATTAAACAGGATTTGTTCCATTAATGACCTCAGTGTGAGCTATGTACATTACTCTGGTTGTCTTAATGTGAATGCTTGTGTCAATCACAGGACAGCAGCCGCAGGCTGCCAAAATGATGTTGCTAGGAAAGAAGGCAAGAGCCATCTGGAAAGCTCACTCTAATGTACATGGAAAAATATTAATGGTACTGTAGAAATGCAGTAAAAGATTAAACTAAACTGCAATGGTCACAGAATAGGTATTTTAAAAGCTGCAGGATAATCCTTGCATAGTCAAATTGAGTCATAAAGCTATAAATAAATTTAGACTGGTAATTATAAAGTTAATTTCTGCTATTATGAAAAAAAATAATTAAGACTTCTGCTGCCAGTGTAACCCTCTAACAGTAATCTGGACATTGATTTTTATGAATGTGTACATACAGACTTGAATTCAACACAGTTTCTGCTTTTATCAGCATTGCATCATTATTTTCTGCTTTGCCAAAAAAAGTAATGGTTAAAAGAAATACAAATCAATAAACACAGATAAGAAAGCAGAAATAAAACCTTAGCTCTGAGGAGGATGAGGAGGAAGAAAAGGAGAGAAAGATGGAAACAGGGCAAGAGAAGCAGAATGGAATGTTTCTTCCTTAATTCTTTCCACAGACCTTCCTGGAAGCTCCGTTTAAAAGTGGAACTGATACTAAAAGTCAAGATGGTAAATTCTTCGGTGCACAAACTCCATTTCTTTGTCGGTCAGTATGATGCCCTGCATTATGTATTTCACCCCTGGCATAGGCTTTCCACACTTTTTGTCAATGAAAATAAAACTTTCACATGCAAAGCATTTTATTATGGAATATTAACCAAGAGTTGCATTCTGGGCTGTGCTTCAGTGGAAATTATATAGAGAAGAGGGATGGGGATATGTGCCAATTTTAGTGTTTGGCCTCAGTCCATTAGATGTGGAGCCAGGATGACTTGGTTGACTACTGAGTCATAGGTTGGTTCAATTGACATTATTTTACATTTGACTAGTTACTGTTCTTTAAACTTTGAACAGGAGTCCAGAAGCTAAAAAAACTCCAGTGAACCTAAAAGGGGCCAAAGCAGAGCTTAAATGAGATTCTTAAGCAAGAAAAACACTCTTCTTCAATGACATCTACTTCAGCAGAGATAGCTAAAAAAACAAAACCTACCTCACAGTTTAAAAAATTTGTTACATTATCAAATACCTATAAAACACAATATTAAATTAAAAAATAAAGTTGAAATTGAAGTTCTGAGATATCCTCCTCCTCCCCCCATTCCTGTAAAGGTGGGAAGGAGAAGCAAAGCTTTTCCCCTCCAAAATAAATAAACCAGTGAACGAGTACTGTATTTTTAACATATGTAACAGTAATATATTCCTGAAATGTCAGATTGTCAATGTGCATGCTGTTAACTCACCAACCAATACTCAATCTAAAACTGAAAATGAAAAAATTTAAACCCCAGAAGTTACTGTTTTCAATACTGAAGGCAGACTTCTATTCTGGGTAAGAGAAGCCCATAAATACTATTGTTTTACAAGCATGAAACCCAAACAAAACCACAAAAACATCCTATCTTGGGTACTTTGCTGGAAGACAAAAATAATTCTGATGATCTGAGATCTTAGTCACAGAGGAGGATGACTGCAAGATGTTCTTCTCAGCATTAAAGGCCAGAATTGTGATTTGGCGCCAACTTAGTATAAAGAATTGTGTAAGGTGCTACCTCCAATGCATGTGGATTATGTTCCCCACTTAGTCATGAGCAAGAACTTCACTTAAAAGGGTAAAGATTCTTTTTTACCACATTAGAGAGAGGACAGTAATTACTGCAGGAAAGAAGAGAAGCAAATTTAAAATTCTGGGTGACTTAAAAATCAGAAAGATTCTGAAGGATGAAACACCGTGATGGCATGCTACTCAGTTCTACAAGGGAAAGGCAAAGACCTTCCACACTCTGAACACTACCAAAAGGTTTTCATGCTTTACATTCAGTTTTTGATGCATTTATCCTTCATATCCAGACCTTTGTGTGTACACAACAGCTTAAAACCTAGCAAACCTGTCTAAAAGGTATTCTCCAAAGTCTTACAACCCTTTTAATGTGCACTTAAAAACACAATTTCATGTCAGCTGGCATCTGACACATTCAATGCGAAGAACATGTATGAAACCACTCTTCCCCACACATGAATAGGAAAAGAAGCATGTAGTATGCTTGCTTTTTGACACAAAATCAGCCATCTACACTTGTGCAGTACTTTCAGGACAAGCAACAAGTAGTACCATAGACCTGTAAGAAGTGTATAGATATTGTATGTAATTTTCATGGCGCTTTTAAGTCAACTTCAGTGAATTATCTAGTAGAGTGCAATCATTACTTTTTTTTCAACACTGTAAAGCGATTACAGATACCATTTCTGCTATAGCATGCATATGCAGTAGGTTATTATCGGCCTTTATTTCCACTTGGCATCCATGTCACACACAAGACTATCACGATGTTTCATCACATCCCTCCTTTTGTATACTGCCAGACTTTACAAGCATTTCTTGTCTTGGGTTTTTTGTTGTTATTTTTTTTTCCCTCTATGATACTTTTAGGTCTTGTCTTCTTTCTCTCTCCTGGATTTCTCGTATTATTTTATCCACTTTCCTCAGTCCTCTTCCTCTACCCCTCCCCATCAGATGAAGGAAGCTCTATTCCTTCCTTGCTGAACCTCACAGAGTTTCCTGACCACATTGTTCATCTCTGCCTCTTTGTATATTTTCTCTTCCTGAGCAGCACTGGGAACCCCTCCCAGATTAAACTCCATCTGTAAACTTCATTAACAGGCTGTTTACCTCTCTCACACAATTATCACGAAGGTGACTGACTAGACCTAGGTGATAATCCTAGAGTCTGTACACACCTATCTCCACACCATCTCTTTTCTCTGGGAGCATCTTGGGTAGCTTAAGGACTACTCTGCACATTGTGCTGTTATTTCAAGTCTGAAACAGTGGGAACTCCAACATTCTTTCAGAGAAGTATTAAAAACTTTCCTGGTAGGAACCTATGTTTTCTTTTCCTGCATTTCAGTGTTTGTTACAACTAGATGCACTCTTCTATAGGTCCTGATGGTCATTACAAATCTTTTACGACCCATCAGTATCTATCATTATCTCTCAATATCTTCCACTAGCAATTTGGTCACTCAGATTTGCTAGCAGAATAGGTCATGTATCTCAAATACAAAAACATTAACAATCATTATTAAAAGATTCAACTATCAAAATAAAAAGATTAAAAGGTCATCATTAAAAGATTTCCTTAATGTAGTATATACGCTGCATCCAAGTTTTTAAGTCATTCCTGTTTAGTTTACAAAGCCTGTTCTAGCGAGAGAGCTGCTGTAGCATTCCTTATGGAAAAATGGAAAGCTGTTCACTACTGAACCATGTTATAAGACAGAATTCACTGTACGATGATTGTAGAAGATGCCAGAGATCATTCTACTCATGACCTGAAGAAAACAGGTCTTTAATTCAACTTGTAATGATCATATATTAGCCACTAGGTCCTTACTTCCTTACCAAAGCATAATTATAAAGGTTAGTCATAAAACAGGTATTTTCATCAGTTTCTTATATTCTTCATGAAAGCTGACAATATAAAAGTACTGCTTTCTGAGCTGCAGCTAGAAAAGAACCTGCGAAGCATAAAGGAGACTAAAATCTGACAAAGCCAAAGACACAGGATAGGGAGGAAAAAAAGGAAGGTTTATCAGCAAATTCCTTCAAACATTTCCATGCCTGTCAGATGAACAGTCAATCAATCCATCCTACCTTTTAAAAATATTTACATAAAGCAAAGGCGGGGGAGAGATATTAATTTCAATCAGACATTATTCAAGAAGACCACATTGCGGTACAACTTTCATTTACCTAAGTGCTAGCTTAATAATCAACTTTTTCAGTAGCAAGTACTACAGAAACCAGCACTCAAACTCTCATGGTGCAGACCCCACAGAAGTGCAGAGCGTCACACGCACAGGAAGCAGCTTCTTACTCCAAATGACTTACTGCTACAGCTTTAGACAGCTGAGCACACCTCCTAAGACAAAGCCAATAGAGACACAAACATCTCCTGCTCCGATGGACACTCCGGCAGTAGGCAGTGCTCTCCCAAGTACACATGGATGCCCTGTTGCCTAGGTATGCGAAAGAGATGCATCAAGACCCTTGTGCAATGATCAAGAGAGTACCTGTACCTCTTGCTGCTCCTCAGCTTCAGTTATCTGAGTCTGGCTTTGGTTTGCAACTCCATAAAGTAAACATACAGACTTAAACAGAGAAGGAATGCCGATTCAGAAAGTCTTGATTTTTCAAATACAAAGCAAATTATGGTGCTTTTCTCTTATATAAAGACAACATTCTGGATTTAAATAAGCATTTCTCATATTGCAGTAACTTGTACTGTTATCACATCTTCAAGCAAGATGATCAAATGGTTCAGCAAACTTCAATGCTGCATGAGATTCTCTCTCATACGGAAGCTTTTTTACCCTTATAAAGCTTTCCTCAGATTCACGGAGCTTCAGAGAAATTAATTCTACAATAAAACATCTTTATGAAAAAGGAAAGTGGTTAACCTTTGCTTATTTTTAACAGAGGTGGAGACCAAAGCAGCACATAAGCTTCCAAACACGTCAACAAAAACAGTGTTCCAAAACTAAAGGGTAGCCAGGATCAGCCTGGTTCCTCCCTCCAGAGCACTGCACACTCTCAATCCAGATTCTGGGTAGCCCCTGATAACATGTAATTACCACAGGACTATTGTTAAAGTGAAATAAGTAACTGTACGATCAAAGACTTGCATTATTTCCAGTTTATACTAAAAATTATTGGACTATATTGTCTTTGAAGTAACGACCAAGCCCAACATTTCTGTTATGTCACCTACATGTTTCATTGGAGAAACATTAAACAAAGGTCAAATTGACAAACAAGAAAGTTTGGTAATAGGAACAAACTGAACATTGATTGCACACTTAACTCTCTGTTTCAATAAGCTCACCCTGAAGCCTGTGGCTAAACCCATGTTTAAAAAAGGATTAACTTTGCATCAGTTAATGATTGTACATGCAGTACCACTGTCATTATACAACGAAGTGTAAATTGTGAATCTCTGCTATGCTAGCCCTTCCCAGGAGAAAAGGAGCATTTGTTTTTAATGGAGCCATCCCACAGCACACACAGTGTTTTCAGTTTTCACCTTGCCTAGGGAAGTTTCCTCAATCTACTATACTCATGACAATATAATAATGGGATCTAGCTGAGAGAGACAAACAAGATTTCAGAAGTTAAAGTAATATCAGAATCACACAAAATGGATACAGTCTTAATGCTTCACATCAACATATAAAGCACCACCACAGAAAATGAAAAATAAAACTAAGACCCAACACATCCCAAGAATAAGAATTAAAAAAAAAATAAAAATTAGGGTCAGACATATGGTCCAAATTAATTTCACCTAACTTCAGGAACCAAAGGAGGTATTAATTTTAAAATGATCACTACAATGAACACTTACCTAGTCAATACAGAGGCACACTTAACAGCAAAGAATAATTCAAGTGTTTCTCCCCCTGACCACCTAATGTAGAAAACTGAACTTTGGATAATTATGCTCTTAAGAGACTTCAGCACACCTAAATTGAGATGAGATTAACCAAGGCCTGAATATAAATTATACCAAATTGATATGAAGAAGTTGCTTTCTTAAGTTTCGTATTTTCTTACTTCTGATGCTGAATGCATAATTTTTATATATAGTTTTTCCTACCCGTTATATAGATCTTCCTGTTAACCCCTGTTCTGTTGTTCAAGACATAAGAATTTATTCTCCAAGGCATTGAGCTACTGTTACTTCCTAGTGGCTTCTAAAGCTATAGATGCTGAGGACTCCCTAGTTCCAGAAGAAAAGAAAAGCAAGCACCATGACAGAAGTGTAATAATTGTCTCTAACTGATAACAAACAAAACCACCAACTCCCATTATTTATGCTACTTCTCTGTATTTTGGAAGCTGTGGTGTTTCAAAAAGTTTGGAACGGTCACAACTTAAACCATAAAACCACTGCAACAATCATTAAAGAAATAACAAATAGAGCCAAAGGTCTGCAGTTTTTCATCTTAGTTGCAGATGGCTTGAGTGAGGCCAAGAACTGGAGATAAGCAGGCCAGCCTTTTCAAGGAGGGAATGATAAGCTTTTCCCTGTATTGCTTATTCTTGCAATTTTCATCACAAGTCTTGCAGCCTCTGGCACTTTTCCTTTAGTTCTGCTAAAGGGCTTACATTATGAGAATCTCTCTTCTCAGAAAAATCTATACTGAGCTGAAAACGCAGGCACTGAAGGGTTAAAACCAGCAAAGCAGCATGTCCACTTGAGTATTTTTCAGCATGTCATGATTAACTTGAGTCTCAAACCATGGCACTGGTAGTGTTTTTAAGCTTTACAAGAAAAACCTGAAATATTTTAAGGATTTCAATGAAGGAGGAAACACATTCCATGGCTCACTGCTAACACCATGCAAGAAATTCCAGCTCCAGACTGACAGAGCACGCTGTTAACAGACCGCAAGCAGTTAAAAAGCAGACCTGAGGCATGTACGAGTGTCTGTGTATGTGTGCACACACCCTAGACATACATGCAGGTATTTTCCAAACTGTGTTATGGGAATATAATGCATGCGGATGCCTGAAGCCCTACAGAGACTCCATACTGCAGAGCCTGGCAGAGGGCTAATTACAGCCTTAACTGCATCCAGTAACGTGTGTGTGCTCATCTTTAGCTTTCTTCCCCTAAAATCTCTAAGGACATGGAATAAACTGATCTTTACTGCTCTCCCAGTACAGCACCAGCAGCTTCCTTACCCTAGCCGAGAGTCACCTGAGAGCACTGTGAAGTCAGAAAGAATGGAATTCATTCCTTCCAGACTGGCTTTTTCTATTCAATGGTTTTTAATAAAGTCACCAAGCAAAAAGTGTAGTTTTATAAATATTACAGGGACAGTCATTTACAGAAACGAAGGCCTTGAAAAGACCAGAGAAACCACTAGCTAAAATCTTAACCTGATCATGGAGACGGGAAATGGACTGGCTATGCCTCAAAGTGGTGAAGCGTTAAAATGTAAAATTAATAATAAAGAAATTAATTCAAGATACTTGGAAACAGTTTCTCCTAAGTATTACTGCTTTCAAAAGCAGCCCTTAAATTCAGTCCTGAACTACAGTATGAAAAGAAAGTTTTCTCACACAAGTTTAAAGGCAACCTTCCTCATACCTGTCTTGCATAAAATAAGCATTTTATTTCGCACTTAATTGAGGTAACTGGAAAAGGCAGCAGCCCCTATAGGCAGTCTTCACTTCTCTGAAAATCTCCACTATTTTGATTTTTCAAGATACAGAACGTTGGGTCTCTTCTTTATACTTTCTATAAACTTGCAAGAGACTCGGAAAACACACTCCATTTGTTAGTATCCAGAATTTCACTTCCTCACCGTTGTCACGGCAGACAAGCACAACCGCCTGTGTTTGTCGTCAGCTCTGGTACCCCAAGGCAAAACCTACCCAGGAGTTGCCAGAAGTGCAGGTGCTATTACAAAACAGCATTACTTGGATGAAGATAGTCTTTTTTTAAAAAAAACCAGACACACACCTATGCAGATCACAGAAAGAGATAAAATTAAGAAGGAAATAGGGTTCTATAGAATAAGTAAATTAACCACATGAATACCTTCATTGCTGTTTCAATTGTATGGCCAAGGCATCCTCTGATTTCTTTTTGACCTCAAACTAAAGGCCAAGAAGAGTGATTATACCCAAGACTGCTGTTTAAGGAAAGTTACTGTAAAAGCCCCTGTAAAAGCAGATTTACTTAACATCCAAACATCTCTGGCTCCTTGGTATATGTAATGTTGGCTGAAAGGATGCCATCAAAGTGACCTGCCCATATATTTATCTCACACTGAAGAATCCATGAGCCAGAATGAATACTACACACATTGTGTTGGTGCCTTTGAAAAAATGCAAAGAAGGAAGTCACAACCATAAGCCTCAATCCACATGCTGAAGCTCTCCTAGCATAAAGTATTTCGTTTTATAATACGTGAACATATTTTGAAGGGTGGAGGGAGAGGAAGATGACATCGAAAAGGAAGCAAGTTTCCTGGCATATCTTTAGCATAATTATACAGGCAAAAAGATCAATTACAGGCATTCATTCAGTCCAATCATTCTCCAGCTCACAGCAAAGAGACATTTAACTTAACATTACATAAATTAGATATAGCTCAAATATTGGAAGAAATCTGGCCATACAAATGCAAAACACCAGGTTATTCTGGCCTGATGTGACCTGGTACCTAGAGTGCTTCATTTAATGTTTCGAGCGATCTTCCCCTACCTCATAGTTAAAAAAATATTATTGTGAAAGGTGATTTTGAAAGTAGAGTAAGCTCTCAGTTTCAGGTACACAGAAAGCAAGCAGTCAGGCATCAGCCCTAAGTTGCTGTGCACAATGAATGTCTCAATTAGAGAAAGTAAGTTAATGTAAAACTGCTCCACAATATTTTTTTTTTTTTAACAAAAAAGGAAACAAAAAAGAAAAAAAAAATTTCAAGACCAGCCACTTCTCAGTGCAGCATCTGCAAGACCATTTCTTGAAGGCTTCTAAGCAAAGGTCAAAAGCTTCATTCCAAAATGCCTAAGACCCAATATCTGAGTAGCTCTACTATTTTCCCCTGATTTTAATATTTAGGCCAGGAAAGCTATTTAATTAAGGAAAAAAAGTTTTATTTTTTGTATTTGAAAAGAAAGGAAATGACCAAGTAAAAAAGGCATTCTTCTGGGCCTGAATGCAAGTCACAAGTTGCAGGATAGCTGGAAGCCAGCTGGCATGCAGCCCATTTACAGTAAGTTGTTTATTTGTTGTCTAACCACTAATAACTATTGAGAGTGGATCCCTGAATCCAAAAAAGAGCTATGTTTTCTGTTCAGAGAGGAAGGAAGAACAAAGCAGACAATGATAATTAATATTCACCGCTGATGGTTATTACAGTCACTTCCAAATCAGTACACTTTTTTTTTTTTTAATATATATATTAAAAGGATTAGAAAAATGTAATGTAAAATTAAAACCCTTATGTATCAGAGAAGGCAAAAACATTATTTAGATATGAGCAGGAACTGTATTATTGAAGAGAAACCACACTGGTATGTATGTGTCCTCCATTTAAAACCCTAGCTTTCAGGGCTCCGTGCTCCTTGAGCAAGTACAAGTACAAAGCATGTGGCAGGACTGAGAAAGACACATATCACAGACATTTAATTCCTTCTAAGAGTTCTCAGTTATTTAAGACTAAGTTTAACCTTGTGATTCAAGAGAAAAAAAACCTGCTGATGGGTGCTTGTAAATATTCCAAACGCTGAAGGGCAAGTAAACCCGCCCGTAGATACAAGGCTTTCAGGGGAGTTTTACCGAGCGTGAAGTTTCAGCGTTGCCCAGGCAGCGGCTTTGCTGGGCAGCGCGTGCCATGCTGCTGATGAGAGCTGAGGTCCTCGGATGGCTGCAGGGACCGCGGGAAGCTCCGCTGACCCTCCCGAACAGGGACAGGGGGCACTCCAAGGGTCCTCCGAGCAGCTCCTTCCCCCTTCAGCCAGTGTGAAGCGAACAGGTTTGGGGTCTGAGCCACTACTCTTGGGGTGGCGGCTGCTGCTCAAACACGCCTCAAGGACCATCTTGGGAAGACCAGCCATGCAAGTGTCCCGGGGACAGGCTGCCTGCCAGCCAGACCATGGCAACTGGCACCAGACTGCTGTAAGCCAGCAACCCCATCCTGGCATTCCAGCCAAACATAAAGCTACTGTGTAAAAACACCTCAGGTTCAAAAAATATTACTCGTGTATAAATATTCTGTTAACAAGCCTAAAGTCATCACAGATGTAAAGAGAGAGTGACAAAGATATTTGATCCTGATTCTGTTACTCGCAGAGAAGCAGGTGCCACTGTATTGAATTTGCATCTGTACTTGATGTCATTCAGCATGCCCTAATCCCACTCCCACAACTACCACCATAGACCACGTCTTGATGGAGAGGTGGTAAGTAGCTGACAGGTGATACCCACTTAGATCTCTTCTTGCTTTAGATGGACAGTTACAAATAACGTAGTTTGTTGAAAAAAACAAAAGACTATTCTAAACAACCTGTTGTAACAAGACACACTAACCTTGTCCCACATGCTGGGACTGACCGATGGACTTCAAACCCATGACTCAAAATGTTTGCCTTACATTTGCATGTCTACACTGAGACAAAACTGGCACATTACTTATCTAAATAATATTAAGTATCAAATATCACCCTTCTGTATGTAACTTCTATTTAAATACAAGCTTCATTCTGAAAATTTCAAATATACTTCCATATAGTTTCAGTAATTGCTGGCTGGTGATATAATAAAAACAAGCATCACTAGGATGGGAGCAAAGTAGTTTTCATTGGCCAGGTGCCCACCAAGCTGCTTTATCACTCCCCTCCTCAGCAAGACGGGCAGGAAAGAAAATAAGATGGAAAAAAAACCCCAACTTGTGGATAAGATAAAGGCAGTTTAATAAAGCAAAAGGCCACATGTGGAAGCAAAAGAAAATTAAAGACTTATTTTCTGCTTCCCATCAGCAGGTGATGTCCAGCCACTTCCTGGGAAGTAGGGCTTCAGCATGCATAGCAGTTGCTCCAGAAGACAAACGTCACAATAACAAGTGTGTCCCCCAAACTTGTCCTTTCTCTTGGCTTTTACTGGTAAGGAGATGTCATACGGTATGGAATATCCCTTTGGCCAGCTTGGGTCAGCTGTCCTGGCTACATTCTCTCCCAAGATCTCACCCACCCCAGGCTGCTGGTGAGGGGGGATGCTGGAAAAAAAGCCTTGATGCTGGGAGCATGGCCTAGCAGCAGCCGAAACACTGGTGTGTTATCCACACCTTTCTAGCTACCAGTGCAAAAGCACAGCACTGTGAGGCTGCTGTGGGGAAAATTAACTCCATCTCAGCTGGACCCAATACACCTTTCTGCTCTCCTCTTCCTCCTCCAGTACATTATATTTTGTCTTTATTTTAAAATACTGGCTGATACATACCTGGCTCATAGCTCCTAACAATGTTTTGTTATGTTATCTGTGCTTCTTCCAACAGGCAAATTCAGATTAAGAAAAACACGTGCCCCGTACCAAACACACACTGCTTAGTTTTCAAAGTGCAAGAAAGGATTTATTAGAAATATTTTTATCTAGCTAGCTTTCACGAGTACATGAAATTATTTTATTATTATGAAATCACGAGTACAATTAATCTCAATTTTAATTTGTCTTTCTCAGCAGTACCATGAGGATGAAAAATGCAGAACTTTAGTTAGCTTTTAAATGTGGCTGAACTAATCAACAGTAAAGAGGTCTGACATACCGCCATCTGTTACGGGTCAGCAATATCCTTTTGCATGTATACGTACAAATTTTCTACATTTTTCTGCACTTTTGTTTATTCATATGAACTTTTTTTGTGTCAACAGCTTCCAGAAGGATTAAAAAACCAAAAACCACTGAAGCAAATAAAGCACCCCTCCATGTGCAAAAGGTATGTAGTGTATACATTGACAGTGATCTCTTCTCATTATGCCACCAATAATAGAAAAAGGAAGTACAGACTTGACTAACTCAAGACATCCAGAATAAAAGGTGAACGTGTCAATGTTAATGAGCAATTGTGGAATTATAAACAAATATTTGATTCAGATTTTTGAGATGCAGGATGATAACAACTACAGGACCCCCCCCCAAATGTCAACAGTTTGGCGAATGTGATGCTACAGAAGTATTAGTAGAAGCTAATGATAACACAGACACCTGCAGAAAGAGGAAAGTAATAAAGTTCTCCAGTTTACAACATCTCACTGAGCAATGTAAACAGAAAATAATGGAGACAAACTAACATGAACACCTGCTGCTGGAGAATTCAAAAGCAATTCAGACGCACAGACCAAGAGACAGGGCTGTGAAAAGAAGGATCTCAAGTAGTCTGGGGCACTAGGAAAGGTAGAACAGCTCCTCCTCAAGAAACTGCTGTACGAAGTGCAGTTACACAGTTTGTTTTCATGATTCAATGGACAATTTGTAACATATTACAGTAAGGACGTGACTGTTCAAAGACTAACTGAAGCAAAATGATACTTCTTTTGAAGTTACTGGAAAATACTACTTGACTGGGATCCAGAACTAGGAGCAAGAGAGCAAAGCAACACAAGTGAGTGTGATGCAATATCCAGCTAGGGCGGTGCCACTAGTTGCTCCCAGCCTGATCTCATTTTTGGGCATGAAAAAAGTTCTTCAAAATACAAGCTGGAGAAGGTAATATTCACATTTTAACAGCAGTGTCTAGTCATCAGCTTGTCTGTGTTACTCTTAACTTTTCACATGTTGTGTAAGGGTAAGTCCAAGCATTTCATACTTCGCAGTATCTGCACAAAGACTCTTTCTGCTTAGAAAGAATCAGAAAAAACCCTCAGGGAAGAAATACACGAAGGATTCCTAACACCATTCCCTATTTAGTATCAAGCACAACTTTACTCACTAAAATTAATGGGAAAACTGTTAATAATCATGGAAAAGAACAGATGTAACACAAGGTACTGCAGAGAAGAACATATGAAGAGGGATCCAGCCGGTCCTCTCTGATCAGTGCTAGGAAAGGACGACTGTTGGGATCCCATGGCAAGAGGCTGCACGCAACCTGCTCCACAGCATTGACCCTGCACCTCCAGACCCAAACCAAACCATTTTCCAAACACACACAACTGGACAACTGAAATGAGTACAAGCTCCTTCCCAATAGCCAATTTAATCACCTTGCAAAAATCCCCGGATTTAATGTGTCTTTAAAACTAGAAGCTTAAGAAGTACCAGCAAGCATTGCTAACATGGGAACAACAAATACAATCATGTTCCCAAGAAAAGAATGGTTATAAATTTAAGAGCACCGAGTTCCATCCTTTGCTGTTAGAAAATGAATATAAATAAATTATTGGAATAGCTAAACCAATGTAAATTTCTATTTTTTCTTGAATGACAATATATGCTGTATTTGTAGAAAATACTTCTACATATTACAGTTAGATTTGTAAAAATGTGTACTAAATGCTATTATATTTATTCCATTACTATAAATGAATTGCAGTTAAGTTGGAGAGAAAGCAGCCATGTAAGTGAAAAGATTTTCCAGTTTTGCAAAACAGGGGCGCTGACTGCTTTTGACATGTGTCTGTGACAGCAGCACAGGAGTCAAAACAATGTTCAGCACTGCTACAGCAATCTGAAGTGTGTGTGTGGGACCCGACAGGGACAGCTAGGGAAAATTACTGATGATAATACAAAGATAGGTTACTCTGTCATACATAATAGCAGATTTTAATTTCTTAGATATCTTTGGAGCTATGACTACTGTACGAAACAAGCAAAAGATATAGCTTTCCAGCACGTAGGAATTTCCCTAGGCAGCAGTTTGAACCGCCTGCTTCCTACAATTACCTTGATTTATTTGCAATTTTATTTTAAAGATAAAACGAAGCATGCAATTTAATATACTGGGCAGGGGGAATACACATGCATGTGAATATACCAGTATCAACAACGAGGAAAAAAACGTGCAGGAAGACATCACTATGACCACCACAGATTTCACTAATTCTTAACACTAACACACAACACATTATCTTTTTTGCTGTCACGTTCCCCCTCCATTTTGTCTGTTTAGCTTGTTGACATTTGGGGACAATTTCTTAAGCACTGGAGACAAATACACCTGACAAAAGTGTTCTGATAGTAAATTAAAAACACATCCAACCCCCCTCAAGAGCAGGCAGTATGGAATGAATGAGTACCACCTTGAAGATGCAAGTGCACCAAGGCTCACAGAACACAAGCCAGAGGGCATTACCTTTATTCTTCTTGGTCATAAAACTCCTCGCTTACCTTTTTGGCTGCTGTTGCACACAGAGCTAACGATTTCACAAAACCATCGCTGACAACCCAGACACCCTTCCCAAGGCCCATCTGCCAGCTCTGAGATCCATACTGTACAAGCAACATACAGATAGTATTCCCTAGCCACATAACTGCACATTTTCTACATGGACGGTGCCCTGTGGCTTGGGCTTGTCTGTGTGCTCACTGTGCTCTCAGAGAGCTTTCTAGCCCGGCGCTCAACCACCCAAAATAGCTTTGTATCGGCTAACCCAGAAACCTCTCCACACATTCCCTTTTCAGGCCCTGTCTCAGCACCGACCCGCAAGGAACCAGGCAGCTGACTTCTCATCCCGAAAAGCAACTACTAAAACCCACCCTTCGCCTCCTATTCTATAACCAGCTCTCAAGCCCACAAAAGAGCCACTCTTCCAGTTCCATGACAACTTAGGGGGTTTTGTTGGTTCCCTTCTTTCTAAACGGCCTCTGGCAAGGAAGCAAGTCAAAGCTCAAAAGAAAAATTCAAATATATTCAGGTCAGTTGGACTTCCCCCGTCCACAGGCTCATTGGCAAGCTCACCGAAACACAGGGTATCAGACAAGGTGGTGTTTTCCATCCAGGAGCAAGGACAGCTCTTTCCCAAGAGATTTACGTGCTCAGTGATCTTACAGCTTTACAACCTAACACCCTGCTGGGGCAGAAGCTAAGCTAACCGACCCACACTGCCCCAGGTCCCATGGAGCCATGTTTTTCAAGGGATGCACATCAGTAGCTCCACCACATATGGCTGGTTTATCAAAGAGGCCACCTTTGCTGGCTGGCAGGTCCTTCAGGGACTCCTGGGCAAATGCCACCCAGGCCCCATAGCCCATTAACACTGCACTGCTCTGCCTGGCCGAAGCCCTTGCACCCACGTCCCTCGGCCCAGCAGAGCTCCTCCAGCCCATGCCACTAGGGCAGAGTGTGTGTCCCGTGGCTCTGCTGGGCCCCAGGCGTCCCTCACTTGCCCACTGCCCCATGTCCTTCTGCTGCTTCCCCCCCCAGCCCCTGTGCCAGCAGGCAGCTCTGCAAGCCACCAGACTGGGCACCTTCCACAAGGCACTTTGCCAACTCATTTTCTTAATCTCTCTAATCTCCTATTTACATTCGAACTTACATCTTTATGACATTTTTGTTCACCACATCTGGGGAAGCTTTTCCCTGTTGTAATATGCTTCCCCCCGCCCCTCCAGCTACTTGGAGCTATCAGTGTATCAAAGCAATACAATTCTTGCACACAGTACTGTTAGGTGTTCTGAGCTGTTTACAGGTGTTCCTTGGTGTTGGTGCTGCATTTTTAAGTTTTGGCTTTAAGCCAACTGCCCAATTTACATACTTCCCTCTTTTACAATTGCCTACACACTGGAGTGACTTGGCTTGCTCTCTCCATCAACACTGCGTAACTCAGCAGTCTTGTGATGGCTGCTGCAAAGCAGCTCTCCCACAAGGGCCCTCTCTAGCCAGCTCACAGCATCACTGGAAACTACATCTGGAAGCCCACCTTCCCTTGTTGCGTAACACATGGAATCTCAGGATATATCAAACAAGTTGCACCAAACACAGCCATGCTGGTTCCAGCAAGGAGACTTTGATGCAGCTGGTGACACAACACTGGGGTAAGACAGTTGTACCTGCACCATTGACAGAAACTGCCCAGAAATACAACACAACGGATGTATTTGTGGACCCCTCCGTAGTCTTCGAAGGCTGTTAGCTTTCCAGTTCCATAAATATCCTGACATAGTTTACCACTTAGTTATGGAGTTTCTTACAACATGATGGAGAATTATCATTGGTAAACCACCGGATTCTAAACACAATCTGGAGAAATCTACTTTACAATTAGCACCCAACCAACAGGCATCATTTAGTAAGCAAGTTACATGTGTCTAGAAGGAACACTCCAAAGTCACAAATAGTTGTTACGTGGCATCCAACTGCCTTTAAAGTGTTCTAAAAACCCTCAGAGTCTACAGATCTTTTGAATACACAAGCAAGCCAGATCAAAAAATCTGACCCCATCCTGCAGAAGAACATCTATCCTGTGACAGTGGCTTCTACCGGGTGGGGACAGACACCATCATGCTCAGACCGCATCTTCAAAGTAATTTTTTCAACTTCCAATGCACAGACAAGGAATTATGTCATCTTCACAAAAGCAGAATCATTACAAATAGTTTTGAGTAGGATAAACACCAGTCAACAAAAGACTTTGTTGCATTCATTTCCCTTTTAAAATACAGAACCTAGAAAGAGACTCCCTGGTCCAAAGAAAAAGCCCACGTTCATTCTTACGCACCAAAAGAATATGCATCCCCCTCAAGACATCAACAGTAGCAGTTTGGGAAATAAACATCTCTGTGATTGCTGAAATAGAACTTTTGGATGTTTCTGATGAAATTTCAAATTGCAGTTTTGCCATCTATTTCCATAAAGTTTTAGGGCTTCCCTTGTTAGGTTATGTGTTCCATTTAATTTTTAAATTACAATGGCAGTTTTAAGATGTCCACATCTTGAAATGCTGCTTAGAGGAAGACAGAGGTTGCTAGCACTTATGAATGCTTGGAATGATTCAAATTGCTAAACGCTGCATTTCCTTTAAAGCTCTTCCTCAGTTTAGAGGCTGGGGTCAGCCAGGAATAGAAACATAAGTCACTTCCTCCCTCCCTGATGGTATGCTGTGCAACTTGCCCATATAGTTTTGATCTACAAGATGGAACAAACTGAGTCACACAACCAAACGGACTATCAGCGGTATTCTAACCTTCTGATTGTTATTTAATATCAGATGTTCCAAACCCTGAACGTGTTAAAGTCTTTAAAGAAGAATCTTTAAAGTAATAAAATAGGCCCAAGCTCATTTATCAAACCAGTTGCTCTGGTTGGAAAGTAGCTGCCAAATATCTAGTGTGACTAAGAATGTAACCTTGCAGGCTTCCTAATATTAACCGCTCACTTAAATAAAAAAAATTAAAAGAAGAATGCTCTGCTACTCAAAATAAAGAACTCTGCATTCAGATTTTTACAACACTTACGTATTATCCAAGGAATTTTAGCAATAACTTTCATTTTTATTAAATCACGCATATAACTTGCAAATAACCTGGCACTTCATTTGAACAGTCTTCTCCAACTATGGAAAGCTACAAAACTTGTTAGGTTGGTTTTGTTAAAATTGAAGGTGTCAAAATAGCTTTCTCATCAGTTTAGAAAATGGCAGATACATGGGACTTAGTAGAAATGTATGTTCAGGAAGGACAGAATTCATAAAGCTATGATAAAATGAAGCCAAGGGACTTTACAACAGACCAGGACTCAGATTTAAAAAAAAAAAAATATTTCCCACTGAAATCAGTGTGGCCAAATGGCCTTTAAGAAGCCTGGGCTGGGTTGTAACACAGTAGAAGAGGTTAAGGAAAATGCTTTTTCTGAAATATGTATCAAAGTAGTACTCTTTTTTTCTGCAGGTGACACCTAGAAAAAACTGTATTTGCGATACAGGATCTCTTTTGTTCTTTGTGATACTTTGTGATAAGCAAATAATAGAGAGCACATAATTTAACGTTCATTTTTCTTTTACAACCTTGAGCTTATCGGTATCATTTGGTCAAAGCAACTAACAGAAAAAGCATTAAAAGTCTCCCCTTTTCTGCAAAAAGGGATTACATAATTTATAGAATCAATAGGCAAGATAAGAGATACTATCAAATTCAATTTTAATCTATGTTTGATTGGACATCTGAGTAAGGCACATGCTTTATTTATTTTCAAGTAAGTATAACTTATGATCTTTCACTTTTTCTTCCTTTGTATTTTATTCCATTTTAAACTACTCTTTTTACAGCCAGTATCTCTTCAATCATTTATCATATTCGTAAGACTTAATCCTACTGAGCTAAATGAAAACACAGTAATTTCTTCTACTGAAATTAAAGAGTTAAGAAAGAGTGGTGCAACCCTTCAGCCTCATCATAGCTGTTTTCCTCTGGAATCTAACAGAGATGATCATGAAATCAATGAAAACAGCGTACTGAAAATGACAGACTGGTATCTTTTTGGAGTTTCCTTATCAAGATCTTAAAACATTTTAAAAGTTAAAATTTGGTAAGAGAACAGTTTCTTGCATTCATGAGAAAGCTGTTACACAGAGATGAATCTGTTTTTAATGTATTCGAGAGTAAAAAACCAACCACCTGGTTTCTTTAGGTTAAATGATCCCCCAGCTTTCAGATATAACTGAGGACAGCCTTTGACCCCACCTCTTAGCACTGAAAACTTCTCTGCTTTCTGAGCACATGCCCTTACCCCCAGCACTGCTTCCCCACCACCACTGTGAGCTCTGGGTCCCCGAGGCCTGAGGCAGGGGTGTGCATCACGTACTGCACAGGGCTATGACCACCGGCCTCTCCACACCGGTAAAAGGCTATATAAACATGTAAGACCATACATCTTTAAAAAGAAAGTCCTAATAGTATGCGTCTGTCCCTCCCACTCTTAGCTTCATTATGTAATTCAACTACCCTCCATATTTGATTTCCATTTGCCTTATAAAAGGACAGCGTATCTACACCAGAAATGTCTCAATTTGCAGTTTGGTTCAGCCCTGCAGCTGGATTTGAGCTGCGCTTGAATGCAAGCACCTTGCTGGTGAGCACTGACCGTAACACCTCCTCACACAAGACTCACCAGCAACACGTCAGCAAGCGCCAACCTCTGCACGGCTGCTCCACAAGGCCACAATGTTAAGGTCTGTAGTAATTTTAAGAGCCTATGCGCACCTATACTGGACAGAAGATTCCTATTTGGTGCAAGATCTGCCTCATCACCTGTCAACACAAAGATGTCAATAGGGTTTGTAAGTCGCATTTAGTCCAAAAGTGCAATGGCAGAACTGGCTGGATTCAAGGATCCCTGAAGGCCCCTCTAATCCCGTCACTTGTGTTCTTGAGATCACTTACAAACAGGAGGTGCATTCCTCCCCCCTTCCTCTAGTTATTAGCTTACACACTCAAGTCCTTGCCCGAGGAACCAGCACCCAGCCCAAAGCAGAGGACTCCTTCACTGCTCCCAGCCCACTCTTTGCCCACAACCGGCGTTAATCGATTTCATCCAACTCACCTGTTGATTTGTCTTTTTAAGTGAAGTTTTTCCCACTGACTAAAGACCAATTGGTAAGGGATTCTAGCACTCAGAAAGAATCTGAATTGGTCATTTCATATAAAGTCTGCTATTTCAATAAACATTTATTTTACTAAAATTAAACTGTGATGTGGAATTCCATACTCCTTCACTTATCTCCAGCATGCAAAAGCTTTTCTGGATACCACATTCAAGATCTCTAATTTTTAAAGTCTTTTTAAATGCCCATTCTCAGATAAGACTGTTTTTCTTAACTTCTGGCTAATATTCTAATCTACTCCATATGTAAGAGAACCAAGATGCAGAGTTGTTTTGTTTTGGGTTTTTTTTTTTTTTTTTTAAAAAAAATTATATCTACAAGCACATCACCCTCATACTGGGACAACGCAATTACTTTTGGAGCAATTAATACATAAAAGAAGATAACAGAAATTCATCAAGCAAAACAAACCATCAAGGGCAGCAAAAGTAACACATAGAAAAAAGTGAGAGAGAAAAGAACAGTTAGGTAATATGCAAACTGAAATCTGGACATTAAACCATAAAGTCTGCAAGTAGCTGTTTGGGTTTTTAAGTTAACATGCATGGACTGCGATCTTGCATAGCTAATTCACATGTGCACATGCATGCCTGCAGCACTGATTTATTCAAAACCTCTAGCTGGCGGCTTCAGTAAGTTACTGCTTCAGAAAGGTAACAGAAAACCCTTAGAAAGGAACAAAAATAAGCAAGAGGAAAAAAAATACAGGGGTACACAGTGATACGTAAACGTGCCTATGGAGTAGATGCGTTGATTTAAAATATTACCAATTTATATAATCTCATCAAATGAAGAGCTATGGAAAAACTATACATTTTATTTACAACAGCACATTGTAACTATATTTATACACACCTGATTTTTAAGTGGTATGAGAGACTACACAATCCTTTCCTGACAAAGTATCGATTTGACAGTCAACCTCTTTGGAAGCCATACCATGCGTCCTTGTCTCTTAGTGTCAGTGAATGAATCAGTAGTTAAAAACTGCTTAGAAGAGCAGCACAGAATCAGGCTCAAACACTGACAACTGAAGTCCAGAGGCACACCAGGTTCAGTTTACCAGCCACCCCAAGTGTGACTCCTGGTGTCATGGAGATGCTCTGCCATGAAGCAGTTGTCATCTGCAGCGTCTGATGTGTTCTGACAGCGCTATCCTCGCAGAGGTCCCCTTCCACACAAAGTCATACCGAAGCCGTACCAGACCCTATTACTACATCATTACGTACGATCACACGCACACACCAGGCGAGCAGGTTCTCCAAGCAATGACAACAAAAATAAACCTCATCAGCTGCTCTTTTCTGTCACAGATACCAGACTCAGCTCAGGAGAGACCAGCACACAGCACAGTAGCCCTTCTGCAGCTTGGCAATAAAAACAACAAAAAACCCCAGAACCTCACACTTGTGCTCTCAAAAGCAGGTGATCACGGCATGGGAAGGCAGGCTTAGCTACATACCACGCAGGGTTCAGAGAACTCATGCATGTCCTGAAGTCAAAAGCCGGGTCAGGTGCTTGCATACCCCAAGCAGCAGTGTCCTTTCTAAACATCCAGCTGGGAAGGAAGAGCACAGACAAAGCCCTCTCCCATCATAAACAATTCACACAGCCAGAAAGGAGCTGTATCATGGCTAGAGGACTCTCATCCAAGGCCAAAACCTCATTTTCTAAACATTTCACAGGATTTCCAACCACCGATGTCCAGTCTTCACACTCACCTCACCCCACCAGAGACAGGCAGCCAAGCTACTGCCTGCTTGTGAACAGAGAGGTCATCCACCTTCAAACCCCTCTTCTCAACAAGTACTCAGCAGGTAGGTATTCAAATATTCAGAGACAGGAACGCACACATAAAAAAACCCACCACCCTGCACCCCAAGTTTCTAATACAAGACTGAAGTCCCTGACACAGCCAGCAGCCCACCCCAACAGAACTTTCAGGTAAGGACAATTATAGGACTTTTCCCAATCTTCTGGAGAGGCTGATCATCAAGAATCAGATCTCAGATCCTCCAGAACAAAACCAAGCAACAAAGCAAACCAAGCCATAAAGCTGTAATATCAATTCCATTATTTCCTTATTTGAATATACTACTTTCTTCCCCAATACTCCATTGTTTGCTCTCTGCATTGTTTGTACTTGACAGTACAGGAGTTTCCCAGATAGCATTTTGAGGCAAACTACTCATTTGTGGCCCAACTTGTTTTTTAAAAGAAAACTAGCACCCTGAGTAAATACTGCTCAGTATTTACTTACTAAAAACTTAAGTAATGCAAATGAAAGCAACCAGAAATACGAAGTATCTTGGTAAAGCAACAGAAAAGTAAGTTGTTAAAAGTAGCCCTGCTGCTAGTAAGTTTCATATTAAATCTTGTGTGACCACGAGGCATAAATAGGATCAGATCATGATCTCCAGCTGTTTTCTGACACACGGTAACTGTACAAACCTATTACAAACAGTTTGAAGAATGCATTACTGTAAAATCTAATATGGAACTCAGTTTCTTAACTAAATTACAGTAGCAGTGAAATGAATTCAATATATTACTATTTTGGAAATCCTTCCCCAACAGCAGTTTTGCCTTTGCAATCTCTGGAAAATTGAGATATTTGATTAAGAAGTAGAAGCTGCATATAATATTGCATCTCCACAACAAAATATTATCAACTTGTTGGATGTTAATTTTCAAAGTACATCAGAATTCCAATTTTCTAGCAAGGCTCAACACAGACCGAGAGCTCCACAGGTACAGCTGGAATATGGAATTTTAATGATAGGCAACCGATACAGACTATATTAAGAATGCAGTTGGCTGGTACAGAAATGTGTTTCACAGAAGATGTCAAGAAGACTTCTGAAGAGCACGATTTCCTCCAGAAATCCACACAATTGTAGTGATTATTGACTCAAGGAACCATTATTATAAAACTCTACATGATATCCTGCATAGGTAACACTGCGTCCTGGAATCTAAAGTTAAGTCTCACATGACAGCAGCAAAAAAACCTGACATCATCTACATGACAAAATTGAACTCCAGTTGCCAGCCAGCATCACGTCTCTGCTACTGCCAAAACGCACCTCTGGGACACGTGAAGCTGCCATGTGATAAATCCAGCGGTGCAGGCCACATAAGTAGAAGAGATGTCTTTTGTCACAGTATATACAGTTATATTTCAAGCAATACAGTGCATAGCTTGAACACAAGGAGACATTGTCTCAGCCAGGAAAAGAATTTTGGTAGAAAATGTCATGGTCAAGGTTAGCATAAGCTGAGTCAGGTAAGCATGTAGGAGGTAGGCGTACAACACTACGCCTTCTTTGTAGTGAAGATGAGGTAAGAAGAAAAAACGCCAGGAGAGGCAGAGTAATTGCGCTAAATTGTGTTCCCAACCCAAGACACTACTTCTGGAAGCACAATTACTCACCCCTCCAGTAAGTACCATAATTCAGGATGCTGGACTCACCATGCACGAGGGACAACCCACACCTTCTAGCTGCCATTCCACAGGAGTACAAAAGCTGCACATCCACAGTCTTTCAGCTTCCTTTTAAATAAGTCCAAAACACTGAAGTGTTCCAACATGTGACAAAGTACACCCTGTACAGGTAGCCCTCTGCTTAGATTCCTTTGCAGGTGACCTGCAAAGCTGTAGCCACAATTTTTCTCACCCTCACATACGGGAAAAGTAACTGCAATTTTGCATTTAATGTTTTTCCCACAGATATTTAGAACTGTTGATGTGAAGATTTAGTTGATGTGAAGTCAGTGCCAAGACAATGAGCTGAAATAATGGTGTGTGTGTGTCATCTATTCCAGCTGTAATGGTTCACTTTTGTGCCATGGTGATGAGGCCATCCACTGACAGTATCTGCCTAGTATTTCCAGAACCCAGCATTACGAGCAAGATTAACTCCTGGTCTAAGAGTGTCTTGGTTATTTAAGTAAAGGCTCTGTGATAAATGGATATTAGGTTATAGTGAATCAGCCAGAAAACCGCTGTGATGAGAACACAAATAATCTGTACATACAACAAACGCAATACATTAATACTTCAGTAAATAAGATTAAAATTTGTGTAATACTGCCAGGCTCTGGGAAACAAAGACTACAAAACTAAAGACGGCTTAACGCAAGCAGCTCCCTGGCTCTGTTGCACAGCGTACTGTACAGTTAAACATTTCTCCAGAAACTACCTTGTTGCACACACACACTTGTTCCTGTGTTTCTAAGAACAGTTAGAAGTTGATCATTTTATGAATGCATTTTAAAGTTCCTTTCTGTATGCCAGAGGTGACACCCTTTCAGTTCTTCTAATGACACAAAATCAAGACAACTTGTAACTACAGCTCTACAATGCTTTTCCTACTGCTTGTAACTTGGACTGAACACATGATTTTATTGGTATGTTTTTTATCTCAAGAACAATGACATTGGAACCATTTGCAGAATGTGTATGTTATTCCATACCAGCACATCAGCAGCAGGATACTGGCTTAGGCAGTCTTCATCTACCCCAGAAAATGAATGGAGATACAATTGCATCTTGCAATATTCCACAAGCCTGGGTTTTGTGAAGAGAAAAGTTACTACCAAGAAAGACATGTTCATTTTCTCCCAGGCAAATTTCTGAGTGCTGAGTACTTGCTCTCCTCTTGTAAGAGGATAAGTGGTGCGAGAACAGATGTTTCTCAGGCCAGTGGTAAAAACCTTTAATAAAATGTCCTAAGAAAAGGGCTCCAGATCACACTCTGCACTAAAATGTCAACACTGAATCCCTTGTTTGCTCCAAGAAGCATTCCAAAGAGACCCAGAAGCCACAGACTACTGAAAAAAATATTCAAAAATAAATCTATTGGCTTCTTTTTATGAACAGCTTACAGTAAGAAGATAATGAGTTAAGAGTTTGGTGTCTTGACTGAATATTGTAGATCAATAAAGAAAATACAAAGCAGCACAGCTAAAAGTTTTGCAACCAGCACATCAGAGGAGTCAAAGCAGTCAGCGGAGCATCCGTTCCACTGAACTACATCTTACAAACAAGGCAGTAAAGAGCTGTGAAGGCATCGTGTACTTGAGCCTGAAGACACACAGGAGCTCTGCCTTTCCCATCACACTTAAAACTAACTGTGGAGTTTTGATTGCTAGAACAACAGTATCTGCCTTGGAAACTCAACTAGGTTAAGCACACCCGTCAGCGAACAGCACTTGGGGACAGAGATTGCTGCATCCAGTGTGGAAATAAGAGAAATAATGTATATAATTTTGCAGAGCATTAGAAGCCTGAATGGTCAAGCTTTGGCACAAGCATTACATCCAAGACAGCAGTGACAGGCTCTTTCTCTATGATCTTCACTACTTGAAGTTAGGCAACATAAAAAAAAAACCAAACGAAAAAAGTAAAGGAAGCCCCCAAAGGCCCACCTCCTAGGTACGGCTACAAAAGGAGACCTAGGATAAGAGAAGATATTTTAACCTTTTAAAAAGTAGAAATAATTCCGGTTTGCAGTTACCTATATGCATAGAACAGCTACCGCTTGTTCACCTCCAGAATGAGCAGTAATAGTCAAGGTAAGAAGGGACGTTTGCATCTCCAGGACAATTTGCTCTCACTGCACAGAAGTAATCTTTAAACACGGTGAATATATGATGTAGGAGTTGTGTAACACGTTTCACATTTACAAGAAGATCCATCAGTAGGGCTGGTTCAACTACAGTTTTGCTTTCACTGGTAGCAGAAGAATACAACAGGGTTTTACCACTACTCAAGATGGATAAAAAAATGCAATGGGCAACAAAACTCAGCTTGTGTTTCAGAAGCTAGAACTAAGTTTAAAACAGAGATTGTTGTAGGGGGAAACAAATTAGCAGAAATTAAAAATTTGGGTTGGATTTTCAAAAAAACCTTACTTGGCCATGAGCTAGCTGAATGGATCAGCTAAAACTGGAAAAAATGGGTTACATCTTACATGATCTATCATTTACCTAGCTACCTCTTCATCTTGCTTTATAATTCAGCCCTTTCTGCCAAAACAATTAGATTTTTTTGTCATGTATTTCCAAGACTCAAAACTCAAGTACAATATCACATGAAGCTGATAAATCACAAGACTATTAAACACCGAGCACTCCAAATAACAAGTCTGTTTTTTATACCAAGATAGAATTATTAAAAAAGACATATTTACGTATGTACCATACATTACATACTGCTGAATCAGACAACATTTAAATTACTATGTCCAAACACGCCAAGCTGCTGGCCTTGACCAAATGCCAAGCTGAAACAATGCAGTAAGACATATGGACAACTGACCTTTACCATTTCTAGCAAATGACGACTTTTTTTTCCCCTTCCTTCTAGTAAAACGTCCAAGTCCAAGAAGAATCCCAGTTAAAGAGGATGGCAGAAAGGTAACTTGTCCTGGAAAGAAGGCTTTGGATTGCGACCGACTAGCAAAACTTTTTCTCCCTTCCAGATTCTCCTCCTCTCTCATGGCTTCTCTCTGCTCTTGCCCTTTCTTAAACTTCCTTAATGATCCTTATCCCCCACAAGCTTAAGTACTAGGAATGGTTTCAAATGTAATAAGAGAAGCCATAACACTGCCAATGGGGCCCAGTTTTTGTCAATTCTGGCTGTAGGCTAGAAGAAAAAGTACACAGAAACCCCTGCGTTGCTGTGTTGTTTCTCATCGTCCTTCGCTCCCCCCACAACAAGTCACATCTCCAGGAAGTCCAGAAGAATAAAAAAAAGTTGAGCAAAGGATTTAATGTGTATACCACGCAAGAGTCCTACGACTGTGTGTTGCTAAAATAATTTCCCTGAAATTTATCAGTTTTCACTGGCGTTTCTGTAATAAATCACAAATACTATCCCATCAGAAACAGACACCATCAAACTTTCTAATTCTTCAGCAAAGCATTTACCAAACAATTTCAGGCTGTTCTACTACTCTTACAGGTGCTGTCTCACAGAAAATCTACGGCGAATTGTCTCAGCCTACTTTTTTCCTCCCTCTTCTATCCACCTTCTCCTTAGTTCGCTCCACTGTGATAGCTCAGCAGGTTGCTCCCTCAGATGGGAGACCTTGCCAAAGCAACCCCGGAACAAAGCTGTCCTGCTGTCACAGGGTTTCACTGCCACTCAAAAAGATTTTGAGTACTAGCTGCTGAAACACTGAGCTGCAGTTCCAAGTTTGCACATCAGCACAAGCACTAGCAGACTCTTTCACAACCCTGAGATACAGACAGCGATTTATTGACTCTTGCCAATTCACTCGCATCAAACAAATTTCTGAAGTTTGTATTCTGCTTCAGAATACCTCCTGCTGTTCATAGGAAAACTGATTAGCTTTCTCAGTCCTGATTAACACTTGTCTCATTAGAGACAGCACGCTGTGCTACACTTAGAAGCAAAATAACTCAAAAATTGCATGACATCAATTCAAGACTGCGTGTCTGTAAAGAGACATTACCTGCATTCCATTAAAAGTCAGATTAAATACTACCTGAACACCAGGACAGAACTGCAGCTTTTCTTCCCATATGTTTAGTATATAATGAATAAGTTATGAATAGTCAAATAGTTCTACCAACAGCAGTATTTCCTACTCGAAACCGAAGTTTAGCAATTCTAAATTCCCAAGATCCCAGCCTTCACCTCACATAAATAGTACCTAAAAGAAAAAAAACAAACCAAACCAACCAGAAGACCACAGGAACCTGGCAAGATAGTCCTTTTGTTTCTAAAACAAATGCCAATTTTGTTAAGTCTTGTGTAAGATAAACAAACAAATCCACAATACATCACCTTAAACTAACCTAGTTTAGACCAAATATTTCTCTCAGGGTTCCGGAAGAAAGAGAATTCCTGCTTCAAACCCAGGGTTCATCAGCATCTCCAACATTGTAAAAAAAAGATGGATAAAAAAAAGTCTATTTTATTAAAAAGAATATAAAGTAAACCCAAGCAGTGTTATTTTTAGAATTGGACTTCAAAGTTTTAGTGTACAAAAATCCTTGAAAACTAAGGACAGCTTCCATAGGGGCCACAAATAATGAATTTTTATGCAAAACTCAACTAAAAGCCGCCCCCAAATTCTTTACACGATCCTTAAATTGAGAAAAAAAAAAATCCATTATCTTAAGGCAAAAGAGAGCAACAAAACAGATTACAACCTTGCAGGAAGCAAGAACAGCTACGCTTGCAGTACAGTGGTGGTAATACTGCCCAGTGGTGGAGGCAGACTTTTGCCTACAATGCTGAGGATGCTCCCTTGCCTACAGCAGGAGCTTTGCTGAGGGCTGCTGCCAGCTCTCCCAGCACGCACGCCTATCGCTGCCTGCTCAGTTCCAACACAAACACACCAAGCACGCTCCTCAGAATTGCTTCATAAAAGCGACAGTAACATCTAGCACTGCTGTCCTTTATACTCTAGGATTAGATGTATTCTGTCAAAATTAGGAGCTTGAGTGGGTTTTTCATCACAATATTATGAGAAACAAAGTATATAAAATCGGTGTTTATGAAATCCCCCAAAAGCTGTACAAATATCTATGTGTAAACAGTTCACCTATGAATGTGCTTGGTTCTACCCAAACAGTTCTGTAAATCAAAAAGCATGAACTTTACAGAAACATTCTCGTAAGTAAGGTTTCCATTATCAACAAGGAATCTGCTTACTTAAACAGTAACTGAAATTCACCTCCCAAACCCAGTAATAGTTACTTCTTGCTTTGATACAGATTTTATAACAACTGCCGTTAATGACAGAGTGAGAACAAAATGAAAAAAAAAAAAACCAAACTCACCAAAAAAACCCCCATGAAACAAACTAAAAACACCACAGAAGTTGGACTGATGACGCAAAAGGTAAGTGCAAAGGATTTCTACTTTGTCAAAATAAGTGGTAAGACACGTTCAACATTCATATACCGAAGTGGAATTTATCCACAAATTTTGATTTTCCTTTCTGGATTCTTTACATTACAAATTGCTTTACACTCTTAAAAAAAAAAAAAAAAAAAAAAAAATACATATTTACTACAAAAATGCAAAAACATGAAAGAAATCTAGAATGAAAGCAAGTTAAAAGTTGTCCTCCCGAAACAATGGAGAAATCCTCACACACCTCATTCCAACTGTGGGAAAACAGAGCATATAATGTTTGGGGAGAGCTCTGGGACTGGCGGCTGACACTCTGGGGATGAATGGTTAGTGGGGCGATAAAAAAAGAAACTTAAACAGATACTTCATTAAAAGCCTACAATTTCTGGTATACATATATGGACTTCAAGAGCCATTTTCTAAACTGAGACTCCACAGAAACACAGCAAATACCTCTTCCTCCACTGAGAGCAAACACTGTGCCTGTGCAAGTATATGATAAACAAAGAACAGCTAAGGAAAACGTACAACTAGGTGTTCATACTGAAATGAGAACTCGTGCCCAGCTGCGAGAGATGTCCACAGCTACCCAGCGAGATAGCTGCCACCACCGCACTTACCCCTGACAGGCAGAGGTAAAGTGTTTTACTTGAGTATCTGCAGCATTGAATTACTTGGAGAAAACACTATTTGACTACAGGTAACTACACTAAATCACTTGGAACACTTACTAACCAGCTCCCCTAAAACACCCTGCTTTCAAAAAAACACCTATAAGCAAGCCCTCCTGTAGTTCTAGTTAAGAGTTAAATTCCAGGTATGTTTAAAATCTTACTGCAAATATTCTTATGTCTTTAAATGCAGTTATTAAACAAACCGCTGAGTATTTCCTACTAGGAATCTTCTTGCCCATGTAAGGTAAACGCAATACCAAGCAAAACTAAAACTCCAGTTTAGCTTAAATGTAATTCTAGAGATTTACCCGGCAACCAAGTTATTTTTGTACGTAACATTTAAGTAACACTAAGAAGGAAAAAAAAACCCATAGTGACTGATTCTCTAACCCTCCAGAACAAGTAGCTTTCGTATACACTTAAATACTTCCCTCTATACTGCCTTCCTTCTATCCCGCCTTGTGTACGGATCCTTCTACCACATACTCAAATTTCACTCTAGGTTATATCTTAGAATTTTTATGTATTTATTTATTTTTAAAAACGTCAGCTCCCCTTCTCTTTTCTTCCCTTTAATACCAATAGTTGAGTACTCGGTTAAAGCTCCTGTTGTACTATAGAATAAACAAACACCAGCGATGTCTGATCAGCCAGCCACAGGTAACAAATGAAACAGGGATGACTGACTTTGAAAGGAAAAAAACCAAAACCACTAACAAACACAAAACAACAAACCCAAACCAGCACGCATGCAGCTGTGCTAAACATTCTTGTAGTATTTTAATAAAGAGCAACAAAAACTAATTACCTTGAATAGCCATTAGAGAAAGCAGGTCTGCCAGAAAGGTTGAGCGTTCCCAAAGGAGCTAACGTCTCATCCCCCGATCCCTGGCACCTATTCCAATTTTCTGAACTTGCAGGAAGAGATGGAATGATATTAAAAATTGGTTTCTGATCCTGCTGCTGAGAGTGCGACGCAGTATTTAAATCATAGTGATACATCTGTCCCCCAGAGGTACTGACACCATGGATAGATATGGCAGAGACTTTAGTACCCAGCAAGTTAGACCCAGAGAAGTTTGCCTGACAATAAATTGGGCCCATGTTTTCTTGCTTTATGCCAGGAGTACAGAGTTCAATGAAGTCTTCCTTTTCTGTTTTCACTTGAGGCACTGGCATTTTGGAACTGGGCAAAAGGTCACCACGGTCATTAATTTTAGGTTTAGCGTCACATAAAACAGGAGGCTTGCAGTCTTCGCTGAGATTTCCTTCTAGGAGAAATGCATCATCTGCAGATATAGGGGACAGCAAGCCACTGTCGTCTAGCAACGGGTCAAGTCTCCACGGGCTCCCATTGGGCTCTTTGCCAGGAGACACTGGTGGCAATTCTAAATCCTGGAGAATATCCAGGGTGCTTTGGTCTTCAGAGAATAACTTCAAGTTGCCACCGTTTGAGCCAACCTGGCTTTGGACTGCAGTTCCTGAATCTAAAGGTATGTTGCGGCCAGCCATGCCCGGGAAATCTGGCTCAAGCGGCACCTCAGAAGATACTGCTCCCTTTGCGTCCTCAGCCAGGCTTGAGGACTTATTCAAGCTCGCAATACTTTCTTCCAGGAGCCTGAAGTCTGTTTCTCCAGAAGAGATGCCGATTTGGCCCTGCTGCGAAAATCCAAGGTCGTTTCCCATCACTTTTGCATCTGTTTCACCCATGTACAGTCCCATCGAGAGCGATACTGCCTTGGAAAGGTCTGGCTGAGGCACATTTTTTACTAATCCTTTTGAAAAGTCAGCCAAAGCAGCTTGCTGATTGGAATCTGACTGAGAAGAAACAGGGAGAGGAGATGTAGACACAGGGGCTTGTACAGTAGCTCCACCCCTGAAGGGTGGATGAAAGTCCATCACGATCCCTCCTTTGGTACTGATGAGCACATTTTTCCTTGTCTCGTCTTGATCCGACGAGTTAAGCAATTCTTTGGAATCCATTACTTGAACATTAGCTATAAAAAGATCAGAAGCACTCAAAGTTAGCACAGCGAGGGTATTTTAGTAACAGCTTACAAACAAACAAACAAAAAGTCTAAATCATTAGCCTGGTAAAACCTGGTTTAGCTGCTCTGAGAACGAAAGCACAGCAAATCAAACTGCGAACTGATGCAAGCCACATCTTTCTCAAACCCACTGGTGGTGTTTCTGGGGTTTCGTTTGTTGGTGGGTTTTTATTTATTTATTTATTATTAGTATTACTATTACTTATTTCTCACTGGTAACAAGGAAGTATATTTTTTAAAGCTTTTCTAAGCCTGGATGAAGTGGTTATGTCTGCCTGCATGCAATTCAAAATCAGATGACAGCATATGACATCTTTCTGAACACATTCTCTCTCTCTGCTACCGAACCTAGCAAGTAAGGAAGCGTAGGAACTGTTATAGTACCCAATTTACAGATTTTACACTTTGAGTGGGGAAGGGGAGAAAGACATTTCTCATCTTTCCTGAGTTAGTTCCCTTCCTCCCTCCAGGTCCAGACGTAACACCCACAAGTAGTACCGAAAGCTCCGGAGGCAGTTCTCCAATGCAGCACCTACCAGCTGGACCAAATTTTGTTATTGTCCAGGAGTAACACAACCCCCCTACCACACAATACAAGGTTTGAGATCTTTGCATCGGTCCGGCTTACGATGCAACTTGTGAATCTTGAAATAAATCTCAGATTTATAAACAAAAGCTAACTAAAAATAAAATAAATAAAAATAGAATTTTTATTAGAGACAAACACTTTTACCAGCTCATGGTTATTCTTCAAACACACCTAACACGAATCTCCTAAGTTTGATCAGTTTGTATTTGCTACATTTATTTTCAGCACAGAGCATAAGTATTTGGAGAATAACTGTAAAGTCTTTGGCAAACTTTCTATAATGTTTGTCTACGGCCAAACAGTCACAGCAACCTGCCAGCGGCGACCGGCTCTCGCTCCCTTCGGTCTGTAAATGCAGGCGATGGCCACGTTATTACGCCACGGCATTATTCGTTAAGCAGTGACCCCAGAGCGTGCACAAGTCTTCAGTCACCTTCATTATAAACCCGCCGGCTCTGTCGCCCATTTTCTGCAGACTGCCGACCAACACTGCTGCCTTCTCTGTGCCAGAGTTAAGGCTGCGATCAACAGAAAGTCCCCACGTGCAAAAATTTTAAGGTGGCCCCAGCGAGCTTCGGTCTGGGCAAAAGCGTCCCGAGCAGGGGCGGGAAAACCCTTCCCGGGAGGGCCGCCCGCCGCCCGGCACCACGGCGCAGGGGGCCAGGCGCAGCCCCCCGCGCTGCAGGGGAGCACCGCGGGGCTGCGTAAGGTGCGCGCCGCATCAGCGACTAGAGGAAAAAAATACTCTACCTGCAGTAATGACTTTTTTTTTTTTTTTTTTTTTTTTTAAGTGAAGGGGAGGAAAAAAAAATTTATTCAATTTTAATATTTTCCAAAACCAAAAAAGCAGCGAACCATCCAGCGCAGGAAACGTGTCAAAAGAATCAGATGCGAGTCCGCCCGAAGGGGCGAAGAGCTGCGAATACCGAAAACCGCCGGATTACAATAAATTCTCCTTCGCACAGTTTTCAGAGAAATGTGTCGGGACCTGTTGAGCCGTCTCCGCGGCACACCCACTTCTGCAAAATAAGACCAGCCCACGGCCGCTGCTCCCCCTCCCCGCGCCTCACGCCCCGGCCCCCGGCCCCGCGCCGCT
>JAVJGJ010000061.1:64927114-64982113 GCA_035590215.1 Microhierax caerulescens | reverse complement strand
CGGGGGAGGCCGAGCGGGCCCCGGGCGGCGGCGCGGGAGCGGGCCGGCAGTTAAAAATAGCCATGAGGTAAACCGGCAAAGCAGCAAGCCCTGCCGCCGGCTTGAAGAAGGAGCCGAGGGGAAGAGGCTGCCCTTTGGGTGCAGGGCGAGCGGTTCTCCTGGGCTTGGCAGCTGACAGGTTCAAACGCTGGCGAAGAGAGAGGTTGTCCCTTTACGGAGGTGTCCCTCGTTCGGATTTGGGACAATTATGTGAACTTGGAGTTAACAATATCGGTTGTACCGGGGCTGTGTTGACAAGCAACGTCTAGGAACGGTACATGCTACCGGTTACAACAACGAAAGATGGTTTTGTCTTTCCAGCTGTTCAAATGCAGATTTGGGGATTCTCCTACAAGGAAAGGAAAAGCCAAGTAAAAGCACAGATTTTAAGGCACGATTAATCTGCCCTCATTTTTGTTAAGCTGTAGGTTTTTCACATGCCACGCTGACTTTGGAAGATAATGTTTTACTTTAGAAATGCAAAATAAATGCATGCAATATTAGCTAAGTATTCTCTTACATGTTGCAGAATATGAAAAATCGTTCTAAAAATTCTAGATGCTCCTCTGCAATCTTCCTTAATCTAATGAATATTTGAAAGATGTGTTTAAAATTGCACTCAAAACTGTCTTCTGGTGCTTTTCAGATGATGCAATGAATTTACAGCTAACAGGAAACACTTCTTCCCATACAAGGGAAATAGAATAGCAGAAGTCAGACTATTCACAAATACTGTGAAATCTTTGTTGGCAGGTTCAGGAACATTGCAGAGGTCCTCAGTATTCAATAAAGGCAAGAATATCTCTCGAAGCATGAAATTCTAATCTGCTTCTGGGAATGTACCTGGAAAATTGACTTCACTTTATTGCTCTGTATTTCCACCACAGAAATTGTCTTGCATTTGGGGACCCCTCCTGCCACTGAAATCTGGTCAACTCAAATAACAGGGTATATATATGGGAGAACACTGGCCTGCAGAGGGGAGCTGAAACAATGCTGAATGTTGGCTTTGCTTAACTTTCTGTAGCTGGAAGGAACTTTTATGACAAAGCTGTTTAGTTCTAAGAGATTTAGATGTGAACATCTGTTTATAAACACAACTCAGATGCTTAATTGCATGGTAATGGGTAGAACATTCCTTCTCTAATGAATAATTCCATATCTTAATATCATCTTTTATCCAAAAGGACCCAATTTTAGACTGGTATACACAGTTTATTCACCAGCATCAGCCAGGGACACTGTAAACAGTGCGAAACAGCGAGCAGAGGACATCTTACAGGTTTTTTTTGTGCTGGGAATACTGAGGCAGGCTGGAGTGCAGTATGTGCACAGTATGTGAACTGGGATCTGGCCAGGGCAGAATGATTCTTATTCGTACGCTCCTGAAAGATGTTTTTCACTTGTTGCTAAGCACAGCAGCATGCATTGCAAGGTCATTGTTGGTAAAACTCACCATTTGTTGGTAAACTGAACAGCAGTGGTCATGTTCAAATAAGAAGTTAGATTTGCTCATTGTCTTCAGGCTGCTACAATACATATGAATTCTTATTTCAAATTTACATATGAATTCTTATTTCAGATCTCGTAGATTTGTTCCCTTTTGAATGTTTTGGGTAGAACTGAGCAGATGAAAGACTTTGGATATTTTCTGCTTCTACTCTGTACAGCTGGGAAAAGATTATTACCGATTCTCACTTCTTTTAGCTATAAGCGCTACTGAAACAGAACAAGCGCAAAACCTGCAGAGGCACGCGTGGCAGCCACAGAATTATCCCTCTGTGATAACTTCACCACGAGCTGCGCACGTGGCTTTGGACAAATCTTTCTGGCCTCATGCGAGATTTCTTTTGTGACCAAACAACCCGAACATACCACCTCCTTTTGTTTTCAAACACAAATGTTCCCTAGGGCACTTGTAAAAAAAAATGTAACGTAAAAACTTGGTAAGCTTGCATGTTTTGGCTGACATTTTACAATGTGCCACGCTACCCTTTCCCTGCACATAACATTTTTTAATGCATTATGTGATGATAGTCGGAGTTAAACAAAACCTATCTTTGCTACTTTATAAAAATGTACGAAATAAGTTAGGCTTTAAAAGACTTGTGATTTTTGTTCCTGTTTGAACTAAATGTTTAGAAGGTGATGAAGCTGACTGGCTGAAAGTCTGCTGCTTGCATTATGCTGATGATTATTTTGTTCCCTAAAAATCTATGATCCTTTTAAACAGCTGGCATTGACGACTCTTCTTGGAACATAATCAACTTTCAAATAATTGCCAATTTTAATTTGAGTTTTCTGCTTCTTGAGTTCAACCTGTTTTATTTTATATTCATATTTAAAATACATAAATGCTTACGGTCAAATGAAAATGGAGGCGTTGTGGGTTTTAGAACTGAGTGTGCTGTTGTGACAATGTGTCATCAAAATCCTCTGTTAATAAATGTCCTGACCCTGGTATCAAGATATCTTGACCCAGATCAGAAAGCGTACCTCATCCCCCAGAGTACAGCTGGCAGTAGCACAACTACTCTGGCTCTTACCACGGGAACCTCAGTAGTCCCCAGAAGAAAAATACTAAGAAAATTCTTACTGCAGCCTCCAAATATGTGGTTCATTTTATTCTGTCTCAGTCCAGCACAGGATTGCCTCATCCTGCTGAAAGTGTCAACACACAAATAAGTTTTGTTTTGGGTAACAGGTTTTATGGCTTTGACTCCTGTTTGATACAAATCTTAACAAGACCACGTCTTCCACAAAATGTCAGCATTGTTCAATTATTTTCTACTAACCTGAGCAGAATGGTAATCTGGTAAAATCTGTACCTTCTGTCTTAAAATTTAGAAGTGAAGGTTTGGGGTTGTTTTTTTCTCCAAAATTCCACTAGTTCTCTTCTGCTAAATACACAAGTTATGCACTATAATCATAAAAATACCGTGGCTATTTTGCAAATGGATAGTTAATTAACTAGACTTCAAATACAGGAATTTTCATCCATCTCAAAATGTCTACAAATGGCACACATTAATATTCTGTGTAAAGAATGAAATGTATTTAGACAATAGAGGAAAGAATTATTTCTGCAAGCTAAGAGGAAGAACTAATAAATATCCTGAAAAAACAGGATCAAGAGAAGGGCTGAAATACAGTTTCAGCAACTGCATTGTATTGACGATGAAAATTTTGGCTGTTGATCAGTGCCTAATTTTGAAAGAGAATTTCAGCAATTAGGACTGCAGTATCCAGCTTACTCAGTAGTTCCGTGGAGGCACAGGAAGAGTGGTTTGAATTGTCATGCAACAGATTTAAAAGATATATAAATGACTGCACATTCCTACACCGCAACATATTAATATTGCAAAGATAAGGAGCCTCAACCTTAACACTAAATATAGACATTAAAATAAATATCTAAGAGGAGAACATTATTAAATTGTTAAAATGTAATTATATGACTCTCATAGAGGAGATCAGGCAATTCATGGAAAACAAGAACCGACTTCAGATTTTTGTACAGCGTTCCAAGCTGAATATCAGAAAGAAACGTCTGAAGCACTGAAGGGAACTCTCGTGGCTGCCAGATGCAGACATATATCTGTTTGTCTGAGGGTTAGCGTGGATGATACAGAGGACCTGAAGATGGGCAGATCATGCCACATGTGACTGAAGTGAGCGTGCATAATGCAATCCACAGGAAGCATCTAGGTATAAAAGTGGTCTGGGGTCACACTGGGAAAAAAATGAACCCCCTCTAGACACAGGCAAACAACTGCAAAATGATCATACGCAAATACGTTTACAATATGGGGAAATTTCTTTGGTTATGAACTGCTGACAGGCCCAGTAAGAACAGACCTGACACATGGGTCCCTGTTGGCAAACATATATAGGCCACTGTGGATCTGTACTAAATCATTTTTAGTGCTAGAGGCAGGCTAGGAAAAAAAAAAAAATGATTGAAGTTTTTCCAGATGAAGTGATGTGCTCATGAAACAGAATAGCAACAACTTTCTCTGTAACCTTCAAGGAAATAGTGTATGAAATGGTGCTCGCAATTAACGGAGATCGGGTTCAGTTGGTTGGATCCACTTTACTATGGTAGAACACAGAAGTTTGCAGGCTAAGGGTTTGATTTACCAGTATTTTACTCAAAGTACTGAAATGGACACAAATGGTGATTTTGATCTCTGAAGCAATTAATAAGGATAAGATAAAGGGAAAGAAATCCCAGATGCTGAAAAACAAGAGCTACATATCAAAGACAATGGGGCATGGAAAGAATTCAGTCAAACCAAAGATGTGGTAGCACCAGTCACTAAAAGTCACGTCAATGAAATAAAATTTTACTAAATAAATATTTGCAGAGATATCAGAAATTGGAAGATGAGTGTTCAGAATTATACAGAACAAAGAATTTGCACTTTTGGAATACTATATGGGGTCCACAAATAACAAATCGTAAAGTCCTTAAGCCTGCTTGGAAGTACTTCCAAAAATACAAGCTGCGTTGCCTTTTCCTGTGAAATGCGAATTTTGAAGCTGTGCATCAAAGACAGTTCACGTAAAGCTACAATTTTATAGGAAGAACTCTTCCTCCTTTTGCAATCTGTTGTCACTACGAAAAGGCAGCAACATGCCCAGTGTCTAATGCTCTCCGTAAACGTAAATCTTCTAAGACTTTGGTTGTCTTGTAAGGAGGTCAGTTTTGTTTCCTATCGGCTTGTAAGTAATTCTTTTTAATTCTTGAATATACATCAAAGTTACCCAGCCAGTGAATGCACCCTGTCAATAGTTTTCCAGCTAAGCCAGAATGGAAAAGCAACGTTCCCCAGCAGCTGTTTCTACAGACACAGGAGCATGCTTCCTTATGAGTATGCAATGAGCAGCATCCTCAGGACTGCAAATTCATTTGTCAAAGGGGACTCCTGGGTCCAAGCACAATCTAAGTATGCTTTTGCTATTAACTATAGTGGGTCATAGACTGAGGCACAGAGGTCTGTACCATGCCCTCCTTCTTCCTCTTTAGGTTAATAACTCTTGGTATGTTTTTCTACTTTCTTCCTGTTTTTTTGTCCTGTCTTTATTTCCTGTGCTAGTCCTTCGTCTGTTGCAAAGTATTTTGTACTTTGATTTCCCATCAGCTCCTTCACTTTCACATGAACCACTGTTGTAGTTCTTCCACCATGCCCTTCACCTTCCTGGATCCTTTCTCTTTATATCTATTGATCTGCTTAATCTTGAATCCCTTTATTTATTCCCCTTCTCTCCCAGAGTTTTCATTCTCCACATAGCACTTGGAGAACAGAGTATGTTCTTGCTGGACATACTCTTATTCCCTCTCCCAGAGATGGAGTCTGACACATCCTTCACCAAGAGCACAGCCACCTTCCACCTTTGCTGCCTTTAATGGAGATGTCTTGGGGAACTGAGTGCTGCCAGCTTCCCAAGGCGTGCATTAGCTTACAGGAGCTGTGATTAAGTTGAGGCTAGCAAACACGTTAACCTGCTAATTAGGAAGAGCGAACAGTGAAAGACTGCATGGGCATTGCTAATTGCAATCTAGCAGTATTAAGCATTCAGTGTGGGGAAGTGCCGGTCTGTAACCAGAGTAGGTGATGCCTGTTGGCCCTCCTCAGGCTCATGCCTGAGTAGAGCAAAATCCTGAAAGAGTACAGAGGGAAACTTTTTGTGTAACAATACAATGAAATAGAACTCATGGCAAATGCTTGAATAAAACACAACTCCAAGATTCATCACAGACTGGCAAAAACTGAAGCCTGTGTCCAATTTATAAAGCCCCACATGGGGTTAAATCTCTTTCTGGTATAACGTGATAGCTACTCCTAGTTCCATCAGCAGAGTTTGGCCCTTGGTGTTTATTGAAGCCATAAGAACAATTGTGAGCGCCGAATCCACCCATCTCTGGGTCTATATTGACAAAACTTTGAGGGCTGCTTTCTTCTGCAGCTGTTTTGTGTAAAAAAGAAATCACAACTACAAGTGGAAATTAATCTGAGGAGCTTACGGTCCTATTGAGCTTTTCTGAGTGCTAGGATGTAGATCTGTAACAAAGGGCTGGAATTCTAAAATGCTGTAACAGACAATGGAAATGCACTGTTCAGAAATGGGGGGAGAATTAGTTGGGTTAATTGCAGAGGAGCACTTTGAGACAGGCATGGGGGTGAAGTCATATGTAAGTACACACAAATAAGTTCGTTGTTTTTAAGTTTTGCAGAAACATCTGGCAACAACATGCAAGGAAGAGGAAACTTTTGGTTTACGCATCAAGACCTCTCTATAAAGAAAAGAAAACTTTTAGCTAATTACAGGATGCCTGCAAGAAAAGAACAACCTTAGATTTCACCGGTATTTTTTCCTGCAACACAATGCCTAATAAAAATCAGTAGCCAGTGACACACAGATTCTGATGCAGTCTGGGCTATGTGGCATTATCAATGCATCTCTTCCATCGGCCAGGGAGGTTGCACAGCCTCCTCATGTTCTAGATGCCTGACTGCTGCTTGGTACGGTGGGGAGCAGGGTCTGTACACAGGGGTTTGCATCTCGCCATGTGCTCAGGATCCCACACATCAAGAATACTGACCCAAGCAGCAGGGAAGGCAGGGCCAGGAGCATTGCATCACTGCTGCTGGAGGTGCAGGGCAGTCAGTACCTTGCTCCACAATGCTGGTGCATGTCTAGTACCTGCATGCAGCAAGGAAATCAATGTGGGAACTCCCTGGGCTGCTGCAGAGTCTTCTTGGCTCAGCTGTTGTTTGGTACAGGTAGAAATTACCTAGGTAGGTAAATCTTACTGCGGGATGAAGGTCTGACATTGCTGACTATTTTTTGTGAGGTCCATGAATTGCCATATGTTAAGAGCTAGTTAAATGGAAATGATAAAAAATAGGATTTGATGTTCCTTTGTTTGCTCTGGGATGCTTTGGTGGTAACGGTGCTCTAAAGGGGCAAGTTCACACACAATTCCAAGGCAGCCGCAGCACCAAGATGCTGGGAATCTGAGGGAGCGGAGGTGTGCATTACCGTGTCGTTCTGACATGGCAGATACGTTTCCGGAGTGCACATCACAGTAGACTTACACTTACTTTGTTTTAAAGCAAGGCATACTGTCCCATGTTAGTGATTTCAAATCACGTTCTATAAATTTAGGGCTTTTCAGCAATAAAACAGAATTATATGCAACTGCGTTCACTAATGAAAAGAAATTCAGGATGTGACACTGCAAGTTTTAAGCTCAGACTCATGAGTAAAATATATAAGTTAAGCTATGAGCAAAAGAAATGTTACCACTAAAACGTGTTTTATGAAATGTCATATACCTTTTAAAACATCTGTCTTAACTGCGAGAGATATGACACCTCTTTAAATTGAAAACGTAACTCCAAACTCTGCCACATTTAGTACCACAGATGGGTCTTAATTTAGAGTTTAAGCCAAACCCAGGAGCCAAGCGAAGAGTTTTTTTGAATTGCAGTAGGTACTACATAAGATCTTTTCTTAAATATTACAAACTGAAATGGAAGAATTCATAGGGAGTTAAGCAAGGAGATGTGACATGAAAATTAAAGTGCTTTTTCTTGAAACAAGAAAAGAACACAGTATAAATGAATTTGATGCAAGGTCTCGATCATCTAAGTTCTTATGGAAAAAGTGGTTTGAGGCTATTGTCCTTATGTTTTGTGTTCTATCTTACTTACTCCCTGTGCTTTATTGTTACAGTATTTAGATGAATATAACTTCTAAAGGACTTAAATTTTAAACAGGCTTCTTTTAGTTGGGAGATCTAATAAAAAACCTGAAGACTTAGAAAAGCATTTAATTGGTGAGATTATAGTTAGATTCATAGAAACATTTAGGCTGGCATTAGTCTGAAATGGGTCATCACAAATTAGCCATCACAGAAATGCGTGCTGAAATTGTAGTGCCAACAAGAAAGACAAATGAAAAGACAATCACACCTTGTCTCATATTTATCAGTAAGCTAAGTCTGAAGTCAACCGAAACATTATGGTAATGCAAAGCCCTTTAAAACAGGTGTTTGTTTTGCCACCTGAGAGTTTCTGTGTGTCCAGGGGTACTGTAGACCCTGGCTTGTAAGGGTATCCTAAACACTTCAGCATAGTAAACAAACAACTCTTATCAGAAACAGTTTAACTTAAAATACTTTAAAGGGTAGTGCCTCTCCTACTTTCTGTGCAGAAACAGCTTGAAACCAGCCACTTTCGGCTCATCTTTTTCTTCCTCCAAACGTGTGACAGTGACAGGGGCTGGGTGATGTAATAAGAACGTTTTGGCTCGCAGCTCGTGGCTGATGATGAGTTGCCCATCTACGCCTCGGTTCACCCTGGGCATCTGGGGTTTTTTATTTTGTTTTATCAAAGGATGTGGGAACAATGGCACTTTTGCAGGCATGCTCTCACCTCTGTGGGTATTACGTCATGCAATATGTCACAAAGTTCACGAGGCAGACTTACAGTAGAAGGGAGCCTCATTTGTATTTCCAACACCAGGAACTCGGGATCACACAGGAATGTGGTAGCTAAACTGGATCAGACCAAGTGTCTGCTGAGGCTCAAAGCCTATCCCTGAAAGCAGCCTGCAGCAGTCCCGCGGAAAGTGCGCAAGGTCGCTAGATGCTGCTGATGGCGTAAGCTGGCACTGATGCCCCAGGCAGCAGTCCTCACCCAGCCGCTGTCCCTTCCCAGCAGGTTGAACACTTACTTTCACCCAAGCAGCTGCACGAGTGCAGCAGGAAAGTCAGGAGAGGGAACAAGCACACAAAACTAGCAGGCAGCTGGGCCATTTCTTCACGTTGGCAAAGCCCAAGGGCTGTCGCACACCGTCACTTCTGGGGCTGCGCCTCCCAGCCCTCTGCAGCCTGGAGATGCAGCGTCGGGTTTCTTGAACTGATATGGTTGGGGGTAGTAATCACTGATGGATTTTTCTTTCTTCAGTTTCTCTTTTTAAAAGTTTTTATACTTTTGTGTCTACTATATCCTGCAGCAGCGAGTTCCACAGTTTAATTACAAACTGGGTGAAAAAAAAATATGCTTCCTTTTGTTTGCTTTAAGCTGCAAACTATAACTTAATGCTACTAACTCTTGTTTGTCTGTTGGAAAGAGCAGATAACTGTTCCCTATCCTCCTGATAGATCTGGTTCAGAGGTCTCTTACCTTACAGACCTCCCACTGCCACCCCTTTCCTCCTCTGAGGCTTCCCTTCTATTTACTCTCAGAAGCTGTTCTTTTGCTTTAATTATATTTCTTGGCCTTTTCTATACCTTTTTCAGTTCTAGAATATACTTGCTGAGATGGGCGACCAGGAGTACGTACAATACACAAGACATGGTAACACAATGGTGTTCTCTGTTTTGTTCTCTCTTCCTTCCCTCATAATTCCTAACATTCCAGTTGATTTTTCTGACAGCCAGCACTGAGTTTATGTTTCCACAGAACTACATGTCTCCAGTAACCCTTTCCTTGGTGGTAATACCTAAATTACAGCTTGTCATTGCCCACATCCATGCATTTTTCTTTGTGTATTTTGCTTTTCCTTGTGTGTATTACATTTTACTGGCAGTAAAGTCAACCTGGTCACTCAGTATGATGCAATATTTCTGCAACTCTTTACAGTTAGATTTTGGTTTTATTACTTCAAATAATTTATTTTCAGCAGCCAATTTTGTCACCTCCTGCCACCTCCTCCCCTTTTCCAAGTTATCTATGAATATTTGGACTGGCACAGTTCTCGTGGGACTCTGCTAATAAGTAATCTCCATTTGCTGTGAAATGATCTATTTCTTCCTACCTTTCTCTTCCATATTTTAACCAAGTTTTGACCCTTTAAAGAATCTTCTCACTTTCCCTGGATATCTCGATTTTTCTTACATGAACACTGTCTTGAAGTAGCAAGAAATAGAACACAGAGTAAAGAACCTGACCTTTTATTAAAAAAAGAAGTAAAGATGGATGACAGGTCCAGTTCTGCTGTGTGGACTATCAGTATGAAGCTGGAGTAGCTTCCGAGGAAACCACCAGATTTGTGCCAAGATGAACAAGAGCCTGACTTACCCCTGCAGACAAGTAACAGCAATTCTCGGCTCCTGGCTAATTAGGAAGAATCAGATGTTTTGCCCAAGCACAGACTGGCTTGCAGGATTTAAATTCCTGATTTTGCAAACTTCTACGCAAGAGTGCGTTAGCAAGGGTAGTGGCATTAGAAACACTAATAAAGCCGTAGAATTTGACTCTCCTGGATCAATGCAACACTTTATTAAAAAAAAGAAATAAGTTTCTCACAAAACAAGTTTTCTCAGTTTTTTTCAGGCATGGTGTGAAACGACTCCTTAATTTGCAGGTAACAGCCAGGCACACCCATGCTGTCACAACAGAAGAGGCTATGTGATGGTCCTGCAAGCACAAGGATTTATGGCGCTTACCGCAGACAAGGAGAAGTCGAGGCTTATTACTCGCTATGAATTATTACAGACATTTCTTGCCCAGGGCTGGTGAGGCTGCAGGTGCTTCCCACTGGTGCTCAGCACAGCGTGCACAGCTCCCAGCTGGCTGAGACACACGTCAGAGCCTGGCAGCTCCGGCTCCCTGCACCTCCTTTGTTTCGGAAAGCTGCTACATCTCTTAGGAGCTGAAGCCCATGAGGTGCTTTCAACAATCAAATATTAAGCCTTGCTACATCATTTGTCTACAAGAGATGATCTGATGCCAACAAAACATTAATATCACTTGGGTTTTATGGTGCATTAGTGAGCAGCCCTGCAACATCACCTGCATCCATGGCACAGTCTCTTCGAAGTATTCTGAGTGCTTGCAGTGTGTGTGTTTGGCTCGTCTGGGAAAGCCAAGGGAAATGTTAACTGCCTTATGGTTCTGATCATGGCCATTTGGGAAGTGACACATTTCTGGAGTGCGAAGTAAAACAAACCAGAGAGCGAATAACAACACGGAAAAAAATCCAAAACCCCAGAAAATCAAAATGGATATGAGCGACCATGTTTCCAAATGAGAGCTTCCAGAGAACCGCGGGACAGTAGGATCAAAGTATGGCATAAGTATCAAACTATTTTCTTGAACATGAACATACTTGGCCCCTACAGCACACTATTATTAGACTCAGACTGTGCATATGGTGTGTGTAGGAGGAGC
This sequence comes from Microhierax caerulescens, assembly GCA_035590215.1. Lineage (NCBI taxonomy): Eukaryota > Metazoa > Chordata > Aves > Falconiformes > Falconidae > Microhierax > Microhierax caerulescens. Next base: position 64,970,888 of record JAVJGJ010000061.1, on the reverse strand, counting down.
CCTGTCTTCGCCTGCAGCTGCGTGAGCCTTGCAGGGTTTAACAGCGATTTTGTGCAGTTGGTCGTAGGGCCAGCTGGGCAGCACTAATTCTGCTGCAGGGTACAGCGTGCCTTGCTGCCTTTCTCTTTGAGACCAGGTCACTGGAGAGAAGTTGGTGCCATACAAGATGAAGCGCTACAGGGAAGTGGAAAAGGGAAAGAGAAAATGAACAGTTTGAGAGGATGCTACTGTGTGAATGCACGGGACTGAGAAATACTAAATCCCATCTCTCCCAAAGCATTCATTTTGGAAATGCAGAGAAGGGGGTGGGAACAGCAGGTAGCTGAGTGTGCTGCTAGAGGGTACCACTGCCCAGGAACCCACGGGGTACCAGCGGGGCAACCACAGTGAGCATGTCGGCCTTGATAGAAAAGCGTATGAACAGCTAACACAATCCAGGAAGGAATCTGGTGAGAAATGTACCCACTGTCTTCTCACTTCAGATTTACACTTCAGATTCACAACTTGGGAATTGCTGTGTTGGTTGCAACTCTTTGTTGAAGAATTTAAAAATGGGAGGAATACGTCAAACGATTAAGGCTGAAGGCAGAGAGGCTTGATGCCTCGGCTCTCCCTTCGATAAACCTGCTTCACAGGTTGCTTCACAAGACTAATACAGATTTATAATAGTTTATACTTGCGAAGCTCTTTGTGATCCACAGAAGGCAGAGACTAGATAAATATTTATTAACAAAACAATAAATACTGTTTATAATTGTGAGGCTCTGTATGATCCACAGAAGGGAGAGGCTAGAGAAATATTTATCAATAAAACAGCAAATACTACTGTTAGAATAACTTTCAGTCATCATCAAAGAGGAAGAAAAGAGCAGATTATGAACTGTAATTTATATACAGACTTCTGTAGAAACTGCAGGAATTGTCAGAGGTTAATATATTCCCCCAAAAGGCTTTTTTGTGCTTATACAAAAGGTCAGTATTTGACTTCTTCCATTACTGCATAACAAGGCACAAGACTTGAAACAATTGCAGAAGGAAAAAAGAAAAGGCATTGCAGTATGGTCTGCTTGCCAAAATGCTGTTACGCCCGTAGCCCTCAAATAGCTGAGATAAAGAGACCAGAAAATAACAGGCTGGATGACAGCAAATGCCATCCTTGCTCCTATCAGCCTGACTCAGAGCGGACTCAGGCTCAGGGGCTTCCTGCCTCTGCCGCAGTCGTGCCACCGGCTCCTCTGGGACAGCCCTTCATAAAATGCTAAATCAACTAATGCAGCAGCTTTCAGTGGTTTATTAAGATATTTCTACAAAGTGATACTGTATGTGAGAGCATCTATCTCTCTCATCACCCAGAACAAAAGTGGAATTTGACAGGTTATTTTTGTCCTCCCTTCAGACCCATCAGCATGACAAGCTACCCTGCTGTGCCTCCGTATGGGGGACGTGCAGCATCGGTGCAGGGAGCTGCTCTCAGCAGCGGGGTTCTCTCTGGGATGCTGGGCTGCATAAGAAGGCATCTCCCCAGAAGGACTGTTGGCTATTTTTATTGAGAGACCTTTCTAAATAACTGACAAAGAAACCAGGAAACCACAGCGCTGTGGAGTGGAGCCCCGTGCATTCCCACGCGTCTGCTCTTTCTAGATGCTGTCGTATCGCTGCGGTGACCCCAAGGCAATGGAAACTAGCAGGGATGCTTGCGAGGAGATGAAGTAAATGTATTAAACTGCCGCATCTTTTTACCTGTACTGCCACTGGCCAAGTGGAGTGTTCCCTCAAAATTCATGACACTCATACAGGCCAGTCTCCAAGAGTTAACACCTCAAATAACGTTCCCAGTAAGTCATAAAGAAGTAGCCTTATTAGAGAAAGAGCTGCAGTAGACACACAGCAAATTGCCTGGGCAAGGGACAGAAGTGATGGGCTATATTAACTGGAAAAGCAATTTGCTGTCAGTGTCTTCACAGTGCATTGTATACCCTTGGCATTTTATAAACAGTTAATAATAACTGGTCAGGAGAACAGTAACACAAATCAATGTACAAATTCAATTAGGAAGAGAAAATAAAAATATTATGTGAATTACCAAGCTAACCTGATACTTTTTAGCCTTGAGTTCAGACTTTGTTTGGTTTAGATGAGAAGTTCTAATCAGATTTAAAGGAGTTTTTTGTGGTTTTTTTTTTTTTAAATAAAATAGTAACAGATGTGAATGAAATAGATAAAGATTTTCATACTGGATTATATGACCAAGGTTGTACATAGGGGGAGGGGTTTAATGAAAATGATTTGGCTAGTGTGCTTGCAGCTCTTCTGATAAAGATTAACACTTTACAGCTTTCTCTCATTTAGCAAGGTGAAGAGTGATCAATCCCCAATTGATCTGAAGACAGATATAAAAATTGACAACCTCAATTTCCTACTGCTTTCCTCAAAGTTTAATCAGTATCTGAATTATGTGATTTCATTCTGTTGAAGGACAAAATACGTTCTCTAGAGGGAAGCAATATCAGGGTTATCCTTCAGTATGAGAGGATGCTAAATCTTCAAACCAGTACATGTTGCTTAGATGGCCAGTAAAGCAACTCATTGCCATGTAAAAGGCAAAAGAAAGTGAGAAAATATGGGCCAGATCTTTAGACAGGGTTAATCATTGCGTTTTCCTGATGCCGAGCTGCACACGTCAAGCATATGAAGTTTTCAGCTCAGAGGCTCAGGGAGTGCACACACATGGCATCTGCAACCAAAGCTTTCTTGATGAAAATATCTGTTACTGTTCCAGAAAAGAAAGATTAAAGAAATCATATATAAACCCATGTACAGTAGAGCGCCCAAAGCCTTGAGGGGATCTGGGAACTGTCACTTCAGAAGGGAGGCCCAGAGATAACTGAATCTCTGAAACTATTTAATTCTGCATGTGGAGGAAGAGAATTTGTGGATTGTTGCATTTTACTAATAAACACAACTCATAGAGGGCCCAGTTGGGCTTACTGGTGAGACACCATCATGCATTTCCTGGCATTCCTCTCCTGTCCAAAAGGAGGAAAAAGTGTTGGTGAAAAGTCTTCATCAGCCCGTGAAATAGCTGAGGAATCACGATGGAAGAGACTGGTGAAATGCAGAGAACGACAGCATTGGACATCTATGGAGTCCTTAGCAAGCAGCGTCAGATTATTATGGTTTAAGTAATTATCTTGGAACAGAGCTGCTACTTCTTATCCTCTCTTGAAAACGCCTCTCATGATGCATGGGTAAAAGCCTCGGAGCCCTCTGTGACTCTGATGACTTCATGTAGAGAAATGCAGCCTTGCATGTGAGGGAGCAAGACCAACCCCTGTATATCTTCAGGCTATGTCCTCTTATTTTACCAGCTGCATTTTTCAGATGTTCTATGATTTTTTGAATGCTCAAAAAATACAGAATAAATTTTGGTAAATAATTCACATCATCTCATTAGAACATGACCAGGCTAACAGATTGAGGGGTAAGTGATTTCAACCTTCTTTTCCCCTATTATTTCACATTTACTTAGTTGTGTTTAGGATCTTTAAGCATTGGAGTGAAGAGAGAATACAGAGACAAATATGTTGTTTGTTTTCCCAGTGCCAGATGGATGGATTCAATTTTCAGATTCCTTAAACCACCAACACTGAAGAGTTGTAAAAAAAAAAAAAAAAGAAAACCCCCCAAAAACCCAACATCTTTTTAAAAGATCTGTCATGGTTTTTATAAACTCGATAGAATTTTTTTGGCATTTATAAAAAAATGATGTCACATACATTCTATCACTTGCATCTGATGATGTTATATTAGTGAGAAGTTTAAGTAAGGTACAAAAATAAAAGTGAATATAGCGCTTCTTTTTTTCCCCTACCACTTAGTTTTAACTACAGGGACAACTCTATCCAGGACCTTTGGATTTTGTAAAGAAGCCCCTTTACATTCACCTCATTAATATTTTGGAGGAGCAGAGGATACAAGTCATGATACTGATGTTATTGGGCGGCACACTTCAGGACGCACTCGCTTTATTGGCAGCTCTTTGGCGAACACACTCCCGATCTGTTCTACAGTAAGGATGCTGCGAGGAGAGCAGCTCCGGCGCTGGAGGCACAGTGTGCTGCCTGGCCTGCAGCTGCGGTGCCCTGGGGGGGTCTTTTCTCCTGTAGGTATTTCCCCTTTGCTATCACCTGCACGCAGCAGCGTTACAGCTGGGGTGAGCGGCATCCCCTCCCATCTTTGCCAGGACAGCCTGCTGTGCCCTCGCGGCTGCGCTGGAGCAGATGGAGCCACCACGGGCACTGCTCAGCGGATAGAAACGAAGCTGGAATGTGTTCGGTGATGAGGAGAATAAATTTTATTACGTACCTGACTAAAGCAAAGCTGCTTTCCAAATGAAACACCTCGCACTCATTCCAGGCTGCCACTTACCTTAACCAGTGCTGTTTGACAAACGCAACTGGAGCGGAGGACAGAGCTACGCACATCATACGTTACTCCTACACAGAGGTAATGTTTTCCTCTCAGCACTGAACACTTTTCACAGTGGTGCACTGTGGAGAGAGGCAAGCTGGAAGAGGTGCTGGGGGAGCACACAAAAAGAGAGGCCACTACTGGTAAGCTCTTTACCTCACATCTTTAGAATTGTATTAGTTTAAATTAAGATTTTTAAACAAAACTTTCAGTTACTGAGAACTAGATGAAGTTCCTCTGCTTCCCTGACAACTTTTTGCCTTAGACAGGGAGAAAACCCTTTTTCTATATTTACGACGTCCCTTTAAGATGGCATTTTTCTTGTGATAATAGTTTCAGAAACCCCAGATTTCCTTCTAGGTGCAAAGACAGGTTAAGCTGCAAGCATGAAAATCCCTGAGTAGGATGGCATCTAGGACAGCTGGAGAGGCAGTGGTTTCCCAGCCAGGACAAGGATAAAAGATCAAATCTGTTGCTCCTGAGAGCCTTGCTTAAATAAAAGGACCAGTTCAGTTTAAGAGCTGACTGTCAATAGGAATGGATATTTAGAAGAATGCTAAAATTACCTCATTGTTAAAGGGATAATGTACAAAGGATACAGTGAAGAATTAGGGCTATTAATTTTTGTTTATTTTAAAAATAAATTGTAGAATTAATTGACTACAGAGCCACTTGTGACCATCCAAAACAGTCAACAAAATGCCAAAGGCAATTAAATTAATTTCTGTGGTACATATCTGTATATAAAAACATGTAATTTTAAGTTGGGTTGGTTTTTTTTTTTTGTTGTTGTTTTGGTTTGGGGTTTTTTTTGTGGGGTTTTTTTTTTTTCAGTGGCAGAAGACTTCACACAGGCATTTTGGCATCTGCTGTGACAAGCTTCCTTCAAAATTACAAGTATTGGCCCACCTCGCTCAGAATTAGTCTAACTCTCATTTCTAGGCATTGGGTCTCCTTGCACCTTTGGTTTCAAGACAGAAGCCGTCAATTTAATAACCTGATGGTAAATCCATGTACCGCTCCAAGGGCTACACATTTCATGGTGAATAATGGAGATGTAATCACTTGGAATGAATAGGGCGAGTTCTAGAATAAGTTTGATGCGTTTAAAGCAGTGGTTGATGTATTAAACCGGCTCCTGCTCTGGGAGGCCTGGAAAGCATTTGTGCCTTACTGGTTGGTATATCCATCCCAATGTGGAATCCTGGCAGAACGGGCCAGCTGTGGTCCCCCAGCTCTCACAGCGCTACGTCAGCCAGGCATGGCTACCCAGAACAGCAGCACGTTTGTGGGACAGCGGTAGGTACTGTTAATAAAAGTTTGCCTTGTTTCTTGCTGTTTGTTAGGAAATGGAGATACCAGGTACAAGTCAGATGGATAACTTAAACATCAAGAAGTCACATTAGAGAAAACTGAGTACCAGTAAAAGCCAATGTAAACCCCCAGTTTTCAATCCAGCTTTGAAGAACCAGACTACTACAGTCTTTCCAAACTGAAGGCGAATACATTTTTCGTTCTTTCTCTTGCTGTTAAGCCACAACATCAATTTTCCATTGTGCCTCTAATCTTAACTCACAAAGACTTAAACAAAAACGGTTTTTATGCCCTGGGTAATTTTTTGCAAAAGACTGTCTGAGAAAATCTAACAAGATAGAGCAAACCGTATCAGCTCACCCTGGCACACATCTGTCTTTTTTTGAGTTTTGTTTCCTTGAAGGAAATAGACTCTTTATAGACTGCTTAGAGACCTTTTATTCCTCCTGGGTGTACAAGCCACAGAAAGGTAATTAATATGTAATCATGGAGTAATTAAATATATACTTTTATGTTTTGCATTTATGAATCATACCTGAACTCCCAGGTCAATGGGCATCTTTATCCACTAGTGCCACTTTATCCACTGTATTTTCTGTATTCTATCATAGTAATTTGCTTTATTTTATATACTTTTAAAGTACTATGCTATGTGTTTCAGATAGTTAGGCAATAGCGCTTACTGATCAGTGCAACCTTTCCAACAGAAGAAGCAGAAAAAGAGGGGCCAAAGACAAGGATGCATCTTCCTTGGTTGGCACCTGTTGATCCTGCAGCCCAAGCATTGCCTTAAACTCCTTCAAAAACACTTGCTTAACAAGCAGAATCCCTTATTAAATATTAAATCAGATGGTGACAGACAGTAAGCTACCTCACTTCATTTCCATCTTTTTTAAGCATAATTTTGTTCTTCCTAAGCACAAAAATACCTGGGGTAAATTTTCTTTTACTCTGCCTAGAGGGTGTAAAGCCAGACCTTTAAATAAAGCGCCTAGCTGGAAAACGCAGAGCCTTGCAGGCTGCATGAGAGCAGGGTTTCAGCAGGAAAAAAAAAAAAAAAAGAAACAAGAAACTTCATTGTCTTTCTGTCTAAATTACATAGCTCACAAGCCTTTATACAATAGTGCTCAGGTTTTTTTGGCTTTGGTTTTGTTTTGGTGTTTCTGTTTTGGTTTGGTTTTGTTTTCATTTCAAATACGGATCTTGCAGCTGCACAGCAGTAAGTAAAACGCTTCCCAGCTGCCTGGGGTGTCAGTAGCACGCCTGGGCTGTCCCAGACCCACCTGCCAGGGACCCTGTGCTGCCCCCGGCTCCCCATGCCCCCTGCACACTGATGGAGTGCGGGTGGCCGTGCTCACAGCCGAGGGGGACCCTCTGCCCACCGTGCCGACACCCAGCCCCAGGCAGGAGGCTCTGGCTGGCTGCTGAAAGGCCTCGGGAAGCAGAAAAAACTTGCATGGAAAGCTTATTTCAAATTGTGAATGCTTTGTTCACAGATAGCTTTGCAACCTGTAGTGTGTTTTAAAAAGAAGTTCTCACTAAGTCTACTAAAAGTCTTGTGTGAATCACCAAACTATCACAACAATCTGGAATAATTGGCAGTTTTCCACTCGAAAAACCTTTTATACTTTGCTTGTGTCTGCTGGGTCTGAAAAGAGCTGGATTTGTACAACATCCAGAATTCCAGGAAAATGTGCGGTTCCCATTACACAGCCCTTTCTCTGTTTCCAGAAACAGTCTGCTGCTAACACGATAAGAGCCTTTTTAATAATCCTGCTGGGTCCTCACTTTTGCCTTCTAACTGGGTAATGTCTGTAACAGCTGAGACATTCACTCTTCCCCTTATAATTAAGCTACTTAATGAGGTTAAATGCCTCCTTTTAACCTCACAGACCTCGACCAGTTCCCCTCCAAATCACCCACATCCTTCAAATCTCTGCTCGGGCAGCAACGCTGTGCTTGCACGCAGGGGAGGGTTAAAGCTACGGACCTGGCCCTGCTGCCTCCATGGTTTCCATTCCCGATTTCACCAGACACTTTTCCTGACCACAGACGCCTGCTCAAGCCCAGTGCTGCTTGCATCCCTGCAGGCAGCCCTGCCCTCATGTCGGGCCGGCATCCTCAGCAAAACTCACGGCATCTCTCAGAAAAAGGGAAAAAAGGCTTAGAAGGGTCAAATTCAGGTTTGAAGTATCTGCCTCCCAGAACAGGATGGAGACAAGGGCAAAGGCGTTACCTCCTTCTATGAACAAATCATAGACCATGTGGTTAATTACATAGGGATTAATATTCTTAAAGGGCATGGTTTGAAACCGCACACAGTTTGGAAGCAGCATGATCTAGTAAACAACTTACATCGTCTGCATCGGCTTGCTGGCCTGGGTCCTTCAGCCGGTGCAGACAACCAGCCCCATCACGTCCCCGCCGTCCCCGCCGTTCCTCACTGCCCGTGTCCCTGCCTGGACACTTGCCTCCATCCCCACTGGGCACCAACCCATCGTCCTGCAGGTCACCCCCACCGAGCCCCTGCCACCTAGGTGCGGCGGGGACCCGAGCCCCCGACCCAGCACTCATGGGCTCCTCTGGGTTCAGGCTTCCCCCCAGCTCCCCCATCCCCAGCCTTGTCGTGCCCGCTCCCTCCAGCCCCCCCCCCCGCCCCAGGATCTCTGCACTCAGCCTGGTGCCTGCCCAGTGTGAAAACATTTCTCTCTGTTGCACAAGGCAACTTTTGGTGAACCAGCCTGTCCTTGTAAGCGGAAAACATACTGAACATGTAAACACTTGATTTGTTACTGTTGTTCTTGGGGCAGAGAGTTTTGTAAATAGTCCTCTCTGCCGGCCAGCCCAGCGAACCACCACAAGTGGGTCCTCACCTCCAGCCGGTTTGCTCCATGGGAATGGCAGAACAACAAGGACGTTTCCACTGTCAGGATAAACTATTGCCCTGTGGAAGTCAAGAGGAGCTTCAGCACTCAATGTTTTCAAAGCAAGCTTATATATAATTTGAAAACATTCTGTACAAAATGTGGTGCTAAATTGTCTGTGAAGTGGGATTATTTGGGTCTTCTCTAACAAAGTCTCCTGCCTTAAAAAAAAAAAAAAAGACACAAAAAAAAAAAAGACAAGAAAGCATTTTACCTCCTTTTATCTTCCTTTCTCCTTTTACTATTTAACCCACTTCCTACTAGACAGAACATTGTTAATTAAGATAAAATTAAGGTTTAGTCAGCACTGTGTCTGACATGGGCTGCACTAATTACACCACTTTGCCTGAAGTCGCAGGCGTGCGCGTGGAGAGCAGCGGAGTCTTGGCTCTGTCTGGGCTGAGTGCAAAGCACTCGGAGGAGACATGGCAAGGCATGGGCATCACGAGAAGACTCAGGGGTTAAGAAGGGACCATGATCTGGGTTTTTCAGATTCCAGACTTTTTTTCTGCCTAGAGAAAACACGCACTCCTGAGCACATCGGTTTGCAGTATCAGGCCCTTTTCAGTGGGGGTTAGGTCAAGCAAAGGAAGCAGAACTGAAACTCCTCTTCCCCCAGCACAACTGTCAGGGCAGCATTTCTCTGCAGAAGCCGGCGGGACACGATGCCTGGTGCCGTACTCCTGAGACCAACTGCAAAGCCAGTTGTTATAACGTGGCGATGGATGCCTTTGGCTGAAAATCACATTACAGGGAGGTCTGCTGGCCATTCAGCAGCAGTGTGGGGTGCCAGGGCTAGTGCTCTCAAAGTGGAGCTTGGTCATTTAACGAGGATGACAAACGAAGACCATCCTTCCAGTTCTACAAGACTGTTAGACCAGAGACGGACGCGCCACGGGCAGGAGTTGCCAGAGAAACCTGAGCTCTCTCCTCGGTCCATCTCGTGGCGCGACAGTGGACCGGACCCCACGCAGCAGGACCCACGAGGAAAGGACAGTAGCAGACACGCGCAAGCAGTGGGGGCCGCACAGCACCCCTGCAGCGGCGCGGCCGCAGGAATTAAGGGCGGCACATGTGCACAGGGTCGGCGGCCACGCGCGAGTGGTGGTGCCGCGCAGTGCTTCTTGGCACCCAGGCGTTTACTGAGCAGCAAAAAGAGTTAACACAGTGAAAGTATGCAAAGGTCACGGGGAAGGAACAGCTGGAATCCAGTCACTTCATTTATGGGAGTTTAAATAGTTGCTGAATGACATTGTGGACTATTAAGTTAATTGCCTAAGTGACCTTTTGGAAAATGTGTAAACTACTTTGGGAATGAGCAACTGGAAAAGCAGACTAAGCGATGCACACACACACACACATCTATACGTTCATACACATCAGGTGACCACAGATAATGACAGATGTAGGCAACGCACCCATCTCAGTGACGCAGCGGGCAGAGGGGACCTGACCAACCCACCCCACCACCGCCATGGGAAGGGTCCTCTCCCACGCTGGCAGCTCTGTCCTGGCACCTCGAGCATCGCAGCTCCTCTTCTGCCATTTCTTATTTCCTGCCCCCCAACATTCCATGAAAAATATCCCCTGCAGGTCATTTGTCAGGAGTCATTCATTTTGACATGAAATGTTGGTGTTTTGAGAAAAATCAAAATTTCCAGAGAAAAAGTAGTATTCTCTTGTCCTGTTTTATTTATCAAAACTTTCTTCAATGTACCAATTTTAGACTGAAATTCAGGCCAACTTAAGGCCCAGTTGTGTTTTTCTCCTTGTGGAGGCAGGTCTCAGACTACCCTGCACTAAGATAAGGCCTAAAGCATTTTACTTTCAATAATACTGTGAACAGCTCTGCCATGGGATTTCATTAACTGGACTTACACACCAGCAAGGTTACAATAAAAAAAGGAAGCACAGTGACAGAATCAGAAATTAAGTTTCATTTACGGTTTGCACAAAAATGTAACATTTTCTGTGACGGAACCATTTTGAATTAAACAAAACTCCAATATTTCAGATAAAAAAGCAGGGATACTTTCAACTGGGTGCAACCAAGAGTTCAAATAGTTAAATTGGTTTTAAAAGCAGGTCTGCGAGGTCTCAGCTACAAGAGTGTAAATTGCTGGCAAAACAATTCACTGCTGTTCAGTAGAATTATGTAAGCAGATTTATGTGTATATAATCAGATAATAGTGCCAAATGTAAAGTGCTCTCAGGCTATTTGTATATACAGTGTGGATTTTTTTCCCCCTGTGAAGTAGTATAATACAAAAGACCTGTCAGTGCTATTGTTTGTATATATTTTGTGAAGGTACGTGGGAAGCTTTTGGGGGTTTGGGTGTTTTGTACAGTAATTGAATATTTCTAAATCTTCAAGACAAAGGAAGCAAAACTGGATTCAAATAGCCTTATTTAAATTTAACTGTCTAATACTTCTTTTTTTTTTTTTTTATAAACCAAAAAAGCTTTGACCATAGATTGATAGAGAGGGGTTACTACTGCCTTGAGCAGTGGTAACTTATGAATCAGACTTACATTTTTTATTCACTTATTTTCTCTGATTACATAAAAAAAATGTGCATTTGCCATGGCAACACCTTCATTACATGTTAGGATACCAATTCAAATATAAAGGGCTTCTCTTGCAAAGACCCTCTAAGGTCACTGCTGCACTAAAATCTTTCAGGGACAGAATGTAAACAATTCACTGAGAGAGGGACTTTTTGATGTATTTTAAAAGCAATATAGTTTCTCGCTGCAGAAGTAATATACTAAAATTCTTCCTTTGGCAGAATTTTTTCTCCTGTTTTGTTTTTTTTTTTAGTCAAACACAATAGAGGAATATATGTAAAGGCTCTTACCTGGCTAAAATATAGATTAAATGGTACGTATTCCACAGGTTTAGAGAGTTATTAATTAGGAATAGGAAAAATAGAAAAAAAAGAACCGGTCATTTAAATTGGTACCTTAATGACCTTAGCTTAATGGTGGGAACATTTGATAGAATCCAGATATTTGACTTAGGTGTCAAATTTATTTTTTCTTTAAGGAACGACAATAATTGAAATTCATATTTACCAAATCAGGATGTTGTCAGCGAATCATCCGTGACTGGGGAGCCTGAACCTGGCTTGATGCACAACTCCTACTTCTGCAAAGATCTTTTCCAGGAAACGAAGTTATGATGAATCACAGCAATAGTCTGTCCATGGGCAATAGCCCAACACGGTAAGTGAGAGGAGGCTTAACTCTGCAGCTGAAATAGCTCTTCTACAGGGCATATTTAATTGCTATACAACTAGATAGTTCTAGAATATAGACAGCTAAAGGGACAACGACAAAACTAATTTTCACCTAACCTAAAGAAGTAGACTCCATTGAGATAGGGTGGACACCCTTACCGCAGTGCTCACGAACAGGTCCAACGAAGGCCTGAGCACGGTAGGAGATGGCAGGCTGTGCAGAGCAGCTTTAGGGCTGAACAAACCCGCTGACGGTCCTGGCCAGAGCCGTGCCCGCGGGGAAGGAGGCTGAGCTCACGCTGGCGGTGCCTTACTCTGCGTGACCACTGGTACCGCAAACACGACTCCTCTCATGCAACCACGGCATTTCTGGGCATTGCTGAGCTTTGCTGCCTGAGAAGAGCTTTTTTTTGGTGAAATATCCTTTCTGTGGGGTGCAGAGGTGTGCTGGGTGGAGGCATGCTCGGGGCACCATGGGTGCGGATTCATTGCAATTAGCACCGGGGAGTTTGCCTGTTAACAAGCCCATAATAACCGATGGTAGTGCTGGCCCAAACAGAGGAACCAGCATCATGTTGTGCTCCCTGGATCAGGGCTCAGATGGGCACAGTGTTTTCAAGTGGAAAAAGTCTGTGTCAGAAACAAAGAGAGGTTTACTGTGGCTGTTCTAGGGAATAGTTTGGTTCCCTTGCTGCAGCCCAGCAGGCAGAGCTGTGAAATGATTGTGCGTCCCAGTCAAATGTCTTGCAATCAGATAGCCTCTCAGCTGGGGAATTCAGTCACTTCTGCCTCTGGCCAGGCAGCAACACAGCACTTGGCTGGTTCCTTGATGCTGCCTCTCTCTTCAGGCTTACACAGCAAGGGCGCTCCTTACATCGAGAGCATTTGTTGCTTTGCTCCTCAGAACGTTTGGCCACAAGAAGAGTCTGCACTAAGTCCACGTACAATAAAATGCAGCATCTTGGGTTGCTGAATATTTTAAACAGAGGGACACAGAAACACCAAAATGGCAAGCACGCTACTGACATGATTTTGTCAGTTTTACCAATTGCCTTGGTGGCCAAGCTATTTAGGGAGTGCTGTGCATCCATTCAGGAAGACAGTGTCTTTCCGAAGGAGGAATACCCGCTGGTTATCATAGCTTGTCACTATATCGTGATTCCCTACATACACGTCTCTCACTGGGCAGCGCTTGGGAAAGGCAGCTGGGCAGCTACACAACCCATCTGTTTTTTCCTTATGTGCCCAGTCTGTTTTGACAATCTGTTTTCCTTAGGTAAAAACGAGCTCCCATCCGAGTCCAAACAGCACCTCGGCACGTCACAGAGCTGCCGCGGCCACCGCAGGGTGCAGGCAGAGCACAAAGGGCAATGCCTCGCTGCGCCCCAGCCCCCACCTTGCGGGAACGGAGACATTCAACCTGCAGTTAATAACTCTTGCAAATTTTCTGACTACTGTTAATGTCATGAATGAGTGAGCTAATTATCTGCCTGAGCGACTGTCGAAGCAGTCCTAATAGCTTGGCATCCTGAGTTCTCTGGGTCCCAGATTTTACAGTTTACAATAAAAAGCAGGCTGGAAACTACTAGCTCCATGCTCCTTGCTGCCTGCTGTCTAGCACAGGAGCTTCCCAGTCCTTACCCTGCTTTTTGGTCACTGCGCCGGCCCATTTACTAGGAGAAGGAAACACAACAGAGTCTGAAGAACAAGCCTGGCTTTGCATCATTTGCTTTGTCTTTGCAATAAATCACATTCTACCTATCCCAAGCCAAAACCCGAGAGAAAATGACCTATGACACTCATGGAATTTTGCAAAAGTTAAAATGCTTTGTAGATCAAACACGAACAAATGTGTGATGAAAGGTTAAACCTGTTGAAAGAAAGGTGGTTTTGCTCAACAAGATTATGCATTTAATAAGAAACTTCTAAAGAAACTGCTCTTTTCATCTTTAAAGAAAAGAACCCGTGTGTCAGTGTGATCATGCTCTGCTGCTGAAGAAGCAAACAGCTCGACATAAAACGGGAGAAGCCTTGCCGCACGGTGCCTGCCAGCATCGCTCGCAGGAGGAGCTGAGGCAGGTGCACACTGCAGGGCGCTTAAGACCTGAAAACAACATTACCTGGTAACGAAAAGAGTAAACATGATTATGATAGGTCTCAGTGCTTAAGAAGAAGTTTCAGGATGGAAACGACAACACCCCAGCGCATCATTGCAGCAATATTTTTGCTGCCAGATGTTCCACAGCATTCAGGTGCTTGAGGCTTCACGAAACCAAACTCTTGTCAATAAACGTCAGCAAGAACTTTGCCTGGATGTTCGATTGGGCATTAAATCTGTATCTGGGGTTTCAGATGACATGTAACCTGAAGCAGAAGAAAATGAACTCCTTACCCACGTATGAAATCAATCAACAGGTGAAGGCAAATCGACTTCAGAAGAAAGTGGGCTCAGGCGCTTGGCCTTTAGGGATGTTGCTGAAGAAAGAGGCCGTGCCCCAGCGCCCTGGCAATACCTGCGCAGCAGAGGATTACTGTTCTGTTGACAGAGGGCTGCAAAGCACACGCCATAAACATTTGCTTTGGCAAGTATATACGCCATTGAAAAAATACAAAACATCAGAAATGCATCCACAAGGGTTGAGCTGAGAACATTTTTCACAGGTGCCAGACTGCATTGTTTGAGATGTCACCTGAAGGTGACCCAGGAAGGAGCTCTTGGCACCTAACCTCCCCATTTGGCACCGCCGTGGCAAGACGTGTCTGTGGAGGCGAGCTGCTGTCCCAGCACTCGCTGCCCACCGCCCGCCGGGCAGGTGCTTCTCTGCACGCTGAGGACAGCTTGGGAGTTACGGGATAGCGAGAAACGTAGCGAAAACACGCACTGCTCTCCCGCGTACTGCACCAGGCAGAGAAGCCTTCTGCGAGGCTGCAGACAGGCAACGTGGCCAGTGAGGAGTTTCTTGTGAGCTCTCAGAGACCTTGGACTGTTTTTTAATATTTGAAGCATTGCATGCTTTCTTTCACCCCCCTGGTCTCCTTCAGCTGTTAAAGCTGAATCTATTTTGTATTTCTGCTTCTTTTGTGCTTACAGACTAGCTGGTTATTTTGGAATTGCACTTATAAGAACCAGGAAACTGGTCCAGAACATGTCTTCAGTATTTTTGCACACGGACTCTGGGAGAAAACATCTTTTAAATCTTGAGTATCTACAATTTGGTTTTCAGAAAACAAACCCGAGTATGTTTAAATAACATGTCACTGGCCTTAGACTAACATTAATTCTAGTATATTGAAAAAAAAAATTAAAATGAAACCTGATTCCATGTTGCAAACTCACTGTGTTGTTCAGAGCCACTTTGATGTTTTTTTGGGAAAAAAAAATAAAAATAAAAAAATCAATGATAGAACACACTTGCTGATCCTGACTTTGTTCCCTGAGCAGGCTCAATTATGTAGTTTCATTTTTCCCTTTTCTAATCTTACTTGAAAAAAATAGAGCAGGCAAGCACATAACAGAAAGCGAAGGGCTGAGGCTCCAGGGTGGAGGGGCAGGACCCCCGCTCCCCTCCAGCCGGGAGCCATCACTGTAAGGGGATAAGCTCCTGCATTTCAGCAGAGTGGCTGTACCACAAGGATGATGCTCTTGGCATTGGACTGGTGACTCTCAAACACACGATGGTCAGAGAAATAACTCTCCTCACTGCTACTTAGGGTAGAAATAACTTAGAGAACCCCAGAATCAGCCCCAGAACCGAAAAATACAAATTACATGGGTTTGATTGTTTTTTTCTGCTTCTCTCTGAAGCTGCTGAGAATAGAGATAAGTAACTGCAAACAGGCAGGTTTGTTCTTGCCCTGGTCCTTCTAACACATCACGTGCGTTCTTGACAGAGGGGCACTGGCAGCGCTGACGCTGGCCCTGCAGAGAATCGGTCCATCCAGGATAGGTGCAGCCACATACAGCCTGGGCTGCAGCTGCTGTTTGTCCTGTTCAGGATCCAGTACTTGGAGCATGTGAGCACAAAGGTGGGATGCTATTCTCCTGCAAGGAACTGCAAAATGGCAGATTTCCCCAGGGATCGGTTCCAGATGCTTCAGCAGTTGGCACAATTATAGAAGAAGGTGAGACAAAACGTGGAGGTTAGCTTCTGCATGTCACCAGCACCTCTTCAGCCTGTCCATTTAGTCCCAGGCATAGTTCAGGCCACGAGCCAAGCCTGGGCTCCTCCTGAGTCAGGATCATCTCTCTCTGCCTCTGAATATTTGTTTATACAAGTGTAATGGCTCCAGAAGACACAGAGATGCTGAAACTGGAATGGCCAGAAGACCAGTTATAGAAGCACTTGTTTACTCTGAGGCACGTGTTAACAGTCTTAAGCATTTACCAAACACTGTTTTCCTCTGCATCTGTTGTGGTGAGGAGCAGTTTACGTGGCAATGGCAGAGGCCATACAAGCCCAGGTCCCTGGTCCCCAGCTCCAGACACAGCACCATGCTACCGCTGGGTCCCCCACACCAGGTTCCACCTGGTACGATGCAGCTTTAGGGAGGATGACAAGGTTTTTTGTGAACTTCTTGGTCTCTCCCCTAGGGTCTATTATACAAACCCACCCATGAGCCCTTCCTCTTCTAAAAAAAGATTATTTGATTGCGTGACAGCACTGCGGTGCCAGAGATGGAGGTGCCCATGGGCATGCACCCCGTGCCTGGTGCCAAGCTGTAGGGACACGTCCAGTTTCTTCTGGGTGGATGATGGGGACAATGCCATGTGATATGTTATAGACTACCGAAAGTGTATTTTAACATTTGTTTCTGGAATAATTAATCTCTGGTACATCAGGAAGTCACTAAACAGAATTGTGCTGGAGAGAAATAATTGCCTTCCCATCAAAATGAATACAGATGTATGATTAAGATGACATGGTATTTATGTAATATTCTCATATCATATAAATAGCGTTGCTGTGTAGAGACAGAGCCTGTGAATCATTCATTTGGTTTATGAGACTGAATGAGCTTTGGCTCTATCAGTATTATAAGCAGTGAAGAAACAAGACCATTGCTGGGGGAAACTACCATAGATTCATTTACCAGAATTATTCTTTTCAAACTTCGGCATCAGCCAAAAGACATTATTTCAAATTATGTCCAAAAATAAATACTTTTAGGTTAGACATAACATAACAGATGCTTCAAAACACTGATGTTCTGAGCAACGACTTATATTCCCTAGTCAGTGGGACTCTGAATTAGGTGGAATTAGCCATTTAAGCAAAAATATTATTTCTAAAGTGTCCCAACGCTGTTTTTCAGATCAGCCCATCTCTAGATTAATGCTGTAGGAAGCGGCCCTTTCATGATCCCACTGCTACACCAGCCATGCAGCAGGCATGGCTCATGCTGCTTAGAGCTGCAAGAAGCAAGCAAAAAAAGCTGCTCACACTGGTCTAGAGATGTATTTGTTTTTTGGTTTTATAAATAACCACACTAGGATTTGAGTGCAAACAGCCTTCCCACAGAATTACCTTCCATAAATTCTCAGAGGTAACCCCCCCCCCCGGGGGGGGTTGGAAGCCTGAAGTACGTTTTATTGACTCACACGACATAAAGGCATTAGCCGCAAATAGGGGAAGACTCAAGCTCAGTAATCAGCACGTTTGCCTCCAGCTCCCTAGCACTGAAAGAGGCTGATGCCCACAATATTTCCAAGGGAGCCAGTCCCTGTTGGATCAGGGAATTTGCTTTCTGTACCTGCAGCCAAGAGGATCACACTGGCAAGACGAGCAGAAGAAATCCGAGCAGGCTATACATGAAAATAAAGCCTGTCAGAAGGCACGTTCTATAAATGTAACCTAACTAGGGACATCCGAAACTGCTCCACATAAGTGAAACCCGCCATTTGCCCAAGGAGCCAGGATCCCCCTGCACCAGGCCCAGCGGATCCCGGTGGCTGCCCACGCCACAGGGATGGCTCTCCCACGCATCCCGCACCGTGCTCCCAGCGGGACCCTACTCCCGGCCGCGGCACAGCCCCTCTCCCCCGCACCCAGCCCCTCTCCCCCGCACCCAGCATGGCTTCCTTGTCCGCCAGCCTGTGGATTGCCCTGCTGTTTTGGGGAAAGCGATGAAGAAATTCCCTTGGATTTCAGCTGCAGCTCTGGCTTTGACCCCGAGCCAGCAGCCAGCCTCCCTCCCACCCCTGGGCAGGAGGAACCTCTATTACATTTCTCTGTCACAACACCCCTCTGTTGAGCAGGAAGCAATCGGAGTCCTAAAATCCAAATCTGGACAAGCATATTTGTTTATAATCGTCAGTTGTTAAAGTGCCAGTTGCTGTCGTTGAACTCGCCATTGCCAGCAGCACACAGCAGCAGCGCCTGCTGTAGCATCCTCTGCTTTTAGCATAAGACACTTGGGTTTGGGTGCTGCCCTGCACCTTACTGCACAGCTAAGATTAAAATCAGAGGTTACTAAATGCTCACAGATTTGTTGCAATATTTTACTGGTAGCTTGTGAAAAGATTAAGTGCATGAAAACGCTTAAATGGGAAACTTCCATCATAACAGGAAACCCGACTGCAAACTGAACCAGGAATTGCTCTAGTTTAGACTTGCTTGGGCGGTCTTTTGTTTCCATTTTGACCATTTTCTATTTTGCCTGCAAAGTTTGAGAAACCTGCACAGCTACTGCGGGGAGGTATGCTGCTCAGAGCGCACGCAGGGAAGGATGCAACATTTCCCAGTCACATCTAATTGCCGTGGAGGGCTGCCCTGCAGCCAGAGGGATACGTATTCCCCTCTGAAAATCCATTTCAATCAACTAACATGGAGCAGAGTTACTTCGCCACTGACCTCGCTCCTGCTTTCACAGCAATAAATGAGGCGAAGGACCGGGGAGGGGGGGATGCCAGGCTCCCCGACCCCTCACGGGGCTGCACTCAGTTACCTCCTTATTTCAGCTCTGTGCAGCAAGGCCCTTGGCATACTTTTAAGTCCCAGGATATTCTTAAATGATTTTCTTAATTAGGGCTTGGAATTTTTTTGAGATTATTTCTGGCTGCCTGGGATAGTTGTTCAAATATATATAAAATCTTTAAATCTACAGCGACTTACAGTACAATTTTATTGACTTAATATTTTTGTATATATTACCCAAGTCCAATGAGGCTGCAGAGGGAATTACAAGTCAGGCCAGAATGTATTTCCAGCTTAGACAAGTATAAGAACATTTTTTAGAAAAATATATCATTCAATACTAAATGCATCATTTGAAGAGAACTGCAATAATGAGCTGAGAGGAGAAAAGCTACGGAACAATAGCTGCAAAATGAATGCTATAGACCATATTGTCGAAAGGGCCTAAAGAAATCAACACTTGTATTCTGCAGGGGCATGAGTTAGTGTTTTAAGGACCACTGAGAAATATTTAAGCAAACATTAATACATGAATGGACGCAAGTACTGTTAAGCATATCTACGTAGACAGTGAAGATGAACAGACTGTACTTAAGCAGCTTTACAGAAGTCCCCTCCCAGTGCCAGGTTTGGTGCTGGGTGTCACGGCTCGGCCCTTTGCTCTGACGATGCCATCCCCTCCAGCCAGAAGGCACCAGCCAGCGGCTGCCACGGGGAGTTTCTCCCCACGACGGGCATTCACAGCACGCCCGTCCTGCGCAACGGACACCGGCCCCAGCCTGGCCCACGAGCCCACAGGGCACTTTTCACAGCAAGGAACAAGCATCTTAAAAACCACCTTGACATCAGTTTCAATGACAAGGCTGATAAGCACAAAAAAAATAATCTGTTTTATTCTATCCAAAAATCAAGCCTAAATATGCTGGAAATAAAGTTGTAAAAAGGGGAAAAAGACCAAAAGGTATTATCAATAGCTACCTGAAACTTCAGCTCTATCCTTAGCGTTCACCTCACAGCTCAGGGGACGACGGGTCACGAGGGAGAAGGCTGGCAGGCGCCTTCCCCGCCAGAGCCCTGCTGCGGGAAGCGGCGGGTCCCGGCAGCCACCGAAATGGGGGGCACGTCTGAAACAGGCCACCGAAACAGGGGGCACAGCAGAGGAACGTCTGCTCTGCGAGACGCTGCCCGGGAGCGAGCGCCTGCCTCGGCCCAGCCCTGGCACGGGACGCGCACGGGCAAGGTGGCAGCCGGCGGCTGTGCCAGCGCAAGCTCAGCCGAGCGGAGGGGCTCTCCTCGGCAGGCATCGCCCTCGCTGCTCCACGTGCTTCTTCAGAGGCTGTTGGTATATGAATCACACAACGAAGCGTTCAAGCAAAAATGTGAAATCCCTCTGCGGTACAAAAATGACAGTTAATGTAAAAGGTTTTTTTTGTTTGGGTTCTTTGGTGTGTGGGTTTTGTTTGTTTGTTAAGTAATTGAGGACTTTCCCTAAACTAATAGTGACAATTCGTTAATGCAGATGGGTGCGATGTAACCGAACACGAGGTGTCTGGGGGTCCCGGCCATCACAGGCTGCTTTTTGCCACTGCATCTCCCCCAGGCACCAGCACGTATTTGCCATTTCTTTTCCTGAGTACCAGTAACAGCCAAGCAAATCTCAGACCTGCCTCCCTTTGCAACTTTGCTCTCACCAAGCTCCAGGGAATCCTTCAACAGGGATTTTACTTGTTCCAAAAGCAAACTGTTTCTATTGCACTACAGTGGGGGGGGAAAAAAAAAATTAAAAAAAAAAAATCAAGTTGCCTGAAGGAGCTGCTTGCTAGAATTAGGGAGGGCAGCTTTTTAATACAGAGTTTCAGAGGATGAGACCATGGCCTCTGAGCACAGAGGCATTTGTGGTGTTGAAGTTTTGACTAAAGTAGATTTTTTTCTTAATTTGGGAGAGCTTTTCTACGCAATCAGTGGATGTGCTACTGCTTTTGTACAAACAGAACTTGTAATTCAGTTTTTGAGGAATGAGTTGGAAGTACCTACTCACAGCAAAAAGTGCTTTCTCATAAGAAGAAAAGCAAGAACTATTTTTTAAACATCAAAAAGATTGAGAAAAAGTTATTGGCTGGCCTTATTTCTAATGCTTGTAACCGGGCAAGGGAGAACAAGCATTTTACTTTTCTAAATCTTTCACATATGGCATGCCATTTTCTATCTTTCTCGGGTAAGGCTTGAATCGCATAGCAGAAATGAATACTTCCAAGTTCAAGTAGATGAGGAGCGAGCGAATGAGCCAAGTCACTTGGGCGGCGAGGCTGTGCAACTGTCCCCAGCAATGCAGCGAAGCAAGACGCGTTGAGCAACGTCAGCTGTGCTGGTCCTTTGGCTGCAAGAGCTTCCTCCATCTAGGGCAGCTGAAGAACAGAACATGGCTTTGCTCCCCAGCGAGGAGCAGGAGGTGGGGACCCGGCAGGATGAGGGGCTGCGCTTCAGGTGCCACCCTGCCACACAGCACGCTTGCGGGGGGGTCCTACCTCCCTGAGACCACCGAGGCATCGGTCAAGCTGGTTAGTCCCTGGGACTTGTTTCAGGTTTTTCTGCCATACAGCTGAAACATCCCTCATTTGGCACTCTAAAAGAAGTTTTACCCGACTCCTCAAATGGTTTGCGAATCCTTGCCTAACCAGCTGTCCTCTCCGGGCTCCTTTGCTTATCCATAAGACCTGGGAGTTTTCTGGATAATCCCCTGCCTCCTTTGGCACCAGTTCTGCAAAGAACCCCCAGCCCGTCCTGTCACCAAACCTGCCACTTGCATTTCTTCTGCCTGTTGTATCTGGTCATTGGAGTAGGAAAAATAAATATCAGAGTAGTCACCTGAGCAGCAGGAATGAACTTTATACAACTGAGGAAATTCATCTCCTTTCAAACGGTCTCACTTCTACATTCCAACAGTGAACCGAGTCAGCGTCTCCTTCTTTTAGGATTTTTATCCATACAAATGCACACACACACACATATATATATATATGTATAAAGGTTACCAAACATTGTTGCATTTGTGACTGATTCTGCCAGTTCTGAGAAGAGAGTGGGCCAGGGAATCGATCCCAGGCACCAAGAGAGAAGAGAAAGTTTGGGCTCAGCCCTGGGCAAACCCGGGGAGCCTCGTCTGCCTCCTTCACTGACCCGCTCAGGTCACTGGGGCCCTCATGAGTCGCATTCTTAAATCTCCATACAGTTGGATTTTAGCACTAAACCACACAGATCAATTGAAAAAAATACAGTATCTTCATCTCTCCCCTCGGGAGAGGAAAAGGCAGCTTTTCTTGGCAGACCTGGCCCGCAGGGAACAGCATCACCTCTGTCTCCATAGGGCTTGTCTTCAGCCCCTTGGCCGAGCTTTGGCTTCTCTTTCGCAGGGGTGCAGGGCCAGACTGGGGGCTTACGGGCTTCAGCAGCTGCCTCCCTTCAGCTCACTGACCCTCAGCTCCACTGCTCACCTCCTGCCTCCGGCAGGGCTTCCCCTCCAGGTTTATAGCCCTGTCAAGGGCCACTGGACGATGGACAGGAACCCACCGCTCTCCTCCCTCTTCCCTAGGGGAGACCTCCACCCTTCGCCCCAGGGAGCAAGGCGATTCCTCCTGACATTAGCTAACTACTGCTGTTTACAGAGGACAAGCCGTTCTTGTAAATAATTAAAGGAGAATACAGCCCAGTGTTTCAAATGTCCAAGTATTCCTGCAGATAAAGGGCTATAGAGACTTAAGTGAACAGGGCAACCTTCCCACATCGCCCCTCTCTCGGTACCAAGCGTGCAGTTCTGCCTGGGGATTTTCCAGTGAAGTGATCTTCTGTTAGAATAAACTGATTTTTTTTTTAAAAAAAAAAAAAAAAAAAAAGAGACAAAACTTCCCACCCCCCGAAAAAGCCACCCAGAGTTCCCCATGACACTGAGGGACACACGGGTATCTATGAGTCCTGTGAAACAGCATGGGGGGGGGGCAAAGCCGGATTCCCAACACAACTTCGCTTACTTCCCAGTTTGCGCCTTGCCTGAACACCGGGCAGCTCAGGGCTCAAGCCCGTTTTCAGCATTGGTTTCTTGACATCGTGCCAAGCTATGAGGTCAGCCTGTCTAGCTTCACAGATCTCTTTTCTTCACGTTTCCAAAGGATGGAGGGCAGAGGAGTCAGCTTGGCCCCAAAGGGCAGGCATTCCTGCCCGCGCCCAGCAGAGCTTGGGCTGTGAAGATGTGGCACAGACCTGCGACGCTCTGTTAGTTGGGATGCATACGCACATCCATGAGTCACACTTTTGGTCTTTTTTTTTTTTTTTAAGCACTGTTGTGTTCAGTGCACGCTGAAAATAAATTTCATTTTCAACATTGTCCAGAAAATTACATTCTTGTGCTCTAGCCAGCCCTACTTGATTCTAGCAAATACAGTATCTTGATAACAGGGTTAGGGCTTGGCATGGCTGGATGAGTAATAAATTAGCCAAGAAATGAAACAGATGATTTTAAAATCATCCTTTCCAAAGAGACACCCTTTGGAGAAACTCTTTATGTTCTCCTCAAACTGGAAGAAGTTTCTTGAACTTCTTATGACTTGTCTGAATTTAGACAAACAGAGAGAAAGCTGGTCTTTATGAAGGCAGAAACAATCACCTCAACGGAAGCACACACCAAAAAGCACATTTGTTACCCTTCTCACAGATGGGGGGAGCAGAGGCTTTGCAGAAGCTCACTCAGGCTCTGTGCAACAGAAATGCAACTGAAAAATAAGTAGAAAAAAATTAGTTGACAGACATAGTTGGTGCTTTGCTCAGCACAGCAAGAAATTGGTCGCAGATACCAGATATAATTACTGGTAAGCAAGGTGACCCAGTAAAGCCACACTGTGAACGTCCCAGAGCTGGTTTGGCAAGAAAGAATAATTAAAATAGTGGGGATGAAGTGAACTGGCCAGAAGGGAGATTCAGGATAAAAGTTCCCAGATACTGTGTAAAGATGTATTTTCCAGTTCTATAAGAGGATTATTGAGTGACTTTTATTTATTGTCTGCTGTGTGGACAAATTGTCTGCTGCAAGTGATTATCTGCCTCAGATTAGGAGGGGGAAATACCTTCCCTGTCCCCTTAAGCATATGCAAATGTACAAGGTGCTCTCCTGGCAGATGCAGAGACAGGCGCTTGCCCCAAGGGAAGCCCCAAAAAATTAACACAGAGAAAACCCCACGTGAGGTTTAGGAGGCCAGATCAGTGGTAGTAACTTCACGTAGTGCCCTGATAACCGTAGTGCTCCAGAAACTGGAGTTAAACCCGCTTCCAGCCTTAGTTGTCTGGAATACAAGGCAGGTTACACAAGGTATAGAATCTAATTGCTTTACAGCCCACAAAAAAAAAACAACCAAACCAAAACAAAAAAAACCACCAAAACCCCCAAAAAACCAATGACGCTCAGTTCCTGCTTCCTCATGTTTGACTGTATATGGTTTGGTTTGGAGGTGGCACAGACCTGGAAGGCGGACGGGATTAGGATAGAAAGAGACTTTACAGCTGGGTGTAGTGAACTTGTTATTTGTGACACGCTGCAGACTCCCCGCGGCCGCTCGTGCAAAGCCTGCGGGATCGCCAGGGGCTCTGCAGCACACGGCCCGCAGCGCAGCGCAGATGAATCTTTCTGGAAGATGTACAGTATACATGCTCGCGTCTGCCAAAGGGTGAGGTCATTTTGGAAGGAATTTTATTTATTCAGGAAATATTTCTGGAAATATTTACATGTCAAGATTACATGTTTAAATTCTTTGACAAAGCAAGCTCTGGGCCACATACAGAATTTCTAAAGAGCTTTGCAAGTATTTCTTCAGGTTTTCCTACACACAAAAGGTTTTCACTGTACCACTATTCTCATGGAAACAACAGGTCCTTTCTCTAAAATCAGGAGACGAAGCCCTGCGTTGAAGACTCCAGTCTGAGGCTGCAATTTCTATTCAGTGCAAAGACATAGAAAGGGAGTTAATTCATACACTTGGGCCCAGAACAGTGCATGCAACCAGATCCCCTTTATCAGTGCAGGGGTAGAAATTCAGTAAAGTTCCTGCTTAGGAGAGGGCACGCAGACCTGCCAGGGTCACACATCCCAGCGGAGGAGCCCTGGGAAGCTCCTCTTGACCCAGGCACTTACTAAGAAGCTCTTCCAAGCGTTTTAGACTTTTAACTTACTGACAGAACCTAGAAAGGAGTTGGGGGGATAAAATTCTATCTTCTTTAAATATATATATATACACACACACAGTTTAAATAAAGTAGTTTGCAACTCTGCAAGACTATTACCCAGCACTAAGAGAAGGCACTTGGAGGAGACACTTGTTCCAGAAAAAGACGTAATCAACCCTTCCGCTGTGTGTTCTGTCCATGGCAGTAGCTTACTATTTCACTTGATCACTACAGGAGAGCAGAGAGAGACGAGCCAAGGTATAAAACGTGCTCTGTGTAAGAAGTGATACACAGACTATGACTTCAGGTTGCAAGACAGATTGCTGGATCGGGGGCAGGGAGTATAACAAAAACCTGTAAAATGGTAAGTGGGAAAGAGAAGACTAAGAGGGAACAAGTTCCTCACCGTGTCTCACGGTCTGAGAGCCAGAGGCATCAAATGAAGCCATCGCATGGCAGTTCCCATGTGAACAGGAGGATGTACCTCTGCACAAAACACAGGCTGTGGAAGGCTGCCACAGATGATACCACAAGCTCACATCTGCTCAAAGGCTCCTTCATAGGCCTTTGGAAGAAAAGTAAAAGTTCATCTAGAGCTACTAAGCCTAGAACCACCACCCTGGGCTTAGGGGGACCCAAAGCAGCAGGTCAACGAGCGGCACAAGGGGGAAGCGCCAGCTCCCGTCCACCCTGCTCTTCCCAGGCACGCACTGCTGGTAGCATCCCACATGGACATTCCCTCGTTTGTGCTAAATAATAAGTAGTAAATTATTTTCAGTCAGAAAATCAAGATAGCATGAACTGCTGATAGTATCTGTTGGTTCTAATTTTCCAACCTGCTGTGATATCTACTCTACTCTACCACAGTTATTGCCAAATTCACGAGGTTGATGTGAAATTCCCAGAAGCACATAGGAACTGTGGCACAGCACAGTCTTTTAACAGATTGAGCAGTGTTATTCCTGGAGTTATGTACAGTATTTCTAAAGTTATATCCAGATCTAAGTCTCTGTACTCTGCTTGAAGGGGAAAAAATTAGGCTAATTAAATACTGGAACAGAAGATGACTGCACAGTAAGAGCAAGGTTAGTCAGAAAGCTTAAGGCAACACCACTTTATTTGGTTAATCACAACATCATAGTCATTGGCATGCAAAAAAAATGCAGAAACACTTCTTCAGGCTTGAAAACTTTGGACTCAAGCTCTACTCCTGGTTCACCTTCACCAAACACAATCTCACCTTGAGCAGACTCAAATAGGTATACAAGCTATTCATGGAAACCCCCTTTTTAAAAAAAAAACAAACCAAAACACAACCCCAAAAAAACCCAACAAAAAATCCACACAGGAAAAACCTCCAAAAAGTACGCCACCAAATTAACTCCTACGTTAGGATGGTTTTACTTTAGACGAGTATTCATAGTGAGGATTCCTACCCGAGGAGCTACGGTTCAGTGAGGATTTTCCACTTGAGCTACTTTGAGACTGCAACAAGCATCATGCAGTTCCTCTCCACGAGTGCCTTCAGAAAGGCTAAATCATCTCTCAACTCTTCTGTTCACCTGCCTTGACCCTGGACCCGACTCAGGACATATGGATACCAGCAGCCCGTTCCAAGGCGTGTGGATCACCAGCCCACAAGAACACAAACAACAGCTCTGCATTGGAGTTACTAATTGTGGCACTTCCACAAAATTACCTGAAAGCAATTATCTCATGCACAATTGCACTTCTGTTTTTAGCACCTCTTACAGGTTACTTGGGTAGTTTCCCTCTGGAGAGGTGCAGCTATCAGCACAGTGATTTGGCTGGCACTGATAACAGATTTCCTTCACATCTTGCAAATTTGAAGGAGACATTTGGAAAACATACTAGAAGGACATTTGCCCGTAGGAAATAGCTTTTATGCATTTGACAGAGAAACTCCAAGTGTGTTCTCAACACTCCCAGAAGCACGCAACCAAGAGGGGACGTGAATAAACAGCCTCATGTTCACCAAAAAAGATGTTTTAAAAAAAGACTCTCAGCAAAAAGAGAGACTTTACATAGCCTCACATGATGCTGTCACCCCTGTTTCGGCAGCCACCCAACCGGCATTTCACACCGCTCTTGGCAGCAAGAGGCAGGAGAGGGGCAGAGGGGTCCTGCCCACTGGGCCCCCAGCACTTGCCCCCTGCACCCCCCACCTAACGAGGCAC
Organism: Microhierax caerulescens; assembly: GCA_035590215.1. Taxonomy (NCBI): domain Eukaryota; kingdom Metazoa; phylum Chordata; class Aves; order Falconiformes; family Falconidae; genus Microhierax; species Microhierax caerulescens. The sequence continues at coordinate 64,943,622 of JAVJGJ010000061.1, read as the reverse complement.
TGCTCACAGAGCTCTGAGGTTTTGGGAGACGGTTTCCTTCACGCTCTCGTAGAGCAAACCGAACACAGCGGCCTTGTTGTTCACCCTGTAAAACACCTGTTTGGATCTTACAGAACTAGGGATGCCCTTCTTAAACTGTTTTACAGAAAATTTAAATAAGCTCACATGAGGGGTGACTCCAGGAGCCGAACTCTACTGCTAAGTACATAAACATTTTACCTTGTTGTCCCGATGAGTCGTTTCTTCCGGTTCCTTCCCATAAATAGTTCCTATATTTGAATCCTTTCCTTCAGCCCTCTGCCGAGGAGCACTACCACCCTCCGCACCAGGTAACACACAAAGCGATTTTCCACCCCACCCTAAATGCTTAATTTATATCAGCTGACCTTTGCAGGCCCATGATTACTCCCTGATTACCCTCGCTTCTGCCTTAGCAGCTGTGTTTCCCTTCGTCGGGACAGTTAACTTGCATCGCTCATAGAGAGAGATTGGTGTCTGCTCACGAGGTGAAGCATCTACATATACTTGCACTGGAGAAATTATTTTTCTTATAGACAAAACATGTATTTATAATCAGAATTTACTTTTAATGTCAAGTGAAACAACAAAAAGTAAAAGAGAGGAAGTCTGCATGAAGATACAGAGTGCTGGTTTCTTCTGAAATAGCCTGCCCTGATGTGACTGTAGGATGCCTCCACTTACCACATACAGTTCTTCACGCCTCCCTGAAAACTTGTTTGTTCCTCGGATGCTCATCAGCATTATTTATGTGATACATATGAAGATAAATACAACAATATATTCTTGAAAGACTATAATTCCGATGAGATTGGGGAGATGCTAAAATATAGGAGCCCTGGGATTAGCAGCCTGAACTAATATTGCAATTGTCATCACATTAAGAGGATCTTGGGAGACTGGAATATTGCTATAACTGTGGTGTGAAATCAAAATCTTGTCATTTATAAAGGGAAAAAAAAAATGTTCCTGGCATGCAGACAGCTGGTTATGCATGAGTGTAGCACATACAAACCGCAATGTTAGAAAAGCCTCAAGAGATGCTATAATTCCACAAACATAACTATTCAATATATTCAAATATATATAAAAAAAAAATCAGCTTTACCACACTCCTCAGTTATTTACATAATTTTTAGGGGCCTGTTATTTTATTTATTTTTCCTTTGATATTCCTTATTTCTTATCATCACGCATTTGTGGTAATTGAGCTGCATGAAAGACCTTAATATAAGCTAAAAAATATTGTCTGCTTGACCGTGAGGGACAGTAAACAGCAGTTGTTTGCTACCACAAACAGCTTCATTATAATTATCCTTGACTGAAGAGTTGCATTGTGAATGTTTTCATTTCTTTTAAAAAAGAACTGTTAAGTTTTGCCTGCACAATCAATTTCTCTAACAGTCCACTAAGCAACATTAGCAAAGCTACTCTGCCCAAAACCTCATTTTAATGCTATTTCACCAGATTGTAATTTCTAAAGAAAAGAACCAACCAGGGAAACAAGCTGCTTGTTATTCCCCGTTGATTCTGAATGCAGGCAGCTGCCCGCGTGCTTATTGAGCTCCCAGAAACAATGCCCAGAGTGACTCTGCTGAGCTCCATGCCTGTGACTGTCACTGTCACTGTCACTGTCACTGGGGTGGTTTGTGCCCCGTAGGTCAGGAAGGTACCAGCCAGGTTGTCACATCCTATGCACAAGTTTTAATGGAGCGTGTGCATCCCCAGGAGCTGTGATGCCCAGCACAGCGGACCGTGGCTCCAGTCCCCTGCACGGCTAACAGCTGAAGGCACGTGTGCCTGTGGGTCGGCTCGTGGGAGAGCACCGCTTGCGCTCCCGGAGCCCACCCTCTGCTCTAGCTTCGTGTAACGGCGTCCAGCGCGCGGGCACCGCGGGGGCTCCGTGCCGGGTGCTGCAGCATGGAAGGGGGGGACGGGGCAGACGTGCAGCCAGCGGCCCCGCGGCCCCGGGCGTCAGCTCTGCAGTGAGCACCGGCCAGCCGTCCCGGCCGGCCCTTCTGCCCCCCTTGCCCCCCACCTGAGCCCTGTGCGGCGGCTGAGCGCGGTGACCGGCGGAGTCAGGGTGGGAGCGGCCACCCAGGAATGGGAGTCAAAGGAGCAGATGGTGCTTGGTGGTACTCTTCATGTCAAAATATGCCATTAATATTAATAGAGTTTTAATCTGATGAGATGTGTTTTTCACAAGAAGGATTAGGCGTACCCTGCTTCCGTGGGCTTGTTGCAGCGCAGCGAGGTTGAAGATGCTCCTTCCCTCGGCAGCAGAGGCCGGCTCTGGCGCCTCTGGCCCTGCAGGACGTGGCGAAGGCTGAGAGGAGAGGCACGCTCAGCCGGCGGAGGCTCCTCCTGCGTGTTGCCTATATCCAAAACTCCGGCATATACTTCCCAGGAGAGGAGAGGAGAAATTAGTATTAAAAATTTCATGCATCAGAAGGAAATGATTAATTTTCTTCCAACTAATTAATGAAATAAGATAATTTTCCACCTACTGATCCAGAGTCCAGCAAGATCAGCAAAAAGACTGGTATTGACTTCGGAGGATTTTGCACCGGTGTCATTTTATGGTTCACTTCAGCAGAATGATACATTCATATCGGGAAAGGGAGGTTTGTAAGGTTTGCTAGGAACAAGATCAGTTTTCAGAAAGAAGGATGTTTGCCTACTTTTTCACTGCTGCTAAGGCAACTGAAAGAGAGCACTGTTGTTTTGTTTTTAATTAAAGTTTTTAGCATTCATCTCAGCCACCATATTGACTTTTTAATATATGAATAAATATTAAAAAGCACATGTATTTTATACTCCCTGCTCTGCATTTATTCACTGCAACTTACAGGATTCTTTCCAGCGAACCGAGTTATGTTTTCAGCAGCATCCTGCCACATCTTATAAAAAAAAGTAGGGCAGAAAAACCACCGCTTTAACCCACTGTATCCTGAAATGAGTGTGCGCTCCCTTCAGAACAGACTCTATCATTGGTAGGTTTCGTACCTATTTATAACGAGGAGGCTACAGCATTTTGGAAACATCCTGTAGACATTAATCCTCTGCACACCCCCACAACATCGCCAAGCATCATCTTCCTTTCAAAACACGGGGATTGATTCCCAGGCATCAACACTGGCGCTCAGGTACCACAGCGATGGGCTCCGTGTCAAACCACCTGCACCACTGACGGAGCTCAGAGCAGAGCTCAGGGATCCCGAACGCCAGGTGCTGGGAGTCTTCAGAGAAAAAAGGGGGTTTTGCCAGAAAATGCCACTTGATCGAAACCACATCTCCTGATCACCTGAGCACCCCCAGGAGTGGGGTCCGACCCAGCCCTCCCACAGCTTGTTCAGGCGTTGAGGTGCACCGGGGCACCCAGGACTCCTTTTAATTTTCAGCCTGAGGTACCTGAATGTTTTCAGAGCCCTTATGCCTATGAATAATTAGACGCAGATGAATAAATATGCAACAATTTCAATTTCCTAAGAAACAGGTTTTCTCTGAAAACAGCATGCTTGGTGCTGAGTGAGGGCTCGAAGATACAGCTCTTCCTCAGCCGAGGCTGCCGTCTAATGCTGTGCCATGGGAGCGCGTGGGAGAGCAGGTCGTTCCTCCTCCCATCTTAGCCCGTACCTGGATAGATTTGCTGGAGCTCTGCATTCGTGCCTTGCAAAGGAGCGGCTGCGCAGTTCACTTGTGAAGGTGTGGAGAGGACACATATGGCATACAGAAAGCGACTTGCATTAGTAGGGTGATAAGCTACAGCATAGAAAGCTGGATGGTCTTTGTGCTGAAAGTTTAATTAAACCAGCAACGCTTACATGCATTGCACACAACAGAATTGCTACTGTTCTTTTCCCTTTAAATATTTTGCATACTGAATTGAACTTTACTCCCCTCCCTGCACACACGCAAATAAATAAATAAATAAACATAGTGAATCAAGTCAACCATAATTCCAATTAGTCCCAGCTGTTATTTCACCATCCTTTAAGGCCCTGTCTGCAGCGTGCAGAAATAGGTTACACATGGGCTCATGCAAGGAGACATGAAATAATTGCTTTAATCTGAATGAAGAGTAACTAATTTTGTTCATGTATTATTCAGAATGACAGGGACATTACTGTAATAACTTCTGACTTGTTCAATATTCTCAAGAATGGTGGAGAAAAAAATGCATTTGCAGCCACACAGAGTGGTATGAACTGCCTCTCCAGGCTGAACCTCTGCCTGCTTCCCTTTTTATTTTTAACAGCGTTTCCAAACCATACTTCAACGATACTACTTTTCACAGCTAAGATTCATTTGGACTGGAAGTATAAGGAGAACTCTTCTTGAGCCAATGTGACCTGCTACTGATTTAGGAAAAATAGATGATGTCACTGGAAATAAGTGACTCTTCAGTATTCCTTCTTTCACTCTTTTTCTCTTAAAGAAAGAATGAACAACTTTGGTAACTCAGCAATAAAATTAGTAAATGTCCCTGAGAAAATCTGTTTGGAGAAGACACCTTTAGATGCTAATAAACAAATCTATTTGTTAACTATTTGCACCTGTGCACGTTGTAGCCTAACTTCAAAAAAATTGCATTATAATGTAATGAGCTGGCAACGAGTTAAAAAAAAATAAATGTCGCAAATTGTCATTATTTACTAGAGAAAAGAAAGAATAAAAGCAGGGATGAAAATAAAAGGAAAATCAAAAGTGGGACATGACAGGAAAGATTACAGTGGGTGGTCTTAGACACATCTATATGTCAGTTTTTAATGGAAAGAAAAATGATAAAAATAAGATTCTTTGTATAAGCTTCAAAGTTTTTCCTGGTTTGAAATCTCTGGGTGACTGATCAAATGCTGGGGTTTTTCCTTTTTTGTTCCCCCCTGTGTATAATTTAACAGGAACGAGGAGCAAAGAACGAAAAGAAAGACTAAAATTACAATTTTGATAACAAAAGGTAATGTTAAAAGAATTTTCTAGAAACAGTCTAGTTCTGATGAGAAATTCTAACTTAAACGGATGCGTAGATGTACACACATGCATGCGCGCATCGCAGAGCTGCACACACAGCGGTGTGGTGGCGTTTGCTGATTGGGGTTGGGAGCCAAGCGATGGGGCCAGGGCTGGATCGGGCAGGGCAGGAGGAGATAAAGCAAGATCCAGAATGGAAGCGACTGTGTTTGAAACTCAGAGAGAGACAGCAAAGGGGTAAGGAGCAAACGAATCGGAGGACGAGCACGGTTGCCAGTTATGTTGTGTGCGCAGCTTGGGGGAAAGGAGAGCTGAAATGATGCTGCGCTACTCTGTGACATGAAAAACTGAAGGCATCTCAGGCCTGGCTGGGTCCCCCGGCTGACAGTTCCCAGCTCAAAAAGTTGAGTATGTGCAGCCAGAGCAAGCTGGAGATGATGCCAAAGAGCCCAACAGAATGACTCTCCAGCCAATCGATTTGAGTATTTACTACTTGGTTGTTGTACAGGGACTTTGAAATCAGTCAGCATGTGGCAGCTTGTCTGGTCAAAACTGGCCAACAGAAAACAGATAAACAGCTGTGGAAAACCAGAATGATAAAGTCCATTCCCTAAATATCGGCGTTATGCAAAAGTTTATTAGGCATTAGGAATAAGCTGAAAAAGAGCAGACTTTTTTTTTTTTTTTAAAAGCACACATATGTAGATAGGCAGATGCGTGTCTGTGCCTGCAGACATGCAATGTCAGGTGCTGTTTCCAGCAGTTCTCAGTGACTAATTACAGCCTTTGCAATTACCACAGTACTGCTATGATTCTTTAAAGCAATAACAATTTGTTCACTGAATGCTGAAAACTTAATTTTCTTATCATATTATTTTCAACAGCAAAACAATAAGGAGACTGAGGGTGACTCACTTTTTTTCTCCCTAAACAGTCAGATGGTCCTTCGACAGACAGAGGTCAAGACACTCTGCTACAGGAGAACCCAGGGTTTGTAGAACCTCATTCTCATCGACAGAGCTTGCTCACACTAGTTCAGTATTAGCTCAGTGCTGAAAGTTCACCAGAAGTTCTCTATGGAAAATGTGCAAGCTGCAGGACAGCTAACTCGGCAGGGTTAGGCAGTGTCTTACTGACAGACCACCCAGCTGTGAAAACTTTCTGCAATTTCTTTTCTGTTGCATTTCCCAGTCATAAATATTTTACTGCAATTTATGGGCTGAAGTAATATGTTAAAACAACGCATTGTATTAAAACCAAAAGAAATTTATGTATTATGTGAGTCTTGGAAATACAGCCAAGGAAGACACTACCCTGAAATTCATGATAAAATCTCGCAAGTTGGCCACCCTGAGACTAAACGTGGGTAAGTATCAAGTCAGAAAATAGAGACGCACCTTGCTGACAGACCGCTTTCATGCTGGATGCGTGGCCGCTGTCTTGCCCACATTCCCAGCACGAAGTACTCCTCTCAATGCTGCCTTCTACCACGGTGCAGATCCAGTCTCTGCAAATCCTGAGATTTCTCTTTCCTTGTTGAACATCTTACGGGATACTGTAGGAAATGAAACCGTGTTGTCAAGTCACCTTCTTCTATTTACACAGTTTCTAGCCCCTCAATTTTCAGAACTAATCAGCGATTTTAAGGGTTTCTGTCCTGGAGCACTTAGTGCCGAGCCTCACAAAGCACTCGGTGAGATGCGGGAGTGTCAGCCCAGCGCTGCGTGCCTGCTCACTCCGAGCCTTCATGCTCATCCCGCTGGTGCGTGCCACCCAGAGCTCCCCAGGTGGCCTGGGGGCAGCCATCACTCCCGAGGCAGACGTTACTGATGGCAAACGCCGCTTCTAAGGTGCCCCAGGGGCCAGTGGCTCCTGGAACCTGACCATAGCATTGACCTCAGCTCAAAAGGGCTTTGTCTGCAGTTTGTAGCTCCTGGAGCCAGGCCACGTTGCCTGTCATCTGGGATGACTGCTCAGTCCCAAATCTAAGCCTTCTGTAAGCGAGTATCCCCCGGCTGGCTCCAGCCCCAGAGGCGAGCTCATCTGCGCTCAGGATGCCGCCGTGCGGGACAGCCCGCAGAGCCCCCCCGTACAACAGGCGCTTTTGCCGTAGCGCTCACTGAAAACCAGCCAGAAGTTCTTCACAAATGTACATGCAGTTACTCTCATGTTCCCTGGCCTTGCGTGACCCTCAGAAGCGTCTGCAGGGGAACGAGCCTCCCAGTGCCCCAGCCAGCCCTGCAGACGGGCGCCCGGGCTCGGGGGAGCCCTTCGTTTGCCCGGCCGCTGCCGGACCCTCGGTGGTGCTCAGCTCAGGCTGACCGCTGCAGGGTGCAGGGTGGGAAGGGCAATGAAGGGGTTTATGCCCCCCAAATTCAACAGAAGTTTCCTTTCTCACGATCACCGCCAACAGGGCTGCATAAATCGTCCCTGGGCTGGTTAAAGTTCTGTGGCCGTGCGCAAGCGCACGCCAGGATGGGGCCCCGAGCTGCCACCCCTTCCGCGATTCCGCCCTTCAGCCGTCCGCTCGCTGGCTTTGGGAACATCAGGTTGTGTTCTGATCCATGCCTTGTCGCTTCTCATCTCTCCTTGCTTCGGCTCTCAGCTGCTAAGAACGTTCTTATAGGTTTGTCAGGTAAGACTTTATTCCTTTAAATAATAAATCAGAAAAGCCATCTGGACTATTTTTTAAAACCAATTCAGACTCCTCCAGCTGTTGTGTGACCTCATCCTTTATTAATTTCTGTAGCCTCCTATTTACCATTGAGATCAACCCTACAAGTGTATAATTTCCTGATTTCTTTCCAGCTACTTTATTAAAGATTGGGGTTAGAGATTCGCTCCCCTCGAGTCCCCTGATAACCCGCCTTCTCTCGCAGGAGTTGTTAAGGAGCAGATGATGCATCACAGGTTCTTTTATAGCAACAGTAATTGTTCTGCTTCAGAAGCAACTGTGGCTTATAACTGCAGTTTTTTTTCTGAAATTGTTTTTCTTCTTTCCCTTATTGCTAAGGAAGATATTGGCACCAAAATGTGATTTGAGAGCTCATGTTCTCTTATTTTCTCCCCTACCTGAAGCCAGTGCAGATGCTACGTTTTGTGATGCCACCGCTGACATCTGTGTAACCGAATCCAGCGTTATAAACAGGAAGCAGAAGTGACAGCAGCGATTTCAAGAGGTGCTTTTCTTCTGCTGAAACCATTATTTCAGACAGGATATATAAATCACACCGTCTCTGAAGTGTCCAGTTCCAAGTCTATGGCAATCCTCAGCGACATGGATATGCCCCAGCCCTTTGCCTTGCTGACAGCCCGGCTGCATTCCCTGAGGCATCTGGAGCTGGCAGTTCTCTGGCTTGGGGGAGGAAAAGGGAGGGTGAGAGTCATTACAAAGGACCTGAAGATGGGTTTTGTGTCTGTCAGCTAAGGCTGAGCATTTCTGCAGAAACAGAAGTGGTTATGAACGTTTTCAGTGTGGGTTATGTTCAGCACCCAAATCCCAAACCGGTTTTCCTGCCCCCCGGTGTCCCACCTCATGCTCTGGCTGTGCCACCGGCCTCCGGGGCCAGGCCACCAGCCCGGGCACCCTTCGGGGAGGCGCATTTAGCCGGTGCTTGCTCTGTTTCCGTATGGCCACTCATCTCCCACCTTTGGTCTTAGAGCTGGTATTGTCAGTGGTAGATGTCAGACCTCAGCACCCAGAAGCTTCAGGCAAAGGAGATTCTCCATCCACTTCATGAGCTTACGCTGTAGCCCACACCACCCTCTGAAGAAAAGGTAAAAAGTGAGCATAACACCAGAGCTGCCCTTCTCTGCTGAAGCAGCGCTGTGCTGGCACCCTCCCACCAGCACCACTGGGCGCAAAACGCCGCTGTGGGCGAATGGCTCGGAGGCAGGGGCCACTTCCCCCATCGCAGTGGGAAGCTGATAGCTAAAAGTTATGCAGAAATGGACAGGAAGAAAGAAAACAACGTGTGTGAAATACATAAAATCTGTATCAGGGTGAGAAATCTTACCGTTCATAACATTTAGGATTTGCAACCCATTTACAATCTATATTTAATATTATATTATTTTATATTATAAACATTATATAAATATACAAGTTTATATTATAATTCCCCATCTTTTCTGCACTAGTGGCAGGATACCACTCAGTAGCCCAGGGCAGATCTTGAAATGGCAGTTTAATGACACAATATGTTAGTTGCGTGATCTATATCTATTACATTTTCCTTTATATAGGTACAACTTACATTCACGCAGGTCCTCAAATAACTGCATAAATGGTAATATATAAGAAATGTCAACATGGCATTACTTCTGGCTTGCAGAGGCGGGAGAGGGAGAGCTGCCTCGTCCAGGAAGGCCACTCAGCGGCCCAGGGCGAGAAGTGATGGGAACGACAGCAGAAAGGGGCTGGAGAGCTGTGCTAGTGCCGGGTGGGCAGAGGGAGGGAGAGGAAGGAATTAGTGAAACTGAAGTTGGTGAATGGTTTTGAATCACGGAGTCACAGAATCATTTAGGTTGGGAGGGACCTCTGAAATGACAGAGTCCCACCATTAACCCGGCACTGCCAAGCTCTCCACTAAACCGTGTCCCTCAGTGCCACATCTACGTGCTTGGTTTGTTTTCATTGCATTTCAGTATCTGGAGCTTTGAATGGTTTTTTATTGTTTGGTTGGGGTTTTTTTTGGTCCAGTTTTCCCAGTGCATCACTACAAGTTTAAGGAAGAGGATATCCTCCTCCTCCTCCAAAAACGCAGGGCACCCCCGCCTACATCTGCGGCCAGGGACGGCAGAGCCTGGGAGACGGGCGGGCAGTGGGAAAGCATCGCTGCTCCCAGGCAGCCCCATGTCAGCAATGTGCAAGGGCGGCCTCGCCGCCGGCTCAGCTTCCCGCGGGCGCATCTGGGCTGGCTCGCGGCCGGGACAAAGAGCCTTTCTCCGCACCCCCACTCGGCCCAGCCAGGGAAAGGGAGGTATGGGCAGCATTTGTCCGAGCTGTATTGGAAACACGGAGATCGTGTTTAACATATCAATGGGCATAAAATAAATGGGTGATTTATAAATATTTGCATCCTATAATTGTCTTTAGGAAAGATCAGCTGGGTTAAATTGCACTGGGGCCATTTTTCTGTGAGGAACAGCAGAATTGTTAACAGGTTTCATTTCCACCACTCAAGCAGCTAATGTGCGGCCCCTTAGTCTGATCATGCTTCTGCTTCAAAATGGCACTTCACCAGGGAGCACGTGTAATCGGACATGTTCTTCCAACATTTTGTGTGGGAAATGACTTTCCAGACTATCTGAAGGTTGCTGGGATGAGCCCTACTGTTACGAGATGGTACTCCTGAGTGATCGGAAGCAGAGCCTGTGGCTCTTGATGGGGAAGAGAAAGCAAACAGCTGGAAATTAACGTGGACTTGGCCGCTCATCTGCAAACTCTGTCTGGGAAAAGTGGAGGCAGCTGAATGGGTCTGGGTCAGACCTCTTCATGTCTTAGTGGTTTTCAACACCATAATACACAATAAAGCTACACCTTGACTTGTGTTTAGTTCTGAGTTCAGTGAATCAATTCCAAACGGTTTGTGAGGCCAGTCTGAAGCGGGGACTGGTGGCGGTAGCCCAATGTTACATCACATTTCTCTTGGCTATGAAGACACAAACCTCTGAGACTTTCTTGAAGACATAAAAATAGTGACTTATGGACATGATGAAATATTAAAATCTTGTTCTGCAGCTGTCGTCTTTCTGCTGGTTGGTACTTTTTCAACATCTCAACCACATTGCATAGTGCTGCAAATGAAGAAGAAAAGCAGGACTGGGGAAAAGGTGAGGACAATGTCACCTTGCTGGTGACATGAACCCTACGAACCATTTTTACATTTAGGTTCCAAAGTCAGAGGAGCTTCAGCCCAAACCCAAACTCCTGGCCCTGGGAGACCTTGGGTGCAAACGCTGTGGTTTGGGCTCAACATCAGCTCAAAATTAACATGGAATTAATAACCTCCAGAGTTTGTCCAATTCTGAGTGGTAGATGTTGCAGTACACTCTCTGTGTTGACCCACAGCTTCATCACCAGCTAAGAAACTTCGAAGGACTGCAAGGGATGGAAGGAAAAGTCACCGTGCTAAAATACCTTTCCTACATTTACATTATAACCAGCGCTTCTGGAAAGCGGTCATAAGTAATACAATATTTGCTAATGTGATAGTAAAATAAGAGTAAAACCTCCACCCTTCAGTTGGAGAATGAACAAAATGTGTTTCTTTTCAATAAGAAATAGGAAAAAAAAGATGCTTATCCTAAGAAATGCTAAGCGCATGCTTGAGGATCACCATTTTTAACACCTTCATCTATTATGGACTTATCTGATTGGTGCAGAACTTCACAGCTGAGGAATAAAGCCCAGTCCCAGTGAAGTCAGTTGTCTTCAGTTTCATCTCCAACACAGGCAGGACTTCACACTAAGTACTCTGCTCTAACTCTGCAAATCTTTGGCTTGGGCAGAGACATCTGTTGTTGATATGACAGTGTAAACACAATGCGGGGTGAGAGATTAAATACCAAGGGAAGATTGGAGGATTTTAATAATACCTATTTTTATACCTGCTAGATGCCAACCATCTTAGCTAATATAATGTAATTGGAAGACTAGATTTAGTCATTTAGGTCTTGATGTACTTCTGTCAACTCCAAAATACTCATTACATGTAATTAGGAAGAAGATTAGAGTGCCGTTAAGATGCAGAATAATGATGCAGCTCAACAAGAGCCAGTGGAAAAAACAACCCACTTAAGAAAATATCTCAAAACAGCTGAGCAGAAGAGAGCATTTAAAAAAAAAATTATAAAGATGAGAGCTGGTGCTAAATAATGAAGATGAGACTTTGAAGTGGGAAAGAGTTGACAGGCAGAATCAAAGCATTTGATGGCTATACCTCCCTCTAAAATGAATCCCTTGTGTTTATTTGGATGGTTGAAGTAACATTAATAAAATTATTCCCTAAGAATCGCCCCCTGTGTCTTTTTCATAAATTCCCACCCCAAATGGCATAATTAATTTCATAGTGGTATAGAAAAATAATAAGAAAAAATTCCATCCTTTGGGAGTAGGTTGTAATTTCTATCTGATAACAATTGTGATTAGACACAGCATATAAAATTTTCTGATAACTGATTCACCAGAAACTGCCATATTATACCTATCAGAAAGCTGCTGATACGAAACTTAACAAGCTGATATTTCATTCTGATTTCCTTGAGCATGGTCCAATTTATTAAATCAAAATTCTAGATTTGCTTTAATATGAAATAAGATTTTTATATATCAGAGTAAAGTGTGTCAGAATGCGTGATGCAGATAATGGGACAGCTAACAGTAATTATGCTGTATGCAGTGCTGAAAGACAGGTTAAGAAAAAAAGGAAAAGTCCTGAGAACCAGGGGATAAATGACAAGAAAAGAGAGCAAGCCTGTGTCTGTAACACTGTACAAAGCAGCGTGCCACAAGGCATTACCAATATGGGAATCTATTTCTGGTTCTATCACCAGCTCCTCATATGACATCAGATGGAGTATTTCAGCACAGAATTGCTTTTCCGATAGGTTTTAACAGCAAAAGAGCTGTTAAAATGCGGTTGCAGTTTCCCATCTCGCCCCGGCTGGTGCCTCGCTGTGTGCGGGGTCCCACCGTTGCAGCACAGCATCCCCGCGCTGGTGCCCATGGCCACCCCCCGCGGTGCTGTTTGCCTGCTGTGGGCTGCTGCCCCAGCGTGCTCCTTACAGGCTTGGCATAGGTCTCGTGGTTTATTTGTTATGGCTTCTTCTTGGTTTGTTTGTTAGGTTTTGGATAATTTTGCGAGGCCCCTGGCTTTGCTCACTCCCTCATTGCCGCTCAGTGGAGCTGAAAGGAGGAGGAAGGAGGAGAAAGCATGGCTGGAGCAGCGTGTGCCGTGCAGAGGTGCAGGGGATGGATCTCCCACGGGTGGGGGGAGGGCTCCCCTGCCCAGCCCTGTGCCATGGGTGCTGGGGCTGGCATCCTCGCCTCACAGGCAGGATGGTGCCTGACTCCCAGCCGAGGACTTACATTTCCAGAGGTGGGGATGAGAAAGCTTCAGGTAGTGCAGAGCTGTCTGAAACTTGCTACCAAAAATGAAGTGCACGTGTAAATGACTGCTAAGCCATGTGGGGAGCTGGGGGCTTGGGAGAGAGCAGGCAGATGAGGTTTCCTCAGGACACCTCCCTTCCAAAATGTTCCTGCACCAGGTCGGCTGTGACAGGGAAGCATCAACAGCCTGGCCGAGTGTCTTCCAGCCTTGCTGCTGCCTGCATGGCCCCGCAGGCAAAGGGGAAGGGTCCAGGGCAAAGAGAATCCTCTCTTCTAGCAGAAGCACAGCGTAATGGCCAAGGGACCATGAGTGCCCTTTGCTTTCCTTTCTCAAATTTGCGGAACAGCAGGCACCATCTGGTTCCCTGCCTGCAACTGGGAGGGCAGAACACACACGGGCTTTGCAGTGGCTGCACAGGGGGAAGCAGAGTGTGGTGGTATTGATGATGATCACCACGCCAGGGCTGGGAATGGACCAAACCGCAGGTGATTAACCCCCAAATGGCGTGGGTGGGCAGCTGCTCCTCTGAGCAGCGTGGTGGTGCCTGCTCCCCAAGCCGACGCTGCCCATGTGGAGCACGGACTGCGGTCGGGGACCTCGCCGTGCTTGGGCAGTGATTGCTGCAGCCCAGTCAATCTCTTCTGCTTGTTTGTAAGTATCTGTGACTCAGAGACGTTTTTCCTGCTCCTTAATTTCCAGTTTCCTGAGAAACCATTGCAGCCAGCCAATCGGCTGCGGAATTATGGCTTGGTGACTAGATACAATTGGGAAAAATAAATACAGCATTATTGGTAAATTGAACAGCACTTCTCTAAGTACATCACGTATTTATAAACAACACATACATCTGCAGAAACTGAGAACCCCTTTGCCTTGCTAAAGGTCTCCAAAGGTCTTGTTCTGAGAAGCAACACCCGTTCCCCTCTGCCTGTCTACCTGTCTGCATGATGAAGGATGCGCACAGCCTTGGTGGCCCATGCCGGGGACCACGCGCTCCCCGTGAGCTGTGGCAGGGTGCACAGTAGTGGCAGCTCACTCAGACGGGCACCTGCACCCGTGTAACCCCAGAGGAGCCTGGACTAGGGAGGTGATCTGGCAGAAGATCACCTCTCCTGCCCAGGGTTACTGTCCAGCTGGAGGTGTTGCTGTGCTGGCTCACCGCCCAGTGGCACGGGAAGCAGGGAAGGGATGGGGATGGGGGGCAAAGAGGACAGGGACAGGTTTAGAGCGCTGACTGGTGTAGCTGGAGGGATGCTGGGAGCTGTGGCTTCGGGTCAGTCACTGAATCTCTGTGTTTTGCTCCCCGCATCCGTAAAACAGGACCGGTGATGTGGGGATCTCCGAACTAGGCACCAGGGCACCACCCTGCCCTTTGGCCCGGCTTTTACTTGTACCAGCAGATGTGGATGGGGGCACCGAGCACACCAGGCTGGAAGAGAACCTGCAGCCACATCCCAGGGCAGACCCTGCGGTTCAGGCAGTGCTACAGCCAAGAGTGGGCAGAGCAGGGTGACCCTCCTGCCTCGCCCCGGCTTTGCTCGCTCCTCTCCACTTCCCTGCTCCCCGCTGCCCAGGGGTGCTGGGGGCACGTGCCCCAGGGGGCTGCGGCGTGCGCACCCGGGCACAGCAAGGAAGGGAGCGCAGCTGCCCAGTCTGGCAGCAGCGAACTGTCCCACCGGTTTGGCTCTCTCGTCTGGCTCTCCCTTACATTTCTTAATCCTGATTTGAATCCTGTATCTCCTAAGCCATGCTGGCTTCCTGAGAGCCCTTACGGACTGGTAGAGTAATTTTAATAAACAAATTTAAGTCCTTCGAAAAACCACAATACGGTATGATTATTAGGATTATTATCATTATTGCTATTATTGTTGTTGTTGTTATTATTATTATTATCATTTTCATTATTAATTTTTATAAAAGTGATGCACAAGATCTAAATAAGAGAGAGAAGACAACCTCTGCCTTCAGTATTAGTCACTGCTCAATTACAGCTTGATTCAAAGCCTTTAATTGGTAGAAAGAAATAAGCCTATGAAGTCACTCTAGCACAGCATGCTATTTCCTTTATTCTTTTAATATGTGATTATGTTCGGGAAGCTTGAAAGTCTTTTTTAGCAATCATTTGGTAAAGCCACTCTAATAGTTGTTAAAAGGCTAGGAAACACAATGTCGGTTAATTTTGGATGAGATCATAGGGGACTAGGGGAAAGGATATAAAAAATATAATGGCATAAAAGAAAATGATAAGTTGGAGGACTGCAGCACCTGAAGAACTGCATGCCATGTTCAATGATTCAGCCAGGCAGGCAAGGTAATCAGAGAGTTGTGTACTGATAAGTTTTCTCCGAAGAGTACCGGCAGCCAATGTACCCGCGTCCTCGCTCCCCACAGCTGGGTGTCAGAACTGCCTGTCTGCAGACCTCCGATTGCGAGGACCTTTGGTACTTCAATTTCTGAACATTAGGATAGTGCGCAGTGTGAATCTTCTGCTCCTCCTCCCAGCTCCTGAATCAGACCGATAGGAACCCCCCCAGCCTCCTCCTGCTGCTGGCACAGCTGGGAAACTGAGGCAGGAGGCCAAGGGACTGGCTGGAGGCCAGGCGCGCAGGGTTGCTGTCTCTCTGCAGGGAGCATCCCGTCCTTTGCCGACGTGGTGAGCAGAGACAGGTGTCTGTGGGGGCTGGCCACCCCAAGTACTGCCAGACAGTCCCCACGAGGCTTGTGCTCGCAAAGCTAATGCTGAGGTTAGCAGGCTGGAGATGAGGAGCGGGGGCACCACATCTGCCCTGGATCTGGAAGTCCCTCTTTGTTTGGAGGATCACTTTTTGCAGCTGTCTAAAATTTGGGTAACTGCTTTGAATGCTTTGAAAACCCACGTGTTTCAGCTGGCTGTGGAAAAGACTTAAAGTCCTGGACTTGCAATAATTTCAGCTAGGGGTCTTGGAAGTAAGGAGTTCCATTCCTTTCTCCCCCCAAACCAAATACATCATTTCTCTGCAGGATGATACTTAATCTTTGTCTTTGCTCTCAGACCTAGACCTCAAACTGTGGTTCTGATCAAGATCAAAATAATTTCAGCTGGCCAACACTCACCATTTGAGATTCCACCTGTTTGAAGGAAAATTAGAGATGGTATTTATGATGAAGATTAGCTCATGGCCATTAAGTGGTCTGGGCTGAAGATGGATATTTGCCGTCAGAGTGGCGGTGGTGATTTATCTCATCTGAATGTTTCCCTGGCTATACGAAGTTACTGCCACAACGCTCTTCTGGCAGAAGAAATCTGTGAATGTTCCTGAGCTGCATTTTTGCAAAGCTGAAGAACTGACCCCAGAATGCTTTTGTGAAGATGAGACCTTGCACTTTCCCTTTCTTAGACCGAGTTGCCAGAATTACTTGGTACAG
>JAVJGJ010000061.1:64911063-64927014 GCA_035590215.1 Microhierax caerulescens | reverse complement strand
AGTATCAAACAGCTGGCGGGGCGGGGGGGGGCGGGGGGTGGGGGAGAATAAAAGGAAATTAGTAGGTTCTGCAGTCTTCATTGGTCAAAGAATAAAGGGTTTAAAACAAATTTGATAGTTGTGGAAAACTCAGACCAGGTACTAAGCTCTGTATTAAAAATAACTGCCCTGCAGGGGATTGCATCAAGGCAGCAGCAGCCCGTCCGTGCAGTCAGTCTCTTCCAGGACCTTCCCCGCGAGCGGCAGCAGATAGCGGATGCCCAGGCAGCGGCACCAAGCATGCTCCCCAGACGTGCTCCTGCCTTCTGGCACTCAGGAACAGAAGGAGTTGGGGAGAGGAAGCTGTTGCCTCTTTCATAGTCTTTCAGTCACTGTGTTTAGCATGTGCTTGACGGAAGAAGAAGTAATAAACCTCTTAGTTGCACAGTCTTTACCTATCCACTGTAAATCTGCCCTTCTGGGCAGGGAATCAGAAACAGGCACTATGCAAACAGCATCAAAGGCAGAGATGATGCTGAGATGAGGCCTGGAGAAGGACATGTCCCACTGCAGACCCTCCACTGGTGCTGGGGAAGAGGGAGATGAGAACCACCACTGAGATGAACGGTCCTATTCACACCTCGCTGCATTACTGTTTCCAGCAATATTTCTCTCCTCTTTTAGATTAAATCACTGTATCGGAATGGATGGATTTCTTCACACGCCCCTTAAAAACCATTTCTGTGTGAGTATCTGATTTCCCACATACCAGACCATTGGCAGTGCTATTGCAGATTCTTGTGGGAGAAGGACATCATGGGAATAGGTTATTGATCGCATCGCTTAGATCATTTATGCAAGAGATTTCCAAAAGAGAGACTGTTCCCTTCTGTCCCACAGCAGCAGTTTTGAAAATTTGCTGCCACATTTTTCTTTTTGAATAAACCAAACTGCCTCAGGAGGGTTTTGCCATCTTTATGTTTACTCCAGCGTAGTATTCTATGAAGAAAAAATATTGAAGCAGCTCAGTGAAGTGCTGAGCAGACAGGCACAAACCTAAAGATGAATATACAAGTTCAAACCTTTTAAACCCAGAAAATAAATCAAGATGACAACACTCCCAAAACGTGAGAAAACCTCAAACTTATGAAAACCAGAGTATCATCAAGTTAAGAAATTTCTAGCTCAGATATCTGGAACCCATGAAATGTGTCTCACATTGCACACAGGCAAGCAACAGCAGCCCATCTCCCACAGACTGCTGGCTGCCTTCAGCCCTCATCCCAAAGCACAGAGGTGGGACACGAGTAGACAAGTGAGGAGACGCTGTGGGGTGGTGGTCAGGGAACTTGCTATGCCTGTGCCAAACCTTGCAGAAAAGCCAGGGAATCTATGCCTAAAGCTGAATTGCTCCAAGGACCAACACTGACATCTTAAAAAGAGGAAGGAACTGTGTGGTGCTCCCAGGAGAACACCTGGACTGGCCATTCTTTCCATGACTTGCAAACACACCCAGGCTGCACAGGCAACACGTGCACGTCGCAGCCCGGCTGTGATGCCTGCCAGGTTTTACCGTAGCAGCTTGAGAGGAGATCGTGGCAGTGGCGTGCAAAGGCCAGGCTGGCAGCCTGGTGCAACGGCTGGGTGCTCTGCATCGCCATAGCGCATCACCTGACGTGTCATCCCACGTCAGCCCAGGCCCCCTTCCAGTCATCCCGCAGTGCTGTGAGGAGTCTGCGTCTACGTCCTCTGCAGCAGAGCACCTCTGCTTGGAAAGGGCTTCCCACCCTGCCGACCTCTGCTCCGCTGTGGCAGGATGGCTCTGAGATACCGATGTAGAATTTTGTATGGAGCTTACTCTGTAGCTAAACACACACCTCTATTCCTGGAAAATTTTGTTGAAGAGGATATTAAAATTGTCTTTTCCAATTCTGTTCAGGTAATCTCTAACCAGTATGTCGATAAGGCCACATAATAATAATAATCAGATGTCTCAACTTGGCCTAGATAAATCAGCTATGGGAGCACAGCCAGTCTGCTTTCATTCATGAAAGTTAGATGCCAGTTAGTAATGAAGAATGATGATAAAACCCCAATCTCTTCAGTTTTATCTAAACTTCAAAATTAGGAACCAAACCTAAAATAGATGTTCTTGGGCAAGGTCTTATTGACTTAGTTTGGGTTTGGTTACAGAGGTTGGAATAAACCGCATGCAGATATTTACTTACCATTAAATTGCATTCAGTAATGTCAAACTCCTGGAAGAAACTCCTGGAGTCACATTTTCCTAAACATCTGTCCTAAGTCCTCAGCACTGCCACAAACCTCAGCAAGACCAAGCGCGAGGGCCACCTGTGCCCATGCGCCTTGACTCGCGTGCGCGAGTGATTTGTCCTCTCAAGCCCTGATGCTCAGCGCGACAGCTGTTCTACAACGGGATGGAGACAAAAGCTCCATACAGAGCAGAATGACGCTTACCATGAAATTGCAGTTTCTGAAGCTTTAGTTGCACAGCTGAGTATACACGATACAATATTTTTTTTCTTTCCTTCTGATTACTACAGGCTGTGCACCGACTGGAGGAATGTGCATCTTCTGTGAGGATCATCCTTCACAGGCCATAATTTCTCATGCAATGTCCTTCCTACCACTCAGGTAACCTTTATTAGCATCTAGACATGCATAGTTAAGGGCTCAGTAAGAAACAAAGCCCAGCTGAAGAACCCAGAGGAAACAGCAGAGCGAGTTCTGGAAACAATATTCTGAAAGGTCTTGAAAATAAACTCCATTAAAGCAATCACAGCATTTTTCATGGCTGCTTAAGCCTGTAGCCACAAAACTACAAGGACATATACTGGGAATCAGTTGCTCAGTAAAAGTACACCAGAAATTGTGTTAATCTCATTATTTGATTGCCTTCTTTATTTAGACTTATGTTAGATATAAACAAACAAATGGAAAAGAATCATTGTGAAATTCTAACCTTAGTGTAAACTCACTATCAGTCACTAAAGTAATTTGAGCGGTTCAGGTGCACCAGCCACTTTGAAGCGTGTTTTACATTTTCTATAGATGAGGAGAGTAAAGGGCTATATTCAGAATAAATGTTTAACGAACACAGTAATTTCCATAACTACCTCTGTTCCATTATTACACTAATGGCTCCCCATTGCTCAGTAGCATTTCCTTAGGCCTTTAAAAGGCTACTCCATTTAAATTAACTCTAAAAACCTATTTCTTTTCACACTTCTCACATTATTGTATATCAGCCTGTCTTGTGCAGATGGAATATGAAGTCATTTAACATTGACATCAAAGGATGGGCAATAAGCTGTCGTTGCTGACACCATGGGAGAGTATTATGGGCTTTGCTTACAGCAAAGGGTTGCAAATATTGTATGTGGTAGTAATCTGCTCAAACCTGAGACTAATCATTCGACAAAGTTCAGCTAATTGCAGTGATTAGCTCTGCACTGACAAGCCAGTTATTAGTGTATCTCTCTCCTGAAGCATCCTCTGGATTTTGGAGACACTAATATGTAGTCGGAGCCGTATGAAGCTTTTTTCATTTGACTTTTACCCAGCTCGATCCCAGTGCTAGATGTAGAGGCAACAACTGTAGAAAGCAATTTTAATGGAGAAGATTTTTAATTGCCATAGCGATTCTGGTAGTACCTCAGCTTGATTGTTTTAGCAAGCATAATTATTTAGTAGCTGTACATTAATATTATTTATTACTCTTTAACTGAACCCTGAAGGACCCAATTCTGTTCTTCTGGTACTTTTGCGTAGGGTAGCC
This sequence comes from Microhierax caerulescens, assembly GCA_035590215.1. Classification (NCBI taxonomy): domain Eukaryota; kingdom Metazoa; phylum Chordata; class Aves; order Falconiformes; family Falconidae; genus Microhierax; species Microhierax caerulescens. The sequence continues at coordinate 64,923,236 of JAVJGJ010000061.1, read as the reverse complement.
TCCAAGATTTGATCCTCGTGTACAAACATTGACACGAAGTGCATGCAGAATCTGGCTCTACATTTAAATTATAGCTTGCAACAAAAACTGCCTTTTGGCATTTTGAGGACTGGAGAGAGCAGCAGTTTTAAATAATCATCCATCACATATGAAAACATTCAGCCGTAAATCTGAAGTAGAAACCTTAAGGCATGAAGCTGCATAAACATTTTGGCTGAAATCCACCATTAGGATTGTTAGAAGAAATAGTAAAAAGAGTTTTGTATTCAGCTAAAATATCTGTTTACAGATTTCTTTTGCTGAAGCCGCATATTGTACAACGAAATGAGATCTCTGAATACATTTTTGTTCTAATAACTTTATAAACTCTGCTACATATTTTATGGGATTTGAATGTATGAGGAGTTGGCCCAGAACTACTTCTGCAGGAGATTATGGAGAGAAAACAGTACCATATGTCAGCAGAACGGCAACATCCCATAGATACTCAAGAGGATCTCAGGCTCAACCCAGCTCTTGTGTTTATAATGTGGCAATATTTCCATGCTTCGTGTATGGGTACCTCTGCTTATATAAGCAATACTATGGCAATGATTGTCAAAGACACTTAAAGGATTCCAACGAAAATAAAAAGTAAATTTCTTCTTACATATCTTCAAAAAAGCATGCTTCTGCTAGCACAGCTCTGCTGGTGAGAGGTCACAGCCCACCATCCCTATGCCCAACACAGCTATACTGGAAAAAGTCTGTAACGTAGACCCGACTGCAATGTTTTCTGCATGCTTGCCTGGGTGCTCTGTCCCTAAGACACCGCTAATTCTGCAGAGCTAGCCCTCCGGCAGCTCGCGCGATTTCCGTGGAGAACTGCGATGACCGTGATTTTCAACCATTTGACCACCACTGAGCATGCTCACAGGCTTTGTGAAAACTCTTTGGCGTTTTGTGTTCATTGATCCGGTTCTCAGAATAAAGCCCTTTTCCTCCTCTGAACATCTGTGAGTTCTTTGCTGCATTGATTTGACACTGTCCCACACGGAGCTAACGGGCCGAGCCTGTGAGGCGGCTGGGATCGCTGTTCTCCAGCCCCTCACCCTCACGGCCTGCTGGTCTTTGGGTTGGGAAGTGGCACAGACCTACGTCAGAGCCAGTGACCTGCTGACACGGGGCTGAACGTGATCCATAAACAGCCCGGTCCAAAATGCTGGGAGAGAGGTGACGGCTCAGCACTCACAGAGTACCGTTTTCCCTTGCATGGATACACGTTTCCCTTGCTCAGCAATTTTTATGATAATTTTTGAACAAAATCAAGTCTTGCAGCTGCATATAATTCCAAATGCATTTACGATTATAGTTTCTTGCATTGCCTGAGTGCAAAAGTGGTAACAAGCAGCTTAATCAAACCTTTGTCTCCTAAAGGAATAAATGGGTGTTTTTTCCAGTTGCTCCAGAGCACATCTCAGCACAAGAGTGGCCTTTTGTGTTTAAGCACACCACATACAGGCAGATGTCTTCTGGCTTGCTTTTACTATCAAAAAATGTATTTGTAATGACTAAAGATAGTTATAAAGGTAAGTATATAAAGAAAGTATAAAGGTAGTTATACAAGTGTCATCCCAAGAAACCACTTTTAGGAAGGCTTTGTCATGGAAGCACTGGAAATGCACAGGTCATGCTATGCTACACAAGGACAGAGCTAAGCATTTATTTGAGAATAAAACACATATATGAGACTACTGAGCCTAGTCTGGACAACTTCCCACCTCCCAGTGCACTGAAAAATGCTAATTAAAGCCACTTGTGTAGTATCTGAGATTTACGAATGGTAACGAGAATCATCCGTAATTCAGAGATCAGCCAGGTAGAATGTTGAGACGTTAGGGAAGGCTAGATGGAGTTGCTCTCTGTAGCACCTTCTAAAGTAGATTGGTCACCTCCCATCAGAGTGGTGTGACGTGCTTATTGCCGTGGTAGAGCAGCAGCCTGCTTTGATGGTTTTTTAAATGCGATTTAAACATGATTTCATCACCAACTGAACAACCACACCGATTTCCTGCAATACTGCGATTTTCTCTGCTAACGTGAGCAAAACAAGAGCCACATTCCCACATTACAAAGAGCAAATCCATAATGGGAAGGTCATTTCGTCGGGCGCAGGCTGCAGGTGTCACCAACATTTGGCAGTCCATTGCTGGTTGGAAAATGGGATGCGCTGCGGTCAGAGGGAGAGGGTGGCACTGCCTGGGGGAGCCAGCGGCACCAGCTCGCCCTGGGGAGGGGGGACACCCTGGGGAAGTGGCGCAAGGGGAAGGCTGAGGCGGGATGGGGGCCAGCTGCCGTGCGGCCGGCAGCGAGGGGAGCGCGGAGCGGTGCAGCCGAAAGGGCAAAGGCAGGTGAACATTTGATGGTTTCAAAAAGCCTGACGTGTATTTCCTGTGACTCTGAGGTAATGAATTGTTCCTCTGGCCTGAAATGTTTCATCTTCCAGCTCTTGTGTTGTGGGTAACCATAGAGAACACACAGCTCATGATTTCCCACTGCTAGCTGCTTCTAATAACAGATGTGCTGGCACTATGGCACAGGTGTTAGGTGCCTGCCACGCTGAAGGGCTGCTAAATACCAGAGAAATGGAAGTTTGCTTTAGTTTTGATGCTTCTAGTCAATCAGGTAGATTTAGAGGAAATTAGAAATCTGGAAAAACATGGCCCTGTGCATGTACATGAGACACAGAGATAGAAAGAAAAGGAGTCAGAGAAAAAAAAGAAATCTATTCCCCTTTCTCTGTGAGTATTTAAAACCATGGTTATTTTATTGATTTTTCTCCAGGTCCATCCTACCCAGGCTACAAACTGCATGCAGTGATGTTGCTCCCCAACACCCCCAAATCTCATGTCTGTCCCAACAAATTTGGCTTTTGTGAAGACATAGAATGGTGCTGAACATTCTAGTAGCTCTTTAGTTTGGAAAGAAAGATATCAGAAAGTTATTTTACGAACACCTTCCACTCTTCGCTGACTGTAGGTAGGGATCCAAAGGTTATTCAACTACTCCTTGTTTCACTCCCCGAATGTCGGCGCGACTCCTGAGCAGAGTACAGTCTCAAATAGACAGTGTCACTTTCTAAGGGATGATAAAACATTCCTTGGTGTGTTTTTCCATCCTATAGCTGCTGATGCCAGCAAGAAAGAAATATTTGCTATCAAAACTCTCAAACAATAACTGTCCCATTGTTGGGTGACCTTTCCACGCATCCGCGTTTGAGGACACACCTCGCTCTGGTGTGAAGTACAGTAGAAGAGGGAGCAAAGCCAAAGCAAACGAGCCCATGGGGAGCTTGTGGGCTGTGTGCATGATCCGAGGCATGTGCCTTGGAAGGCGGAAGACAGAAATGGGTCTGAAAAGGTCCTTTAACTGGCAGTTTGGAAGCAGAAGTTAGAAAGACAAGGCTGTACTTTTTGGTGTTTAGCAAGGAACCTGGGCAGAGAAGGACCTACCAAAGATGCTTTGATAGCAGCATGGGGCAGTGGGCCTGTTGGCTCTTGGCACACTCATAGTACCACCAGCGTGGAGACACGTTGAGGTGTCCTGCAGCCACGAGCATTGCTTTGCAGGACCAAAGATACTGAGTCACAGGTGAGCTTGCATCCGTAACAACCGAAGCAAGATCTTCTGCAAACGTCTTGTGGCTTTCCAATCAGTTTTGAAATAGCTGCCATTAACAAAAAGCCCCTCAACTAACTAACCAAATCTGCTGACTAAACACTGAATCCTTTTCTCCACACGTGTGAACCTGCACTATATATAAACAGTTTAATCTGTACCAGACCAAAGAGCATTAGCCCATGCCTCGGCCATCAGTCTCCTCATTCAAGCTACTGCATCCGTTCCCGGCGTGGGACAGAGTTGGTATTTTTGCACGCTGTTCCAGAGGCATGACCCTATGTTCTTTACCTTGTTTCAACTTGTTATTTACCTTGGACCCAAATCCAGATCTTGACTGCTGCTGCTTTCACCTCAGCAGTGCTAATCTCATCTGGAGTTCGCTGCAGTTAGCCTCCAGCCACAAGTGCAACCTGGTATTTAAGTGAGTGGTGCCTCAGCTCTGGTGAGGATATCCTTCCCGCAGCGCCGCGGGAAAGGGGTGCTCCCCGCAGCGAGCAATGGCCCCCGCGCATGCTGCAGCCCCCAACGCGCGCTCAAAGCCCAGCCTGCATTTCCAGGACAGCCACTGCTGTACCCGTTTTTATTATTTATTTTCTGAGCAAGTTTGCAAACACATCAGGATATCAGGACAATTGCTGTCAAGCTGTACACTGATGAACTTGGAACACTCCAGCAAGGTTTGTGTTTTCTGATTTGAGAAAGCAGCTCCTCCAACTATTAGCAATATCGATCACTTCTCCAATTCGCCAGCAGCCCAGCTCTCCCAAGTACCCACATGTGGAGCAAATCTGTGGACAGGCTTAAGAATCCCCCGGGCTGTGTTCTTCAGCCCCTTTCCAGTCACTGCTGACTTTCAGTCACTTTTCCATCACAAGCAGCTCACAATCTATGCCTCTGCTCTATGTGTTTTCAATTAAACACAGTCAAATCTTCCACTGGTTATTTCCGTTGGCAGCCCCTGCAACTGTCCCAGATTTCTCCCCAAACACTTCAGTACTGGCACAGATAACAACTCATTTTTCACTTGAGCAAAGAGTCTAAATAGACTTTACATGGTGCAAAGACCACAGTTTATGCTCAACTAAGCATAAAATAGAAGAATGACCAGGGAAAATGATGGAACAGTCAGTAGCGTTTTAATTTGGCTTCCAAGCAGATACAGGGACCATCCAAAACCTCGTTCCTTTTTAACATTCCCTTTTACCTAAGATGAAAGAGAAGCTGTTTTACCTAGACAGTGCTGCATGCTATTTTTCTCACAGTGGTACAGAAGCGGATCTTTGGTTAGGTGTCTCTCGATCACCCAAATGAAGACATTAAACAAGCTAAGGATTTCTGTTCCTTAGAGCTGTCACCAAGAGAAATGTAATGGCTCTGGAAATAAGGAACAAGTGAATTGCTCTGTTTCTTGCAGGATATTAAATATACGCTATCCAAAAATAGCTAATGTACATACTTTTCTCTGGAAAATGGAGACAACTTCCAAAATCAAAGGTGTCAGCCAGGGATAGAATTGATGCTGCAGGGGCAGCGCAGCCCGTCAATGGAGCTGTGAGCAATTTTCATAGCGAAACCCTGGCAAAACAAATCCAGTTTTGGATATGATCACAAACCCAAACCTCGCCCAGGCTCATGAAGCTTTTGGCCAAGCTAAGCCATATAAGAGTGAGTCTCAGCAGGATGCTGCCTAGCTGTGGTGTCCGCTCCCTACTAGGTGGGGAAGAAATAGCTCAGCACTTTTCCAAGGCTCCCCTTTGGTCCCCTGCAAGCAGCCTGGCCAGGGAAGCAGTGGCCACGTCTCTGTGCGGAGCAGGAGGGGCGAGAGCTCAGTTTGCTAACGTGAGGCTTATGGACAGAAAGGTGCCCGCTTGCTATGCACAGCAGAAATAGACAGGTAGCTCTGGCATATAGAAAATCTAGCTGTTCATAAGATATATTTACAGTTTTAGGGGGTGGCAACTACTTTTAGAAAGGCCAATGATTAAAAGCTTCCATTTTTCAGGCATGTCTTCAGTTTGCAAAGAAGAGCTGTGGCTGTCTCAGGGAGCTAGTAATGGCTCACAGGCACTGCAGGTAAGGACTGACACTGGGCAAGACCCCGAGTAAGGTGATCTTACTGGCATGGGAGGATGGACTGTAGACCTCTGGAGGTCCCTCCCCACCAAAATTATTCCATGGAATCCATTCCTTCCCTTTGTGCTAACAAGATGTACGAGAACAGAAAACTACACATTGGTACTTTGTTCCTACTGCCCATTTCTCACCTAAAGCTACGGGTTTCAGTGATCACACAATCATTTCCACAGCTGGTAGCTGAGATGTCACACACACAGAGCATAACAAATTCCAGGAGAGAAATATACAGCGATGAAACGCCAGGACCAAGAACTACATTAGAAGTATGAATCAGTAGAAGCGGTTTCAATCACTGTTACATCTGGTTTCATCATTTCTTTCACCGTATCTGACTGCCTTTAGCTGTTCTGCGGTGCCAAAGCCTTAGCACATCCATCTCATGAGAGGTATGGTACTGACACGTTGTCAGCTTCTACGTTGTTCCTTGCTCTTTTCCCTGGGAGCATTTTACCCTGAGAAAAGGGAGACTGAGAAAAAGTAAGAGAAATTAAGTTTTTTTCACACGTTTAAGTTTTTTGCAGCTGGAAAGATAAGGAGTAGCTGAAGCTAAATTCTGGAAAACATTTAAAGTGTGGCTGCAAGAGTTTTATAGAGCAATCCCCACTATGCTTTCCCACAGCCAGAAGGAGAATGCTACCTTAGTGACCCAACTGCAGACCTCTTCTACTTGTATTTCCAGTTTGAAGTCAAACAGACCTTTAGAAGAAACAGATGTATCTTTCTGGTGTCTTTAGAAGATGTTTATAGTGAGCAAACCATAGAGATGAAGCACTGGGCAATGTGCCTGATGCCTTCAAACCTCAGCCCTGCGCACCTCTGCTGCCTGTGCAAGGATGCAGAAGTTCACGGAGCAGGTGGTGAAGCGCAAGTTACTTGTGCACAAATAATGGGTTAGGAATAATGGGAGATGCTGGTTCTTTAGCTTTCTTAAAGACTGGAGCCTCAAAGACTCTGAAGCTGGGTAGGTGGAGCACTTAAGAGCCTAGCTCCAGTTGGTTTGGCCAGAAATACTGTATCAAAGGTCTGAATTAGAAATGGAGAGAGCTGCTTCCTCATCAGCTCAGGTTCTTTCTCTACACAGATTCCCCGTGCTTGACCTATGTTGTGGAGTGAATGGGGAAAATAAGGGTCTGAACATAGCTTGGATAACCACAGGACTTCATGGAGATGAAGCATCTTTGAAAGTCTGTTCTTGTAAGTACCAAAGGTACTGGGTACCAGTCCTCCCGCTCCCTGTGGCAGAGTAGGGATGGCAATTACTTACTGGACGTGGTCATTCACTAACAACAACAACAAAAAAAAAAAAAACAACAAACAAAACCACCACCACCACCAACAAAAGTGAGAAAATGGTTTTGCACATAAAATGTTACTAATCCTTCCGGTGTTTTGCGGACTTCCAGGACTGTGAGATAGCTCTGAGGTGGGAAATGAGCTCTTCTGCTCTCATGTGATCTTGGCTGCAAGTTCATGAGGGTCAAAGAGCAACCTACGCTGGATTCAGTGAACTTATAGAGGGGTGGATTTAAATATTTCAAAAATTAGATGGTTATAACCTTTACGCACTCTTCCCTCATTTCCTGGCCTGGCCTAGGTCAATGGATTTCATTTTCTGAAAAGTATCCTCGCCTGGAAAAGCTGCTGCAAGATAAAATCCAGGGTGGCTTTATTTGGCAAAAGCTCATCAGGCAAGTTTTTCACATCCTACAGCCAAAATCAGTTGTGTGGTTTGCATAAATATTCTATTTTAATTCCAACCTGCAAAGTCATGGGTATTTGGAAAGTAACTCAAGCTTTGGCCCAGCTCTATCAGGAAATATTAACTGGTGTATATTTGTTAGTAGTGTTGCAGATTTCACTGGTTATTGTCTCAGGCTTGCAAAGCCACCGAAAGGCCACCTCCTGGCCAGCCAAGCACTCACCAAGAACAAACTCCTTTTCCACAGCCACATGATCTCCTTTAAGCAAATCACGTCTAAACTTTCCCAATTCCACACACACACACACCAACCCCAGCTTTGGCTTTTCACCAGGCTCAGCTTCTATTCCTCAAGCCTGGAATCCATCCATCACCACCACCACCATCACAGAATAGACGCTGCTAATGAGCAACTCAGTGCCAGGTGAGCAGCTCTCCAGAAGAGCTGCCCAGTGCATCGGACAACTCGGTGGACAAAACCTGTTTCTGCCACAGACAGCGTTCGGGTAGCGCCAGGCCACTGGCAGAGCTTGTGATGGAGGCTATAAGCATTCATCCGTGCTGTCAGGGTAAACTGATTTTGCTTCTGAACAGTAATATTTAAACTGGAATGAGCTAAAATAATATGTCTCAAAGGAATGATAAATACGTTTAAAAGAAGGCATGCGATATTTGTCCTGATGTGGGGCTATCTGGTTGTTCTGAATAGTCAGGATGCCGGCGCATATGAATTTTAGGTGTGAAAGGCAGTTATTTTCAGATTGCTGCCTCTCTTCTGTCCATCACTGCAGTAAGACAAACAGAAGGAATCTGTACATTTTACATCTTTTTTTGGATGCCTCTTAATGCGTTTTAATATACAAGGCTAAAATACTAATTCTGAACACATAAAGTTGCAGTTAAATATATGTTCATTGACTTTGGAGGAGCAAATGTAAAGAATGACTAATATCATTGCTTTTCTAAATTAGAAAATGAGCAAATAATAAATTCCGTCGAGGTTTTAGAGGTAGAAGATACCATCAGCATTCTGCATCAGTTTTGCTGTTAGTCATTTCACTCATGTATTTAATAAAACATCCCTTAAGACAACATTTCAAGGTAGTGCATGCACGTCGCCTGCATAATGAGTCATTTTCTGGATGCTTAGCTCCTCCTTTAAGTTCAGGCAAATAATATTTGCTTAAAATGCTTGCTGTTCTAATTCTTATTTGTGGAAATAAAAGGCTTGGCTCAGCCTTGCTCTGCAAGGTGGCTGCAGCTCGGCTCCTCTCAGTACAATTGCCTAGGTTTGGCGTCAGTGGAGAAACAGCAACCCAAGGTAACTGTTTGCAACACAACAAACATATTAAGCAATGGGAGGAGAAGGAAAAATATTTAAATATTTAGGGAGATGCAGCTACATCCTCAAGAAATTTAGACCTTAACGTGTGACGTGAATTACAAAGTGCGCTCAACTACTTGCATGCTTAGTTGAAATTTAGTAAAAAATTCCCTTAGAAAGAGGGGAAGGAACATTTGGTAATACTGAACCATCTAAATTCAGTTGTGGTTTTGTGGGTTTTTTTTTAAGAATTTCTTGGAAATAACGCAAAACAAGTAAGAAGAAATCATCCAGTCCATTCTCTTGCTCCAAGTCAAGATTAATTGCAGGTAAATCATTCCTGATAATAGCTGCCAAACTTATTCTTAAAGACTTCCCATGATGGAGTTTCCTTAAGCTCCCCTGGCAACCTATAGCAGTGCCTCACTATTTTAAGCATTATCTAGGTTTTCCTGATGTCTAGCCTAAATTGCCCTCACTGAAATGGGATGTTTCATCAGATCTGCTTTCTTGAATAGAGAGTATGATTCTATTAAAAGGGATCTGATACACAAATAAAATATTTCATTTGTAAGAAACTGTTCCACTAGGAAAAAAGTTCGCAGATGCTCAATGCAAAAACCTGAGGAACTGCATGACTGATGCCAGTGCTCATCTAGGAAATGAGAGACTCCAAGTGGCTGAAATTGCTGTTTTGTTTATAATTAACACATGAAAGAAATAAATTTCACATTCTGGAATATTCTGTAGCTTACCAGGTTGGATAGATGAACTTATAACCTAGATAAGCTTTTGCACCTGAGCTTTCCCACCTTTCTCCAGAAGAAGAATTTATGGCTGAGAACAAGGAGGAAATCTCTGCTCCTACCTGACCTCGCAATGAGCATCTTCCCTGGAGCAGCAGTGCCCCAAACCTGTGGGCACAGTTCCCCTGCCTGGCTGGGAGGATCCCTTCAGCGGGGGTACGCTCGCCCTTCCCACCGCCCATGTGGGACATACGGCAGCAGAGCTGGAAGGGGGACAGGGCGTCTTTGGCCGGGCTGCGTTAGAGCCTGTTCACTGTGTCACAAGAGAAGCCGGATATTTACTGCAAGAGTTCATAACACATTTTAAAATAAACTGCATTCACAGACCGGAGGTGTTCCCTTTCTCCTGCGATGGACACGTGGCTGGTTTCCAGCTAGCGAGCACCGGAGGCTGCCCTACAGATACGGTACCTGGGTCGGAGGCTCTTTTCTCAGCATCCCCCCTCCGAGTGAGGACCAGTAGGTCCCCTTGCTCTTGGCTCCTCCATGAGGCCACCAGCCTAGGCACAAACCTGTTCATTCCATTACAATACTCGATAATAAGTGCTCACAGACCTTTTTGCCATTTCCACCAGCACTTTGGGTGAACCCCATTTTCAGCTCCCCGAGAGGGCCAGTCCTGCCCACGGCATTCTACAGCAAAGAGCCTTAACTCCAGCAGAGTGGAGGCAGTGCCAGCCACAAACCTGTCAATTTTAGATGGCAAGGGGATGTGTGTGTTATCAAGAACCCGAATACGTGAAGGCACATGCATAACAAGAATAGCTTTTGGATTAAACCCATCAAAACTAAACAAGGAAATTAAACAGTACTTGATATCTGCTCATCACAACATGATGTCTTCAGGTGCCTGGAGGTGTCCTGGTGAAGAGAAGAGCCTGGACACCGGCGCAGAGTCGGTGCACAGGGCTGCCTGGCACAGGCACAGAAGTTCAGGCACAGCACTGCAGTAATCACCCCCAGATCTCCACTTAACTCAGCACTGCTGCCTGGATATGACTTTGCTTCTATCATTTTGGTCTGATCTACCCATCTATGTCCTAAAATGAGTCTACGTTAGCGTGACAGAGTGCAAGCAAGAGCGCACAGATGGTGCAGGGTGCAATAAGCTGTACAAAGTACTGTAAAACAGAGATTAATTTCCTTACAGTCAGTGGAACTGGGCCAGCCTGTAACTAAAGCAGACGAGATCAGAACTGGGACCACATTACTTATTTACCAACTACAACAGTTAGGCTGTGCAGAGGTAGTTGAAGGTTTTGGGGTTTTGGACTGAATCACTATATTAACATTCTTCAAACAGATGAAGTAAACCAGATAAATACTATTTTAATCACAGATTTGAACAAATGATAAATTTAATAATTTAAATACTCTAGAGATTCCCAGCCCACCTCCTTCTTGTTTAGGGCCCTACAAGAGACAATAGCTCTCAGATTCTCTGAGATGAATAGAAGCCGCTTTTGTGCTTTAAAACTGATCTAGGAAAAGAAAACTGCAAGAACATTTTCAGGTTAATGCATATGACTTATGAAATTAAAGATGAACATGACACTAATCACTAAATCGATGCAAGTCAGGGGACAGTTTCACCCTGCAAGTCTCTTCCTCTAGTTATTATGACAGTGTGCAAGGAAATATTTGTCAAATAAATTACATTTTTTACAAAAGAACACAGATGTCATCAAGTCATGCAACAATTAATATGTTACCAGACCCAACGACAAACACTTGGGGCAAATTATGGGGGATTTTGAGATAGCTTGGGAAGTATCTTGCCTTATTTCTAATGGACAACGTCCGCGTCTCTGTGCTGTTGTTTACGGCAGATCACTTGCTGTGGAGCTGGTGCAGAAGGAATGAAGCAGAAAATGGCCTAAACGATAAGGAGCATGCAAAGCAGCAGGTGACATGCTAGCCAGGGTGGGAAGGATGCCTCGGCCTTGGGCATGCCAACAGTGAGGTGTGGTAGAGATGCTGCTAGCAAGCTGAGGGTGACCTACCTGTCCTGGATATGGGTGAGTGACCCTACAGTGCCATAGGCACAGTCGCGGTGACATGCTCCCCATCTGAGAAAGCTGGATGAGCTCCATCCACGTTGAGGTTTACGGGGATGTCAAGCATGGATACAGTAGCATCTGCCCAGGTCTCCATTGAAAGTTGCCCTCTGATCACTGCAAACCCCTTGACAAATAAACTATGTATTTTTTCCCATTGCTGAAAAAGCCACTTCAGCATCACTCCCCACGGGTACTTTGGGGCTTCCAGGGTGGAGGAAGGTGCCGGTGCCAGCATCTCTTGGCACAGTGGCTGGACCACTGAGCACCACTGCACGTCGCCTCCTGCTTCGGAACATTCTGGGGCGCCTCAGATGCCACACCTCCACGGGGCTTTCAGGTATGGCAGGATTAGTGCACAGCACAGCTTGTACCCCTCCAGAGCTCCTCACAGGGGCGAGCAGAGAGCCGCCAGGGAAACCACTTTGTAGAGCACCAGGGCCCCCAGCCCCCGGGTAGCGGGCTGGGCCTTCTTGAGTGCCCTCTACTGG
>JAVJGJ010000061.1:64876043-64898693 GCA_035590215.1 Microhierax caerulescens | reverse complement strand
CCAGCCCCTTCCAGTCCAGCCCCCCCCCCCCTCCCCAGCTCCCAGCTGCATCCCAGGATTGCCTGGGGCTGGCTCGCTCAGGCTGCACCAGCCCCCCGACACAATAAACACAACACTAGTAAAACCTAGTTTTACTCAGACAGCTTTCTGTGCTGTTAACTGGTTAAGGACAGGTTACCCTCACAGATTCTTGGAAATTCAGCTTCCCCCCCAAGAAAACCATGGTCCTATGCAGCATCGTGATGCTTCTGGCATAAGTGCCTAATTGATCCTGAACCAAAACCATCTTCACACTGCACAAGTCAGCACTTTCAAAAAATAAACGTTCAACATGATTCCTGCATTTATTCTCTTCTCCCTTTCCCTGATTTACTGCCACATGTAATACCCTTAAAATACCTTTAAAATTTAAGATTAGAGACTTTCAGCAAATATTCTATATGAAACATAAATGCATTTCTTAGCTGCTTTGTAGGTCCGCTGTTAACTGGAAAGAGATAGTATTAGAAATCTCCTTAGTGTCTTGACTGCAAATAAACACCATCAAACACAAGCTCAAAATATTTTTTCTCTATAGAATGTGTATGAAAAAAGGTGAATCTTGAATTTAGCGAGGGGAAGTGGGGAAGTAAGGGGGAGGTCAGCCTGTTCTGACTTCATATTACAAGAGTAGTGTAATTACCAGAATTTGTCGGCAGTGATCCAGTGATAGCTTTGGACATCTTTGAGCAAGACTGGGCAGACTGACTCTCCCAGCCCCTTCTAAGCTGTACTTCCATGCTGGTTTGCCAGCAGCCTGCTGGAGTGCTAAGAGCGGGTCTAGGCTGCAGGCACCGCACAGGCACCCTACCAGAGAGGGGCCACCACCAGCAGATGTGTCAAGGCTGGAAAATGGGCGTTTGCCTTAAGTAAAAACCAGTGGGGTTTTAGGAAATTGTAAGAAATGTCTTATTGTTCTATAAACACTTCATAGGTCAGCTTCCATCTTATGGTAGAGTTGTCCCTATTCTCTGCTCTCTATTCCTCTGACTCTGTTCTTCTGGCTCCTGATGGTAGGAGCTTTGTTTCTCGTGATTTTTATTCTGCTGGCAGCAAGTGCCATTTATAACTCAGACAGACTGTTTCCATTTTTACTTAGACCAAACTCCACTGGTTTCTGCAGAGAAATCCCTGAACTACTTAGGCAAGAGGAAAACCGAGCATTTCTAACTCGATATATGTCAACTTACATCACCTGAGGATTTGACCCCTGTTTTCCTTTTCATCCCCTGTGTTTAAGGATGTAAGTTAAACTCCTGAGTTTTACTGAGATATTTATCCATTTCCTCCAGTGTTTCATCTTTTTTTGGTGGTGTAAAATGCACATCTGAAGAATAAGAAAAGGCAAATGGAATGAGCTTAGTGTGAATGTAGGAGGTGATAAATGAGCATATAATCAATTTTGCAGAAGGAAGAAAACTGATCTGATGTAATGCTACGTACAGAACTGTGTAATGCAGCTTCTTCGTTTAAACCATGCAAATACCACTCTCTCCATTGCTCTGCCTAATGGACCTCTCACCCTGGTATCTCAGTGTGCAGAAGAGCATCCACTGCCAGTGGAAGCAAAAGCGATGCTCATGTTGAGAGCCACGCAACGGAACACGTTGGAGTCTGACCTAAATTTGTAATTTCCTCCAGCGCTCCTGCTGCAGGCTGCCAAAATTACAGAGCATCGGCAGCGTGGTTAACACCAGTTACATCTGCATTTCATTCTCACTGAATCCTGCACGGGGACTATCTGACTCCTAAACCTTCCTTTGAAGCTGTAGTCTCATGATTTTGTAAAAGTGGCAGAAAAAAATAGTTTCACTCACTTGAAAATTAATACAGATTTTGCATTCTGTACTAATGCTTAGTTTAATCAGTGTGTTCCCAATATCTGATAAACAGCTCCTGACATGCACTGTCTGAAAAAACAGGTGAATTAAGGAGAAAATAGTTACAGCATCCTCATGAACATACCAGCACTTTGCCTGAAATTGTAACGGTACAGAAATTAGAGTGCAGTAAGTATAATCTCAATGCTCTTACAAAGTTCAAAGCGTAGAAAAAACTCTGTCCTGCCACCAAAATGGATAAAAAATGTCTGTAGAGAAGCAGAGCTGGTGGGTGGGGTGTGGGGGCTGAGCCCCTTGCTGCTTCTGGAAAATGCCAGCCTGTGCCCTGGAGACCCGGAGGATATGCTGAATTTTTGGGGAACCCTGTTGCAGCCCGAGCCCCTCCTCGTGCCTCCAGGCTGCCTCCCGGGAGGGCACGCTCTGGGCTGACCCATGGCCCAGCGAGGGCATGCTGGGGGGAGCGTGCTCTAAATATTTAGACCCAGGCACTTCCCACGGCAATGCAATGGCGCAGGGTGAGGCTGCTGGGGGCAGGCAGCGGCAGCAGAGCGCGGGTGCTTGCAGGGACAGCGAGGGGGGGCCTCTTAACATGGAAAGAAGGGATTTGGGGAAATGAACCTGAGGGCTTTCCACAGACGTTTATAATTGTTTACTGCCTAAAAAAATGAGTGAAATAAGCTCTGAAATCTTACATTCAGAGGATCATAGCAATTACCAGTTATCCATGGAATTGGATTTGCTCCGTTTTTCATTCCATGGCTTTGGATCTCCCTGTTTGAGGATCGACAGATTGATCAATTCTTCTAAAAATGTTATATCTATATTTCAATTTATGTGTAAAGACATAATTTTGCATGATGTTATTTGTTTGTGTAGCTGCTGGTCCAGACAAAATGGCATACGATTGTTTGCTGCATGGAGAGAAAAAAAAAAAAAAAGAGAAAGAAAAGAAAAAAACCCCAAAACTTTGCAGGTCCTATTTTTAACTCACGGTCAGCAAAGAGATCCCAGGGAGACTGCGGGGAGCAGTGTCTTTGCACTTCAATGCATAGTCAAGGCAGAGAGAAAAAGCTGCCACACTGGTGTGAGGTTTCAGGGAAGAAGGACCCGGCGGTGCCGCATCCCCCATGCGATGGCGAGCGCCAGCCCTGCCCAGGGTGCCTGCCCTGACGGTGCCAAAGCTTCGGGGCTGCTGGCCCGGCCAGCCAGGCGGCCGGAGCTGCTCCTGGCCACCGCCCCCATTGCGGTGGCAGCTGGAGAGGTGGCCAGACCCCCGGCCCTGCCCAGAGAAACCTGGACCTTGCGGACGCCTTGGCTGACAGACCGGCATAGGGGGGTCGGGATGATGAAGGATTTCCCAGTCTGGGTTTGGTCTGCTTAGCTGGGCTTTGACTTAAGCCTAAGCTCTCAGACTGGAAGGAGAACTTTGTGTTTGAATTCTGGTGTTGCCCGATGAACTGTTTAATGAACAGCACCTCCTCCCTCACCTGCTGAATGCAGAGCCGTCCCAGTGAGCCGAGCGTGCATGAACTTTGGGACAAAACCTGGGCTTTCTCTCCAAATCTCTTCTCTTATGAAGAAGGGTAATGGAAGCGCAGTTCTGCATGGCTCTCACAGATCAGTGGCAGTAGCTTTCATTATCAGAACGACCGCATGTCTTGGGTGGAAATAAGGTGATAGGGAATGAAAAATAAATGATTGATTTTTTTTTTTAGGGGACATTTTTAAGTGGACACGTTTCCTTTTGCATGGTATTAATCTTTGAATCTTTCTGCTGCTACTCTTCTTCCACTTCTCTTTAGAACACAGTTATTTAAACCTTCAGTTTATGGTTAAAGTCTCTATGCAAAATTCTGAATAAATATTAATGCATCATTAAATATCCATTAACAAATGTTTTCCACCTATCCTTGCTATTAATTTCCACTCAAAGTTAGCTCTTTCCATCTCTGCGCAAGCAGTATTTTGCATGCCAACAACACAGAGTCACACAGGGAACTATATTTCTGCTGCTCCATGTGCAGTTGGACTAGGCATAATGCATTCTATAGAGTAAAAAAAAAATCAAGAGCCTGGGCACTGAAAGGTTCCTGGAGACTGTACTCACTCACTCAATATTTCAGTTGAGAGTATTTCTTGAAGAAACACCCTGTATCTATATCCTTCTGTCTGCAGAGACAGAAAAAGATTTCCTTCAAACAGCATCATAGTGAACCATTCAGAAATTTCTGTGCCTCGGCAAGCCTTTTGCTACAGACAAAGTACAGCATTTTCAGCCAAAGTCTATGAATTTTCCCCTAACTGAAAGAGAAACTAACTTACTGCTGGCGAGCTGTGACGCTTCCAGCTCACCAGGAGAGATAATTTTAGCCCTTGGTGGGTCGGAGGACGCAGCTCTGTTGACCCTGGTACCACAGGCACTCTATGGCGATGCCTGTGCATAGCTTTAATGGCACATTTTCGTTGCTGCTGTAACAGAAAACTTCTTTGATTACTGTTTAGCCACAAAAACTGTTTCAAGAATTTTATTCTTAGAAACTATGCTCCCAAGGTTTATGTTAAAGTATCTGCTCTGTTTGCATGCTGCCTTGCAGCCGACAATCTATCAAGGGCAACTAAGAAAATTCTGTATAAACTACAACAAGACTTATGCCAACAATAATTGCTATCTTTACAAGTATGGGCAAAATAACATTGCCATTAATTCTGAGAGATGCGTACTTTCCACTTCTTTCTGAGAGATGTGCCTTGAAGTTTCTTCTGGTTTACTGTTTTTTTTTTTTGTTTGGTTTTCTTTTTTTTTTTTTAAGCCACCAGTGCAAGACGAGACATTCGCGGTAATCCCCTTATTTGTACTTTAGGGGTACAATGCAGCCTCATGAAAACACTCAGTTTTGGGGTTTTTTTTTTGCTTCTTATTTTGGGTCAATTTTTGTTACAAGATGAAGGGTCTCCAGGCTGAATTCTACATTAATATAACATTTATATGAACAGCGACATTTCATAGTGTTGACTCTGTAAAGGTTTTTACTATTTTATTCACTTAGCTTTCCTTCTACTTTCCATATTATGGAGCAAATAGAGGATGTCCTTTAAGATAAATTATGGATAGTTACTGTTCCTGTTCCAAACAATTTTCTGAGCAGCCGGTGACTAATGCTTTAGTTACACTGTTGACAACTATTAGATTGACACCACTACAGGAATTTATTCTGGGCATACAATAATGGCTTGCAGGGTGTCCTTCCTCTTGTAGTATCCCGTATTTCAGCAATTGTTTTCACTTCTGATCTAATTAATTACATCCAAATGTGATTGGATGTACTCAAGGACTCAAAGGGAACTCAAAGACTGTATTTGTGATTTTATGTTATTTGACCTTCTAGGGATATTAAACGTGGAGCTGGTTGTCTTTATCTGCTACGGAGGTCTTCTCACATGCTGTAGCTGGTATTTCACTCTTGGTTTTTAAAATAATTTACCCATGGGGAATAATTCCAGCCTGAGGATTGATAGGCATAAGTTATTTTTAATGAGATGAGACTGTATCTATATTTGCTTTCTTGCCATTGGTATTCAATATTTTATAATTTTATTTTGTAGCAAACTGGGGTGAGTTTACATGGACACAGCTTTCTCAAACTGAATTTCCCGAAGGAATGTTTTTAGCCTTGACCAGGGAAGCCCATTCCTGCAATGACCCAAAGGAAATTAAGTACGATATGAAGACAGTGGAGCCTTGTCGAGCTCTCCCCAGCGTATGGTTATTGAGGCCAAAGCACACTTCAGCCTCAGCAGCAGCTCAGGTAACTCTAACATTTATTTCCAGTACATATAATTTAGCATCTGTGGACCGGAGAAACGTGGAAAAGCACGTGATGAAACCCAAGTGAAAACAGCCGTTTCCTCTGAATGAGAGTGGTGGAACAAAAAGGCTTCTGAAGTGTAAGAAAGAATGAAGTTGTAGGTGTGGGGAAAAAGCAGCAGTAACCTGTGCATGCTCTAAAATGAAACAACCCAGTACATGTACATGTTTGGTGGAGGGGTTATTTAACAGGGCTAAGCATTTTAAACAAACTCTTTCAACAAAACTGAGTAACCGCAGAGACGGAGTACTGGAGGTTAGCGGCGTTTGTGCCCGCTATTCCTACCCTTCACTCTGCCACAGCTCAGCTTTGTTCAAGTAGTAACATCGTCTGGAAAGAACGTGCACGACAGAGCTTGCTCTGCTATCGTTCTGTCCTTTGGAGACATCAGATGATGCCCTTTGTCACTGGAGAGGGCTGGGGAAGGGGCATTAGCAAAATCTGGTGAAGGAAATGGCGGTGTCAATTCTGATGAGAGGGAGAGGAGCAACCAGCCCCCAAAGCACCCGATAGAACACACGTGATGGAAAGTAGTGGTAAAAAAGTAAAATCCAGCAGTGTTCTGTGTATCTGGTACCTCTGTTTGTCTGAACTAAGAGATTATTTTCTGGTAAGGCTACTTCAGACAAAGGAACGAGACCCAGCGGTGTATTTTGAAAGTTTAGCATAATTGGAGATGATTTAAAGGGGCTTGTAATTTACCCTGCAGTGGTTAAGAATGTACTTAGAGTCACTTCCCACATTTAAAAGCGTGCACGACGCACACGCTTCTATAATCTGAGATAGAAATGGACACATCAAGGTTAAATAAAGTTGGAATTACTTCATTTGCTTTAAAATACTTAAAAGGTAAGCTGTGAACGTTGGAGTGTGCCTCATCTAACCAAGGGCCATGGGCAGCCGGGCTGAGGGCAGAAGAGCAAGATGAGCCCAGAGAAGAGCTGCCAGGCTCTTGTCAACAGCTCTTTAAGTGCTTTAATGAGCAGTGTTTAAATATTTTACAGATGCAGTCACTTAACCGTGAGGGATGAAAGTTTGCTCTAGATCTCACAAAAAAGTCAACAGATTAGGACAAAATTCAGGTCCTCCTAATTCCATTGTTGTCAGCCTCCTGGATCACAGAAACCCCAACCTCATCTTCACGCAAGTGTTTATGGACAAATGCCAGTGTCAGATGCTAATAGCTAACAAGCTGATCTCAATTAACTGCCTGAATGTTTCAGAACTGTATTGCATTTATGTCAGGGGTCAGGAGGCAGGGACCCAGCACACTGTTTTTGACAGTCTGACATAAGGACGCTTACGCTTTACCATTTTCTGAATTCCCATCTTTCTACAAGATTTTATTAAAATTTGAGTTAAATACATTATTTGACCTCAACTTTTTTTTTTTTTTTTTTTTTCCAGTTGCTGGTTGATACCTGAAGCCGTATAAACTCTGGAAGCAAACCAGTTCAAAATAGCTTTTTGCATATTTGAAAAAAACGAACTAAAATCCTAAAACCCTCTCTAAAATAAATACAAGTCTCATTTGGGTTATCTGAAATTTTTATCCCATTTTCTTCAATTAAAATAGTTGCTAACTTAAGTTTCAGATCAGTTTTAGTCACTTGAACAGAAACTTCACACGTGAACTTGGATAGATATTCACCTATCTCCTTCATATACTATAGAATAAACTCATCACAAAAGTGAATTCAGGCTTGTCCATTTGTACTGGAGTGTGACGAGTAAAGATTTTATGAACAAGGAAGGAGCTTTCTCTCTTCAGTTTTTTGAGTCTTTTCCTTGAAAAGAGAAAGCAGATATTTTTCAGCAATTCAGTCAGCCTGGACACTTCATTAAAAACAAACCATGAAACAATATAAATTTCAGGATAAATTATTATTGTTCAACCTGGCACAAATTCTAAACAGCTAACTGTGAATATGTAACTATCCTAAATAATTGTATTAATAGCTGCTTTTCACAAGTTTGAGGTGTGCACAGCCTACATGATAGCAATGCGTAATACAAACCAGAACATCTGGGAGACACGAATAAACTTGCTGGTCTACAACATATAAATAAACTTATTTGGTTGTGAAAGCTATTCTTTCCCTGTTCCTGGAGCCTTAGCCAAGGGTCTGTGCGGTCCATAATATTTTAAACTAGAAATCAATATATTTTAAGTAACCTGAAGATGTTTTTCTGCCAAACCATGTAAGAGAGAGAAGTTGGCAGCTACTATTTTCAAAGGACTCAGCATCCAAGCTGGTTATCATGGCATTTTTTGCTGATCAGTAAACACAGTGTAGTTTCTGTCATAGAGATGATTTGCAATTAAAAACTTATTAACAAAGTGCAATGATAACAAGAGGGATAAAATGCCAAGATGTGGAATTGCTTAATTATGTGAAATAGTTCTACCAAACCCAGGGCTCCACTGAACATTTTTTCCTCTCTCTAATGAACAATCAGTTCTCACCGAATTCTAATTAGCCTCAATAATGTTGATCTCACTCAAGTATTAGTGGCAGAAAATGCAAACTGAATGCTTCCATTAAACAACTGCCTTCAGGTACAACTGTGCTGTGCAAATCGTACAGCAAGTTGCAGAACATTGGTGTCCCAGGCAATCCTGGAAAATGACTGCGAGTTCTCTTCAGAGGAGAGGATGCCACCTGCGATACGCACAGTGATCTATTGTCACGTCTAGCATGTTGCCCAACCTACACCTTTCAAGCAGATTAAGTCTGTGGGCTTATCCAGACCTGTTTTGAAGCCTACTTGATCTTGTAATAGGACTGAAGAATCTAACAAGAAGAGGCTTGTAGGAGATTTTCTTGTTTAATCAACACTGGAAATGGAAGAATTGGAAACTCAAGAGCAGAGCCCCTTCAGCACCTTCCTTTTGCCAAGATTACAAAGTACTTAAGTACATGAAAATTATAAGATGACAACGCTACTGATCTGCCAAGCCTGAACTGCTCCCCATCCCCAGTAACGAACAAGCAAATCAGACCATCACTCTTGAGCAAGTTCTGGTAATTTTTACATCACAGATGCCAGGTCCCTCATCCTACTCTCTGTGTCACGTTCCTCCTTTGCTCAGGGAGATGAGTGCTAGCCTCGGTGTTGCTGCTTATTCACTCCACTTCAGCATTCGCAGTATCTGCATCCCGCTCAGCCACCCCCTGATGCTCTTCACAGCCTCCATCCCTCCTTGGCACCAGGAACACCACGGTCCAGCACCGAGGCCCCAGGCTGCTGTGAAAGAGCATGTTTTGCACGCACACGCACACACTCATAGCTCGCACATGCAGACATCTAGGCCAGCCTGGGCAAAATCAGCTGCTGGAAAGGAATTTTCTTCCTCTAAAGCATTGGTTATATTTGAGTCTTTAAATTCTCTTCACGCCTTTCTTAGAAAGCAAAAGCTTCCTCCGCTCCATTCTCCTGACATCTTCCTAGTGTCTCCCCACGAGGAAAGAAAATATCATGTTGTATTAAACAGGAGTGGAGATCTACAATGTAGGTTGCAAGCATAAGAGAGGCAAGAAATAATTCATATGCTCCCATGTAATTCCAGCACTGTTTTAATCCTGAGAGTAGGAGGGGATCTAATTAATATTTCAACTGACAAAGTTCAATATATCTATCTGCAAAATACATAAGTGATTGGTTGTTAATGATGTCTGCAGTAATGAGCATTGAGATTTTAGTGATTTCCTAGCATTGAATATCCTCAGTATTACAAGAGAGTTTTAATTTTGCAAAAACTAATTTGTTATCGCAACCATCTGAAATGGCACATAAGACAGCAGATGAAGTCCCTACAGACAAGAATATTTCTGGAAAGGGTTTTCTGCACATTACTGGGTTGGTCATCAGAGATATTAAATTTTAAACTGAAACAAAGTCAGGTCCCATCCCTTTAACAAAATTCCTTCGGTCTCCAGTAACAGCATGAGTAGCTCCCTCATACTTCAAGCACTTGAATTGGAACAAAGCACTCTCTCTTGATCTACTTTCTCCCACTCCTCCTTGCCAGCCTCTGCTTTTTTTAGTGTACTGAGGCATTAACCCCTGCAGATCTGCTGCTTTACATGTCCCAGAAGTGAAGAGAAATGAAACACATGCTAAAAGAGCAATAAATGCCAATTTCAGCAACAGTCTGTGAGAGGGCTGGGTTTCTTTGTATTTTACAAAATAAGGAGGGGGGGAGACCCCCCTCCCTGTAATACCTTACTATGGTCAGACCACATTAATGGAGCAGTGAGCGCTGGAAGTCCCCACAATATGTTAAGCCTTTAAGCAGAGATGGAAAATAGTTGTTTGTGTTTAATGTCAAACAGTTGGACATGGCCTCTGCAGAATACCGGCTTTGTTCTCCCCCATGCCGAACTGGCTAGCTCCAATTCTGAAATATTTTGCCATAGAATATTTTTTTAGTTATGTAACCATACTAATGAGATCTAGATGAAAATAATTCTTCTCAAGGCCATTTCTGGTGTTCAGACAAAAGCACAAGATGAAGTCATGCCATTTCAAAGCCATACTATGGTTGAGGTCAGTTATTGGGGAAGGTGCTCCCAGAGCATTTTTTCTTGTCTCTGAGGCCGTAGGAGACATGAGCCCATGCCGTGGTGCCATTAGCATCATGCTATGAACCCTGCACGAGAGCTGTCAGGATCTCGCTTTGGGTTCTTTACCTGAGCAAGACAACAAAGCCAGAGCAACGGGCAGATCTGCCTCAGCTTGGCCGGCAGCCGTGCTCAGAGCCGGGATTCCTTACTGCAGGGACTGGTCATGATCTCGGTTTCCTTCCGTGTCAAGGATAATTTATTTAGATGGGTCAGTGCTCGTTTCTCTGCAGATCATTGATGAAGGCTTTCAGACTTCAGACATAAACTCCTTCCTATTGCTTTGGCATTTCAATCCCGTGTGCAATTTTCTTCCTTTCTGGGTTTTGTCCAAAACTCATAAATCAACATGCTTTAGCGCTTAGTCTGTGTATATCTTCTACAGCCTGTTCACGCTCCTGATTACCTCACCTTATCCAGGGTACAGCTCATCTCCCTTTCCAAAACATCTTGCCTTATTTACCTTCCATGAGACAATCAACTTTCTCGGCTTTTCTTCTGTTTCAAGACTCAAGAGTTTGCCATTCTTAAGTTTACTTTTGACAGCAACAGATATGGGAAACAGAAGAGCTCAGAGGACCCCAAACTTCTTTCATACCTGGAACCATGGCGTGAGCTCGGTCCTCTCCCCATACATACATATACGTGCATATACATACACACACATATTTGTGTGAGTGTTAAGTGAAACCACGTAAATTTCTTAAGTCTTTGGAAGTTACCTCTGTGTAACAAAAGACACTGACACAATAGCAATACATTAAATACCTGATTCACGTACGCACATACCTTTATTGCTTTGCTGCTCCGGTCCCTGGGACACCGTGGGGTACTGGTGGGGACGCTACTGGCCTCGGCTTCAAACTCCCCCTGAGAAGCGAAGGACATCTAGGCTCTGCCCAGCAGATGAGGTTTCAGTGTCCAGCTCCTTTCCCATAGCTCTTGGCTGAGCACCATCCAGGGATCAGTCTCACTGAGGCATCTGCAAAACATGTTGAAATTCATAAGTCATGCAGCTACTTTGAAAGAAAGTATCAATTCACAAAGACCATGGAGAAATCTGCATCTTTTTATTTTGCATTTTAAAATACCAAATTTATACATCTATAAATACGTATTCTTTGGCACAATAACTGCATATGCATGACACCTTTTGTGGGATGTTGAAATGAAAAAAAGAAAACTCAACAAAATCAAACTAAAATGCCACAGAAGATGAAACGGCAAGGAGGAACTTGCCTTTTCTCCTGGCAGGTTTGTATGCAACTCCCAGTGGGTTTAAAAGTCCGTTTGACTCCTGTGAACCCATACAACAGTAGTGAAACAAATAGCCAGGTATCCCACTTGCCCAGCAAAATTTTGTTGAGCCAGTTATTCAGAGAGTTGGCGTCTTTTCATTCTTCATACCTAACGCCCCCCAAATCATGGAAATGATGACTTCTGTTCAAATCAATTATTCCGTCCTATCGATTTGCAGTGGCAATACATATTCTACAGCAGCAATTTATGACACAGAAAACTAGTGCAATTCTCTGTTGTTGATTTTGGCTCTGGATAAAAACTACCAAGCAAGAAACAGCCACGAACATTTGTTTGAATACATGCTGTAAAGTTTCTTCACTGCTGTAGGTGACACCCTATCCTTGCTCTCAGCATTAGCACAGTTCTGTCTGGAAAATTACATGGAGCAGAAACTTTTTTCAGTAGCCCTATTTATGCAAATGCTGTAACCCTCTATCTTGGCATCTTGGAAGCTCTTCCCAGATCCGATTGCCTGGCGAGCTGGCAGACAGGGCGCAGGGCAAATTTCTGCTGCATGGCACAACCAGGACAAAGCAACCCCCCCGGGCAGTACCGCTACCTGCATTTCACACCCACCTCCGCTCCTGCATAAGCAGTGCTCCAGCAGCATCAAGTTCAACGATCTCCGATTTCATTTTAGCAAAGCATAACATGTCTCAGGCTTTTTTTCTTTTATTTATTTATTTTGTTTTGAGGTCTCTCCTCCAAAGCCCCCAGCAGAGCTTCCAGGAGAAGGTTGCAAAGGAAATCTGCTGAGAGAGCAGAGACTCGGCACCAGCACGTTGCCTTTCCCCTGTCTTTGCCTTATGCCATTTGACAAAGTACAACAACTGGCTTCACAGCTGATTTTCTTTCTGTGCTGCTCTCCCTTCTGCTGTTTTTTAAAGGATGTTGACGGACCCTTTGCTAATGCTGGCAAATAAAGGACTGACCAATGCATGCTGCATTTTTCTCTTGGGCTGTCTGTTTTCATTGAGCAGTTGTGTGATACAAAAATAAACCAATAACTAGGCTGCAAATCAATGACAGCAAAGCTATTAAGGACACAAGGTCACAAAGAGGGCAGAAGTTAAGTTTAAAAAGAATGTGGTGCTGCTGTAAGAGCTTGTGAGTCTCGCCAGACCAGCGAGTGGCGTCCTTCCAGGCTGAAGTCCTCAGAAGTTATCGACATTCATTTGAGAAGATTTTAAGAGGACAAACTATCAGGCGGCGAGTGAAAAACAGTCACCAAAGCTTCCCCAGACTGGGTGCCGGGACATTCCTCCTCAGTCCCCTCTGCCAGGTGAACACCGGTGTCCCTCCAGGTGGGCACTGAGCTTCTCCAGTAACAGCTTGTGCCCAGAAAGCTTTTATTCCCCCCCCCCATCACCTCAAAGCAGGGACACTGGATGTGATGCAGGGGTCTCCTGGGGGGGAGGCGCACACCCTGGCTTAGGTCCTACCCGAGGACCACTGCCCACCTGAGCCGCCGGCTCACCAAGAGTCTGGCAGCCAGCAGCTTGAAACGCGAGGATTCAATTTGGGCCACAGGAGGATTGTTAACGGTATCGCAGGCATCTGTGACTTCCTAAATGACACTGATCCTGCCTTACGGACCAGCGGAGTGGGTGCAGGGAAGGAATCTGCACCACCTCAGCACGGCGGCGGTTTCCCACCGGGGGCTGCTGGGCGCTGCAGCGGCATCACGCGCGGTGCCCTGCCGGCTGCTCGCCTCTTCCGCCGTGCTGCGGGTGCCTCGGCGGGGCACTTGGAGGCACCGTGCAGACTCACGGAGGAATGTGGTAAAAATAAGGTGAGCACATTCATGTGTGTACCCTTTCCCCAAGGAATCGTGACAATTGTTTACGAGCATTTGCTTGTCCAGTGAGAGAAGTAATTAACTACCAAATGAACCATCTTAGGCAACGCACAGTTTAGAAGAAAGGTAGTTATGTACTGCAGTAAGCTAATTAAAATATTGTCTATTTTTCTTCTCAGATACTTAGATCACAGTTAAAGAACATAATTAGCTAATTAGAGACAGAGCCAAATTAAATCAAAGTTTGAGATACCTAAAAATAAATATTGCTTCTCTACTAACATTAGGTGAGTAACCCAACACAATGTTGCTTTGGAAATTATTTACGTTACCTCAGAATGGGAGCATATTCCACAGCGGGGGTTTTCTAGCACAGTCACATGGCACTGGTCAAAATTTTGAAAAGTCACAGAAAATCTGCACCCGCAAGCTGATGTGGCTCAGAGCAGCTAAGGGGCTGCCTTGTGTGCTTTGAGTTACGTATTTCACAGTAAGACAGTGAAACGTGGAGCATATAAAATCCATAGCTCTCAGCAATGATGGTTTACACATTCCAGCCACTTTGTAACGTTAAACTTCCCTGTGCAAAGCCAACACTCAGAAGCAGGTCTCTCCTGCAGCATGTGCAACGCCTCACGCCTCTGGGACGCAAAGAGCCGCTTTGTTTTCATGAGGTTTGAAGCAAGAAGCAAGGAGAACTTGACAGCAGGCTGTTAATGCATGGCTTGCCAAAAGGTCCTGTTCAGTGAGATACCACCACTTTGCAGACGCTTGTCGTCTTTAGCATCGCCCACAGAGAAAATCCTAAATTTAAGTGCTAAGTAGTACTTACAAGGATGTTATAAATTCAGACTCCCACTATGACACAGTTTAGAGCAGGCTAATGCTGAGTTTCCTATGATCTCAAGCAAAAACTTTGCCTAGTCCCTCCTGCTTGGGTGTTACTTTTCTCCCTGAGTGTGAGAGAGTGGCTTTGCTGCCCAGAAAAAGTGATTCGCTACCATGCAAAAACGTTCGCAGTTTGAGAGCTGTCTCTGCTTTCATATGCACATCAGGTGAATGGAAATCATCAATAAATTCATCATTAAACCAGGTTGCACATGGGGACTGCAGAGCCTCTGTAGCTGGGAGAATACATGGTCTCCTCCGGGGCCGCTGAGCCCCTTATTCCCCACGCTTCCCTGGGGGCTTGCAACGAGTCTCTCAGCAAGGTCCTGAGATGGTAATCAGGATTTTTAACTGGGTTTTTAGCATGTTTGGTGGGATGGAGCCAGGCACCACTGAAATACCAGTAATAAGTCACTGTCCTCGTGACCGTGGGGCGAACTCTGCAGAGATGATTTAATCGGGTTCAGCTATCTGCAGCAGCCAGCTCTTTCCTGCTCGTGGAGCTTTGCTCTCACGCTTGGAGGATTTTTTTCACTTGTTCAAGCAAAGCCGACCAATTTGTAACATTCCCGTAAAGATGCCGAGAGAGATTTGCAAAGGTGAAAATGCACCAAGCACCCCCGGCTCGGTGCCGGCAGACATGCTGGTCTGGTCCTTGGCCATGCCGGTGCCCCCGGCACAGAGGTGTCTCGCTCCCAGCGGTTTCTGGGCCGGGTGCCTCTGGACTTCTTCCAGTAATGAGATCAACTCTTCATGCTAATGACCTGTGCCTTATTAGTAAAAAGCACTACGTGGCTGGGGGTGCAGGCTGCACAACACAGGCGATGCCACCTCTGACTGGCAAAAGTGCTGCTCACATCAGATAAGGTTATTCCTATTGTAATTCCTCAAATATTTTTCAAGTGCATGTTTTAATTAAACAAACAAACAAACAAACAAACCCTTGTGCTTGCAAACACTCTGTTCAGTAGGGACAGACAGAGCATGGTGCTTAGCACTGCTATTGGTATCATACAGCTCTTCTTTGGATATTTCCTTTCCAAACTGCACAAACCAGTCAGTTAATGGGAAAGCATTCTAAAAATCACAACTGGCTGGGAAATTCCCAGCAAAGTGCATTCACACAATCACCATAATCTCACACATCCCCTTGGCAGGCAGACAGACAGATATTTTTCAACATGTCTTTCATGATCTGTTTACTTTAATTAGTGACTACGTGTGTTCCTGGCTGTATCTGAAAGTAGGAATTAAAACATAATCCCTAAATAAAGAGAAGTCAGTTATTCTGAGACCTGAGGATTGTCCACCTCTCATGCCACTCTGCGCTTGGGTTTATCTGACCCTGCCTTTCACAGAGTCTCCTGTCACAGAAAATGCTGTGCAGGGCTGCGATGGAGCGCGGCTTGTTTCGGTCCGAGAGCCGGATCCAGCAGCAATTCGTATCAGTTAGCCCTTACTCTACTTGGCTGCTTTTCCCGGTGCAATGCTGCATGCACTGCCCTCCGCTGTAATCTCCAACATACATTTCCAGATTTGCAAAAGGTATAAAATGGCTCTCCATCTTCCAAGCCCTGAAGAACTACTGGCTTTGTGGGACAGAGTAAATACTTTAAAGCGGATTTTCTTCAGTTCTACAGTCCACGGGTCAAAATGCTGGGCTGCTGCAGGAGTAAAATCACCTATTTGTTTCATTTGAGCAACCGCTAAAATAAAATCTAACCACTAAAACTTTGAAATGACCTTAACCGATCTTCTAGAGATCTTATAATCCCTTAATCTGATGAAGCATTTTGACCTCTGAGCATTGGACAGATTAGTGTCTTGACTCCATTTGTGATAATTACTCCTCAAAGTCTCACAGAAACCAAAATATCTCGAAATGGCAACTTCAGCCTAATTTTTTATTTCTTTTTTTTTTTTTTCCTAGTAAAAGAAGCCCCTACCTTTTTTTCCTGCCCCTACCTTTTTTTCCTGAAGTAACAATCAATTATCCCAGATTTTCTTTTCAATTTATTTTGCATTAATGTGTTACTGCCTGCTCTGCCACCTCCCACACAGTTTGAAATGAAAAAACAATGACATTGTTTTAAATTCTTCATTAAAAAGTACCAAAAAACCCCAGCCAACCCCACACATATTTATGATTTCCCTTTTTTTCACTCGCAGCAAGGAGCCAACATTTGTATTTCCCGGTAAACATCGCTGGATATTACTGGATTTTAAATTATCTTTTCCTGTTAGAGGGATCTTGTTTTTATCAACAGCTGGTAAGACATCAGTAGCAGGACACCTTTTCAAGGCTTTTGTTTTTCGCCAGCTTTGACCAACGAAAATGTTAATGATTTGGAAACTGGCACCATAGGAAATATAAAGCATTTGTAGCATCCCAGTAGCCAGATTGCATTAGGAGAAAAATCCAGTAATATTATCTTCAGATGTTTTTAGCATAATCTAGAGGAACTGAAGTCTGCAATTCGAAAATAGGGTTAATTTATATTTCCCTTTTAAAAAGACCCAAAGGCTACATCGCTATGGGAGAGAGCACATCCCCAGGCAGCCCGTGACACCACCTGCAACACCCCCTTCAGGGAGAAGTTATGGAAGGATGGTGAGCACCAAGCTGCGTAGGATAATGTTGATTATCCAGCTGATCCTGTTGTTTTGTTCCTCCACCACTTGCTTATCACAAGTAAGAAGCACATCTTCATTAGGTGCATATTTGAGCAAAAATAAATTCTGTAAATTCTGTAACTTCCAGTCAGCCAAAATGGGCTTTCCAGGCTAAGGCATCTAATGCACCGTCTGCTCACCGGGTGGTTTGCCAGCAGCTCTGACCTGCTCTTCTGTGACCGCAGCGCTACAGTACAGGCAGATTCAACCTCCTCTGTCAGACTTGCAAAGATCCCCTGTGGATCTCTGCGAGGCAGTGATTATTGCAACACTTTGGATGCTATGGATTTTATTCCAGGCTCTGCGACAGATTTGCAGAGCAACTTCAGGCCCAGCATTTCACTACACCGTGTCCTAGCTGCTCCCATTTAAAGTATGATCCCAATTTACATTTGTAAGTCACTTTGCTACCTCCTAAAAAAATAAGAAAACATTATAAAACTCAGGAATTACGAATTCTAAACCACAGTGAGTAACTTTGGTGGCAGCCCTCCTACTGCACTGCCGTACGGAGGCACCAATGCACAGACTCATTTTTTTCTGTCAGCCTCTCGCTACCTCGCTGTTCTCCAGTAATCAGCTGGGAGCTCCAGTGTCCATTCTAAATTGCGAGGGTGAGCTGGGGCTCGCCAGACCATTTCTGCCTGTAAGCCGTAACAGTAAGAGGTTTGTGATCTCTGTCTCCCCAGCCCAGCTATAGCAGTTAGAGAAACACACCGAGGGAAAATAAGCAAGGTCATTTGGCCAAGTCGCATACATTACAAACAAACTACTTAAAGCAAATAAGTTTTTTTTAAAAAAGCAAATTTTGATATAGTTCCAATTTCTGTACTTGTGCTGGTCCTCCCCTAAGCCACAGAACAAGCTCTGACTGGTACTTTTAATTAATCCTTATTTACATCATCTTACAGCATTTATAACAACTTTAGACTGGACCTCAGAGGAAATACTTTTCATTTGCTATTGTGTTCATGTTACAAGACCGCAGCCATCTTCACAAATTAATTCACCGCTCCTACAGCTGTAAGGCTTACTCACAGGGAAACTACAGAAAGAAGACCTGATTGATTACAGCTTGATTTCTTTATTACAGTATTTGGAGAACTAAATATACAGCTCCAACAAAATGAAGATGCACAAAGCCCCAAACCGTTAAAGTTCACAAAGGGTCCTTTATGTTATTTTGATGCTATGCTTATCTTGTGCATACCTATTTTCTGTTAAAAGCATCTTTTTATTCCAACCTGATACAACGCACACAACATCTGGCCTTGCCCAGCTGCCTGGTCATTCTCAAAGCAATTTTTCAGAGAAGCAGAAACATTTGCTTTGCAGCTACCCAATAAAGCAGGCAAATTTCTGTGGTCACAGAAGCAGCCTGCCTATGGATTGTGGATCTTGTAATCTAAATTGCACCGCGCTATACCGCTGCCCAAGCCGTGGAGGAATGTAAGTTAACTCAGAGCTCTTCCACGTTCCCTTTGTGGGGGCCTGAATTCTCCTTGAGCAACCTGAGCAAAATTATTCACCGAACATGTTCAAATTTTATAGCTGGCAAAGGGGGGAATATTGCAGTCTATGCTATTTGAAATTAGTGAAGATACCTACCTAAATTATCCAGTTAGGAAACTGTGAGTAATGTGAGCACACGGGGATTCTGGGAGGCTGTTTCTGCCCAGCACGGGCTGCTCACCCAGCACGCGAGAAGCAACCCATCATCCAGCTGTGACACCGAAGGACTTTCTATTCTCATACACATGAGGTAGGACTAATATCATTCCTACCTGACATGTCTGATTACCCCTGAAGACATGCCATCTATCATCCTACAAGGATCCTGAAAAATCCCAAGATGCCATAAGATGAGTCCTCCCAGGACCCCTCTCTGGTTCTTCCCATTTCTTCCTAGGCACAGATGCCTCTGTTTCTAGCTGTGAAGCTTGTCCTTGCCTGGTAGGGTCTGCCATCCTCTCTCCTGGGAAGGTCAACGGATAAACCCCTTTGTTCTTCCTCCACCTTCCTTGAGGAAGCTCCTGGAGAAGGCCTGCCGGCACCTGCCTGCTGCTTTCGCTCCCAAACACACCCAGCCAGGAGGCCCTTGTCCTGCTGGAGGCAGGGGGGGCATCTTCAGCGGGGCCACCCTCGCTGCCGGGTCTAGGCTTAGGGCTTTCTATCCCAGACACAGCACAGCTCGCTGAGAGCTCAGTTATGGGACGTGAAAAGGTGAACCCTGATCTGGCAGAAGTCAGTGGTGCAGATGGCTTTTCAGATTTCCTGCTGGGGGCGGGGGGGAAGCTGGATAAAATCTTAATATAGCAGTATTTATGATTTGTATTGCAATGTCCATGTCAAAAGCATGTGAGCAATAGCATATACAGGTAAAAGGCATCTAGCGTAGGCATCCCTTAAGCAACATAAAGGCAGAGAAGATTTTTTTTCTTCAGTCATGACTGACTCACTAGTGTTTGCAGGTAAATCTCAGATCATAAAATGAAAGCACGAGCTTTATTGTAAAATCTCTCTGTACATGGTAGTTATTATATTTCAGGCTTTCCATGTCTTCAGTGCCGAGGAGGACAAGAAATCTTGTTGCTGTTCTCTGAAAACCCAAAGTCCCAAAATTAATTATTGGAGTCAATAACTCTCCTTTGAGCACTGTGCGCCATCATTCATTTCTCCAGTCCCCACCTGGATTTAGTTAATGAAAGTAAAACTTGTAGGAAATATCTTTTAAAATCAAAGAAACTCTTAAAGATGGTATTTAATTTTATTGCAAGAAGATTCCTCTATTTTTTAAATGGAGAAGTATTTTCACCTGATACTTTGGAAATGAAGTCATGACCTTTAATAACTCCATTTAGTCTAAATGCATAAATAGAGCTAGAAGTGAATTGAAAGTCTTTCCAAGTGCTAACCAGAGTGTATCCTATATATCTCGCAGTCATTAATAGCTGATGAATTCAGCTAATAATGTCAGAGGACATTGCCAAGGTTGATGGACCCAAAACTTGTCCTTGTTTTGACAGTGCTTCCATAGAAGAGGGCTCTCTTGGGGAAAGCAATTACCCTAAAGAGTGAGATTGGGTAATAGTAGACTTCCTCAAGAAGATTTGGATGGATGGGCAGCAGTAGGTGGATATAATAGGAATTCTTTTTTTCCTTTTCTTTTAAAAGAAGGAATTGTGATTCACCCTAATTTTCAGTTCTGGTTATTTGCCAGTATTCGGTGACAGCTGATATTAGCACAGGCTTTTACGAGTCCCCATAGTGTCATGAAGAGCAGAGCAGAGAAAACTCCTCCAAAATTTTGTCATGATTTGTTGTCTGGTCTTTGCTTTCTTAATTGTCTGCCACCCAGGTCCTTTTTGACCCCTTTTGAAGAACTATGGACGAGTTCCCCTTGCCAGAAATACAATCCTAAATAGAAAGGAAGTTCAAAGAACGAAACATTGTGTGTTGGTGGAGGGTCTTTCTCCTGGCAGCAGAGTACGATTTTGGTGGCGTGTCTGGAAGATCTGGGGATCACTGGAAGATGTGCCCTGGGGACAGCAAGGGCCACGCTGCGGTAGGTGCAGTCTCTTTTAAGAATGAACACTGCACTTTTGGGTGAAAACAGAGGCAGAAGAGAACAGGCCATGCTGCAGAGAAAGCAGGAGAGAAGGAAGATTCAGCAAGAACCAAGCACAAGGTGGGTGCGATGCTACAGGGCCAGTTACTACCACGGGGGGGAAATTTCGCTCCAGCTGCAGGACAGCATCAGCTCCCACCGATACGGACGATATCGTTCATGCAGGTTAAACGGGACCTAACTGCACCGTGGCGCTTGAGACGTTACCTTAGCTAAAGCGGTTTGGCACCCGGGTGGCGGCCACGGTGAGGAGCCCGCAGGCCGGTGCCGGGCAAAGCGCTGCACACACGTGTGTGGAACATGGCAGAGCGCGTGGAGACGGCCGAGGCACCTGCTCCCGTCGGGCAGGGTGCCTTCAGCCTCCCTCAACGTTCATTACCTTAATTATTGTCTGGAACCGCCTCAGTATCTCCACAAGGATTAAAGCCTTATCCCTGCAATTGACTGCTGGCATAGGGATGCTGTAGGGCTGAGGCTCGTGATGACATCGCACAGCCTCGTTTTTCACGTGTGGCAAACACCCCTTGTCCTCTGCTGAGTGTTTCAATGCGGTGTCACGGGTTATTTTGAAAAGACTTCATACCCTTTAACAATAATAAATACCTATGAAGAAAATCATCAATCAAGAGTAATAAAGAAAAACTAACTACAAAGATTAAGGTAAAACAACAACTTTAAAAGGAGGCACTGACAACCGAGATAAGGTGAAGCGTGAAATTCCAACCTTAATAACATCAACTCACCTGAGTATATTGCCAAGATAGTGTCTGCTAATCTACCTCTCTATATTTAGCACAGTGACCCGACTCCAACCAAATATTCACATCCCATTAAACCCAACAGGATTTAAACACGTTCCAAAGTGCTTCGCTGACTGAGGGCTGCTTGTTTGCATTTTTTTAATGTAACTGGATACTAAATGCATTGCTAAATCAGGGGCCATGATTGGAATACAGACTTTAAAAATAATTTACATTAATCTAGAGAACCTTAAAATTTAAACAAAAATATCTATTGTTTTGCCGATTTTTTATTCTAAAGCCGCTTTTCTGGTCAGGGAAATAAGAATTGCAGCTATAAATTGCTCAGCATTGGCACAGAGAAACAAAAAGGTATGGGAAAAGTTTATGTTTTTCATACTATTCTGCACAAGATAAGGTCTTGCTTTATCTGAGGTAATCTCTACCTCGATCTTCCCAATAAAATAAAAAAGCTTGTTAAAGTCAGGAGGAAAAAATGTATTTGCAGGGTTACTGAAGAATACTAAAGGTAGAAATAAAAAATAGAGCACAAAGAATATAGACAGCATGAAAACTGTGTTGATGCTTGTTGCCTTCTGATTCATAACAGAGTTCAGTGAAGAAATGTAGGTACGAGAAAAATATTGAAGTACTTCAATTTCATTTCAGAGTAGCAAATATCTATTATTTTCCAGTTATGTGGTCGGAGGAAATACATCTCTATAAGGGTATAATTCTCCTCGTTTTTCTTTTTTGCTTTCCTACTTGCAGGTGTAGAAATGCAGTATAACACCTGGAAGCCTGAAAATCCCACAGGAGTGCTCATTAGGGCAGTGCCAGTGCCCCCCCACCCCCCCCACATCCCCCCAGTGCCCCGGGGCAGTCGTGCACAAACACCTTGAAGCTGCCCCGCGGCTTCATCGCAGTGCCTGCGCACCACCGCCAGAACAAGCTTATTAAGTATGGAAATCAGCTTTCCTATTTCCTCATCGGAACAGACTTTTTCTCTTAAAACAACAATGAAATCCGCGAGCTGGCAGCTCTCTGGGCTTTGCTTCTTTTACAAGAAGCTACATTTTGTGAGAGCATGTAGTGACAGGACAAGGGGAATGCTTTAAAGCTGAAGGATCCAGATTAGCTACGAGGAGGAAACCCTTCCCCGTGGGGGTGGGAGGCGCTGGGACGGGCTGCCCAGAGCGGCTGTGGGTGCCCCATCCCTGGCAGTGCCCAAGGCCAGGCTGGACGGGGCT
>JAVJGJ010000061.1:64843532-64869510 GCA_035590215.1 Microhierax caerulescens | reverse complement strand
GGGGGGGAAGCTCCAGAACTTTCAGAAATATTAAAAGAACCTGGGTCCAGGCTTAGCAGGAACCTGTCATTGCTTGCCAACTGGGTCACGTAGGTTAGAAAGGATTTATCGCCTTCTATAAACCTTCATGATAACATGAAACAGCTTGTGAGGAGGATTCCTGTTTTATTTAAGTGTGTCCTCCAGCTGCTCCTTAGCAGCAGAGCTGCATTCCTGTGAATCCTGCCTGTAAATGATGCGGCTCTTTGCGTGACCAGAAATTGTAAAGAAATCCATCTAAGGGCGGACAGGCAGTATTGAATGCACAAAGTCAGCAACATATTTTATATACTTTTTTTTTTTTTTCCCCCCAAGGCAGAAAAGAGCCTGTGTCTGGGAAAACTTTGTTCATTCATCCAAAATTCTGATTTCAGCAGAGGACGTGGTGATGCAGCTCGGTCCCAGGCACAGCCCCGGGCTGTAACCCTGGGCAGCCCTGCAGGGTACCTCCTCTTTGCAGAAGGGACTGCACTTTCCAATGCTGTTGTTTCAAGATGCAGTTCACATGCTGTTCCATTTTGTCTAAAAAGAGCCATTTCCACATTAACTCTATGAAACCTGTTGCTTAGGTGACCGGTCATCAGGCACAAATAGCACCGACCAAGAGCAGCAGCCCAGCGCTCACCGCCCGGCACCCGCGGGTCAGCGTCAGAGGATCCACAGCGCATTATTCACAGCAAATGATTTGATCAGCTCTAACTAGGAGACGTGCACAGATGGAAATATTATGGTGGTGGCTGAGGTGTAAGATGACAAAATATTTCCAGAAGTGTGTAACAGGAGCTGGTGTTCCATCAAAAAGCTCCAGCTTAAAGAAATATCTATGGCTTTACTCAGAGTTTTCTAAGTGCCTTAGTGTACCTTCTGTACATTTCCACGGGCAGAAGCGTTTATAACAGCTGCATAAATCATAGAAATAACTGAAGAAATTAGATGTTTGACCCAGGTTTGAATGCCAACCGTCATATTTAGTAACTACAGCAAGCCTACTTATTTCTTTGGCTTTCTCAGCATCTGTGGCAGTGCTCTCTACTGTTTGTGTGCGGAAAAAAGTTTTTGTACACTATCAAGCTGTTATGCAGCAGATTAAATTATTGACTTCTAGTTTTGGCAATATATCAGAAATGTGAATATTTGTTCCTTATCCTTTTTCTCCCTACTGGTTCACAATGTCGAGCTGGGGGCACGGCACGCACACAGCTGTCTAAGTCTGTATAGACATAAGCCTTCCTTGGTGAAGCACGAAGACAAGACATTTAGAACAGGAAGATAAGAGGGGTTGCCACATCCTTTAGTTACATTTAATATTTCTGTACAGTTAAGAAACCATGAGGAAAGAAATTGCAACTAAGTTCTGGCAACCATCACTACTGCTGTACCCATTTACAACATATCGTTCGATCTCAAACCTTATTTTCTTAAACCTCTTGTTCTCATTCTGCTGGTACATATGCTATCACTCTCATCAATGTGTGGGACCTCTTTCTGTGGTTTACAAACCCAAAATTAATCAGTTTTCTCAGCTTCCCTTACCAGCATCTCACCCCTTAACACAGCAGTAACAGCATCCCACTCACTGTAGGTAACTGCTGCAAATATCCACAGAAACAAAACCCAGGAGCAAAGCCTGTTTTTTGGTAAATGGAACTGAATGATTCATGCCTCTTAAAGCTAAAAAATTTAAGAGGAAAATAAATTAAACACCTACTCAGAAATTAGAAGTTTTTAAGCCCTAGCAACAACAAAAGACGCAACACAAGTTTTGATTTTAATACCATGTTGGGCTCCATCGCCCATCAGCAGCGCCGGCAGGGTGGACCCGAGCCTG
Source organism: Microhierax caerulescens (assembly GCA_035590215.1). Taxonomy (NCBI): domain Eukaryota; kingdom Metazoa; phylum Chordata; class Aves; order Falconiformes; family Falconidae; genus Microhierax; species Microhierax caerulescens. The sequence continues at coordinate 64,867,643 of JAVJGJ010000061.1, read as the reverse complement.
CTGCCAGCCCCAGAGCAGGGGCAGGGGTCACCAGTGCCCGTGCCTCACGCGGATGCAATCCCATCTGCTCTCCTCCGGGCAGTTGGCAGCACTTGCCTTAAATCCCATTCTTCCCCCAAGCTGAGTTCAAAGGAGCCCCAGATTTTGAAGCCAGAAGAGACCTCAGCATTTTATGAAATACCAAGGAACATCAGTGAAATTCCTGGCTGTGCCACAGCATCACATTTCTCCCCAGCTGGGACACCTGGTGCACCTTCACGCTCTGCCTCCTCTGCCCAGCATTTAGCCTGCAGAAGGGCTTGAGAGGACCCACCTGCTGCTGTAACCCCCTCCAGCCACCACACATCTGAACACCTGCATCGCTACTTCCTACGGCGCCAGCGTAAGGAGAGCCACTGCAGGTCACGGCAGCTCTCTTTGCTCTCCCTGCAGCACCCAGGGCCTTTCACAGAGACCCAGGGAAGGGTGGCAGGCCTGGACGAAGCTGTCCCCACGTCACCTGGATGGGCACAGGGCCCGGGAGCCAGAGCGAAGGCCTGTCTCCCAAAGCCCTTGGGCTCTCCTTCCACCAAGCTATCCAGATCTCTTGAATCCCTGTCAGCCTTCAGGCTCTGTGACGAGGCTCTACAGCTGTAGAACATGCTCTGAAAACGCTCTGGTTTACCAGATACAACGAGCAGTTTGGGGCAACTCTCAGTTCTACAGCAAACACGTTTCCTATCAATCATCTCTGTGAGACTGACGATTTTGTCGACCACTTATTCCTCACCAGCCATCACTCTTCAAGGTTAAAAAGCCTTGACCTATTCAGATGTTCCTTAAAATAAATAAATAAATAAAAGCTACATAACCGTTGTCCTCAATAACCTCCTCCATAGCTTTTTTTTTTTATTTCCAGAATCTTTTATTTAATATAGGAGTATCCAAGATGCATCAATGGCATAACCATGTTTTGTATGTTTTTTTCCTAATTTTCCAGCTCCTAGTCCTCTACATGTCTTGTGGGCACCTCTGAGCACTGAGTTGACATTTTTGTAAAACCATCTACTGTAGCCCTGTGATCTGGTCCTTCAGTGGAACTAGTCAGCCTAAATCCCATCAATGTATTTCTACAGGTCAGACTGTATTTCTTTCCCCTTTTACGTTGACTTTACATTTATTTAAACTGAATTTCATCTGCCCTTTCAGCACCTCATCATTTGGCATTAGGAGGACCTTCTGCATTTACGTGCTGTCAGCTTTTATCCTCACTGACCTGCTTAACTCAGTAATGTCAACAAACTTTGTCATCATTTCCACATCAGGCATGTCTTGTGCTGCGTGTTCCCCCACCTTGGTGTTTAGAAAACATCAGCGTTGTCAGGGTTAAAGTATGTTGCTCCATTGCTGCAGCATAATTACATCAGCAGCAGTAAAATGCATACTCTGCAGATTTGTACCTCTTCTCCCAATGTCATTTCATTAATTAGACCTTACGTCACCACAGTTAAAATAGTTTTGTGACCGGGCAAACGCATTGCTTTAAAAATAATCATATAAATTATATAAATTTTATCCCATATTACTTTTCTTACATCCACAGTGATTTTAACTTCACAGGCATACCTCTTAAACTTTACTGCACCATTTTGGCAATACTTGAAATCAAATATTGATCTCTTCCCTCATGTTCTATATCTTCTTTATTGTACGCTTTAAACATAGTATCACCTCTGCTCTGCCATCCATTGCCACAGAGGAGCTCTCAGCAAGGTCTCCTGTTCTAGTTCATCACACAACTGCAGCACATTTCTTCTTTTTTCTCTGCTTGAATTATACAAGCAAAGATGAATTTGCATATATTATACTAAGCCAAAAAGGAAAAATTACAAGCAGACCTTGAATGAAACAGGATGTCTCCTAGTAGGTTAACAAAGATGATTCATTAAGGAGTAATTGAAGAGTATGGAAACATCTTTTTTGCTAAATATTTTATTCAAGCTGAGACTTCAATCAAGCTTCTAAAGAACGCCTCCCAAAGCTTCACAAGTTGCTAAAGATTTGCATAGGTAAAAAGCACTGCACTGAAAATAATTGTTTTTTTAAATGTCAATGTAAATATTTTTATTCTTAGCTTTTTCCTTTTTGCAAAGGTAAGTTTATGATGTTTGCAAGACTACTGTACTTTGATTCGGAAAATCAAAGGAAGAGGTAAGTAATGAAAAGACATCAATTTGAACACATAACAAAAGTAAAAAGCAGACTAATGATGTCATTACCAACATCATATCAACTCTTATAACCCAGCAAAATTCTGATTTCTGCCATTCTGCATAAATCTAAATTATTCTGGTTGAACAGAACATGTTTATACATTAGGACCGGATTAATTTTTACTGGTAGGTGAATCGATTCCCATGAATAGCAGCGCTTCAGTTTTAAACCTACAAGGAATTTAGTACATGCCACAAAAAAGCTGTATAAATTATATCAATGAATAACAATAGCAGTATTTACCATTTCCTAGCTCTTTACAAAAGCACACGGCCTGACTCACAGTTACACTGTCCTGTTTTACACCTTTCTCCAAAAGGCTTTTCACTACTTCAAGATGCCGTAAGAATGTAAAGTCTTAAAAGAATACCAGTTCCTAATCTTTAAAGCAACTTTCAAACTTTAATATTTCATTATAAATACTGAGTAATCTCACAATCAATGGGAAGAGCTAGGGTGCACAAAATCCAGTGTCAGCCAGGCTTTGGGCAAGTGAGGGCTGTGTCACGAGTGGGCAGGGCTAACCGGGAACCGGGAGCTCAACTATTACTTGGATCAATTCTTGGAAGAGGTTTTTGAGCCACTGTGGAGAGAGAAAAGTAGCAGCTGTTCAGCTGGTTGCAGCACAGCAGGAGGCGAGGGCAGAGTCATAGAGTCACGGGGATGTCAGGGCACTGGCCATCACTTTCTCAAGCCTGAGGCATCCTTTACAGGATTTGCATTTTTAACATGCTTCTCATTGCATCATAAACCTAATCGCCTACTTTCCGTGAGGTGACACCATCTTTTAATCTGACAAGTCAGTGCTGGCCAGTCATCAGCCCTTCCTCCAAAACCCAGGAACGGATCTGGAAGACAACACATCTCTGGCAGCTCCCTTATCCCCTTCAGGTAACTACTTCTGAGGACACTGACCAGTTGTCTGGAAGATGCAATCTTTTTCACCGCTTCTTGTTTTGTATGCGAGGTTATTTTGTAGTGCATTGCTCAACTCAAATGATAGCCTTCGTGAGTCAGATTCCCAGGGGGCTTTTTACAACCATATCACTGCTCTTAGAGGTAAGACCCTGCTTCCACCCTTTGGCCATGCCCAACAGTCTCACAATGAATGGGATGGTTTTGCTCCCCCCTGCAGCAGAATAGTTCCTGATCATGCTGCCTGTGCCACATCTCACACCCGTGATCTCCTAGAGTGCAATTAAACTGTAACCATGCATATGACAAGAAATAGAAAGGAAGCACTTAGGCAGTAGAAGCGTAGTCAAAAAGTACTTGGAAATAATTGATTAAAATTACTAGAAAATCGGATGCAGTACACAGCTACAGAGACTCTCCCAACCCCGACACGCTCCTCAGAAGAGGCTGTATTGACTGGATCTACTCAAGCTGAGTGATGCTACGCCAAAACCAACAAAAATTCCTTCTGTCACCCCAGCCACGCGCCACACGGATGGACAGTGCGAGCGGCACATGACCTGAGCTTGGCTGCAAGCACTCGGAGCGCTCGGGGGCGGTACGGGGTGGTGTGTCTGCATTGCCGATACATACACTCTGCCCAAATGAAAGCGCTTTCACTCCGGCCCTTTTCACTTTTAAATTGCTTATACAAAACCACCTGCCACAAATACTACAATGCAAAGGTAGAGATTAGGATGTATGAATCTGGAAAATCACCTAATTGTGAATTCACAGAAGTCCAAATCCTCCTTTAAAAAGGTCACCAGAAATTAATAAATAAATAAATACAATCTGGCCTGACGAAAACCTAAACACAAATCGGCACAAACAATTCTGAAATCACCATCAAGCACAAAGGAATTCCCTGGTCAGAAAGCTTCTCATCCCGCCCTTCAGCCACAGGACAAGCAGACCTTCCTGAAGCCAGGGCATGTTCTGTTTGTCAGAGAACACACTCATATTTTCATGTTATTTTCATGGCTATTTTTTGCAGAAAAAGTTTGAATTCTCCACAGGTTTTAGATACGAACATGCAGAATTACCTCCCCAGAACTGAATCATTAGCTTTTATAGATCCGGTGGCAACACATTAAAATAACGACCAAGCCATTATTCATTTCCATGACATTTATTTTAACAACATTAATCATAATGAACCTATTTGGATTAATGTACGTGCCATAAGGCCTTCTATAGAATTCCTAGGGCATTAATTAGCTGGGCCATTATTTTTATTATTTTCCTAAAAAGTTTAGAGTAACTTACAGTGCCTGTAAGCTGCTGGACTAGCAGAACCTGGTAAAGAGTTCTCTGTTTATCCAGGCAACAAACGAAAATCACTTCCTAAAGCATAGATGCTTTTTGGCTGACTTTTGATGATCTGTGGGGGCAAGAATCGTTTCTCTTCCCAGTGCCCAGCTGAGCAGCAGGACCCCAGGCACCTTGCTCCATCCCCACGCCACTGCTCTCCACCACAGAGCACCTCGTCCTGCACCCGGGTCGGCTACGGCCGACGGCTTGCCTCAGCACCCGGGGACCCCGAGCCAGCACAGCTCACGGCATTCAGATGCTGCTGTGATCATAACAGCTATTTTATAAGTACATATATTCATAACCTTTTTCTCAGGCATGGACACGTTGCCAAGGAACAGCGAAACGGTGCCAAACCCTGTATCTTTGCAGGAAGCTGTAAAATGAACCTCTTCTTTCTTGGGGCTAGTTTTTAATCAAGCATGTTCTATGGGATCAAAGCTGTAAGATGTTATCTAAAGAGTATACCCATGCTTGTAATAGTCATTTTTTAAAAAAAGATAAGCAATGCAGCTGATCCAGACTCTTTGTTCCCTAATCCAAACACTGCCTCATCATAAATATTTGTGTTTCAAAGCTCCTCGCATTGCCAGAGCTAACAGAGGGAAAAACCCCACGTACTAGATTTTTAAATGGAAGACTAGAAATTCTGAGAGAGAAACCTTCTCTTTAAGTAAAACATTTGTGCTCTTAAAGGAAAAGCAATCAGTCTGCCCTGGTTTCTCTAAAGAGAAGGGCGTAGTCATCTAACGATGGAAAGCTCAGTCGGCATTCACATCTCAGAAACCAACACAGGGACCGGAGTAGAAGAGATAAATTAGGGTAAAAACCATAACCACACACACACGCTCTCTCCCTGCTTAAGTCTCTTCACCTTAATTTTAATTCAACAGTCACGTGTGCCTCAGACAACAGCTCCTTTGAGGTGTAGCTGAGCAATGAAATAATAGGAGTTCTGGCTCCTTTTTCTGCTTCTGGCACATTTCAAGAGAGAACTTATAACCACCCACATCTTTGAAGTTCTTGGATTGTCATGATCTTGGAGAAAATACCTGAAACACCCAGCAGTAACACATTAAAATACTGGTTTTCAACTAGAAAAATATTAAATGAAGGCAGACTACAGATTTTTCTGTGATGAGAATCTTAATTTTGGCAGTTACGAAGAGCACTTACACGGTAGCAGGAACAAGCACAATGCTTACTGCGGCTTTTGCAGTTGTGGAATTAGTGTTGCACAGGCGGGACCTGCTTTTGCAACACACTGCATATTATCTTAGACAGTTTACAATCAGAATATTCTCGGTTTTATATTCCAAGCCTCTGCAGAAAGAAACTTCCAGTAATAACGCGGTGAATAAAATGCCTACATAATCCCGGAATGAGTCAACCTGAATGCAGCAGATAATCACACAGGAACCCAAACTGCTCAGTAGTTAGACCGCAGTCCGCCTTCCACCTGTCTCTTAATAGGCACGAGAAGAGAAAGATGCTCAACAGTTAGACATCTCTGATATCTATCAAAAAAGTGGGGATGGCTCTGTACCCAGACACCTGTGTGAGCTATGGTTCAGTGATTTTCCTACCAGATGAGATCAGTCCCGGCCCTTGTGAGCAAGCGGAAAGACCATGAGCAGTCAGGTAGCGCTTTAATTTGTTCTCCAGCAGAACCTGCTTTCAAGGAACAAACGCCCCCGAGCAAGGGGGTCAGCGGAGAAACCGCACCGGGCAGGACTCCACAACAAGCTCTATTTCTGGAAATGGTATAGGCAAGAGAAAAAGAAAGAAAAGAAGAAAAGAAAAAGAAGAGAGAGTACAGCTTCCCCCTCCCCCCCACCCTGTCCGTAGCTTCCTGGTGATCTGAAGCATCCTTTCAGCTGGGACTATGACACGGAGTGTGGCAAATTTACACCTGCTTTTTCATGCCAGTCTGCTCAGTGCTTGCGGAGGAGTCAATTTAGCAAAATTCACCAGGCAGAGGATAAAACTAGGTCTGTAGAAAGAACAGCTATTCTCTTTTCACATTGCAGCCCTAATAATGTCTTTGCAGTTAGGTGTGAGCTTTGCTTGGAGTGACAGTCACACAGAGACATCGGTTCAGCACTGAAGTTAGCCATGTTGTGGTATACCCCCCCCTCCCCCCAAGCATGCACGAGCACCCTGCTCCCACGTGTTGCCCACAGACTTGCAGTGGAGCCCGTGAGCCCTGTACCCCAACACAAGGTCAGGCCCTTCACTTGGTAGCCCTGATCCAAGTCATCAGAGCAGGAGCAAGACAATAAAGTCTGTTAGAGCAACATTCAAGGGAAATGGGGTGCCAGGAGCAGCTGGTCAAGGGGTGCTGACGGGCATATTTATGTGTGTGATGCCAGAATAACTCCAGTCATGCATTTATGAGCTTTTCTGCAATTAGATTGAGAAAATTGTCTCACCAAGCACTCCTTTCAGACCTACAGCTTTTTTTTCCCACGTATGGGATACTTCATCATAATACATTCACTAAACTTCTCTAAGTCTTAGCATCAGAGTTACTGTAATTGCTACAAGCTAATATGTTTTATTTCTTCTCTCCTATGGACCTTCTAATAAACTATGACTGTTAACTGTTACCACAAATTTATTGGAAGACATTGTATATACAATCTCATGTTTCAGGGGTTTCGGTTTACATCAGCACGACTTTATGCTTACCACAGTATATTTTATTTAACAGTGATAACATTTGCCCAGACAAAGAGGACACTTGCATCTCTACTATGATGTACATTTAAATTCTGTAAAAACAAGCCCGTTTGATGTATTCCTGCAAAGGGAATTGTTAACTTCTGATTAAAGCGGAGCCGCAGCTGCAGCCGCACATCTCCTGCTTACGCTTCCAGCCCACAGAGGTTCTCTGTGGGGCACCCTGCCCGCACCTCCTGGCAGACTTCAGAAAAAGCATCTCAACACGTGGAAGGTGGCTCTTGGTCTGTGCCACCTCCACTCCCTGTGCCTGGAGAGGGGACAGGAAGCCACTTGTACCGTTCAAGAAGTATTTCTTCATTATTTGCTTCCTGTCTTGCTTAAGTACCCAATCTTTAATCTAGGCTGTAATAGAAAGACAAAGGAATGAAGAATATAGAAAACCTGAAGCTTTCTAGGGAAAAGAAAGAACCCAATACTTTTATATATATATATATGTGTGTGTGTGTGTGTGTATTAGATTTAGGTTAATTTTGAGGTATTTCATTATTTCACATAACGTTTGTTGTTCATTCACTAGTACAGTTAACACAGAGAAAAGAAATACAGCTTCACCGGCAGTGCCAGGCAGGGTTCCTTTTCCACTTTAGTTCTCAAATGACCAAGAAACAGCAAGAACTTAAGCACTAGAGTCTCAAAACTGAATGTTTTTTCGCGGTATGAGAGGCGTATTTTACAGATGCACAGGCCTAAACTTTACAATACTGGACTCTGACATATTCTGCCACTTGCTTATGAAAAAAAGATAGCTGAGCCTTTAAAAAGTCTTTTAAAAAATGGAAACATACTTTGAAAGGAAATACTAAAACATTTCATTCAAAAAAATGTCAGAACAGGATGCATGATGTTACCTGAATTTATCATCCCCTTAGTGCCTTCAGCCTCTCAGAAATTAAGTTTGCAGCAATGACTGCATGATTACATGAAGTATTTTAATTTTGTTCTGCATTTTGACAGAGCTGTTCATCAGTTTTTCCAGCAAGCTCTACACATAGCACAAAGGTAGTCTTAAAGACTTTTTAATATGTAGTATGTAGAACAAATGCTACTAAGTCTGTTACAACTTCCATTTCTAGCTTTCAGGGAAGGGTTCTGGACACCTGTGAAGTCTTTGAGTGTATGTTTCCATGTGCACAGTGACAAAAGAAGCACCATACACACGTCCACATCATGAAAACAATAATTTATAGTTACCCTATTTCCTAGGAGACAGCATATGAGAATATTTTATCAGAGAAGCTTCAAAAACAAAACCATCATTAAACAAATTGTATGCTGAGGAACCGATGTAAAACTAAAGAGGCTTCATCGGTGTATCCTAAGCAATGAAAGTTTCTGATTTACATCAGTTTCTTAGCTTCAGTTACTTTTCAGCAGCAGCTGCCATCCCAGTGACACTACCTATTTCTCTATCACAGCCAGCCAGAAAAATCTTTATATGTTTTTTTTGGACATTTCTTCATTAACCAGGCTTAGAAGAGAAAATGTGTTGGAGGAGTTATTCAAGCATCCTCAAAAACTTTTTGATAGGCGAGATGAAATTCTCCAAGAGCAAGCAGGTTTTAAAATATGCTCGTATTTTTGCAATTGCATTTGAAATCAATATTTTCCATTACCTCTATAAAAGGTGACAGAATGTAAGGTAACATTTCAGCTGCTAATATCTTACGGTCTGATCTATACAGAATATCTACTTCTTGTGGTCTGATTGCATTGATTCCTCATTTGACATACAAATAAAGCTGTGAGTTCATTTAAAAAGGAAAAAAACAATTGCATGGTAGTTTATACTTGCCACTCAGGAGACTGAGTTAGATTTCAGCAAACTTATAGGGGAACAATAATTACAAGCATGTGCATGCTTGTCTTCGGAAGCTGCATAAATCTTTCTATAAAACCTGGTCCAGGTTTTCTCTAACCTTCATGCCTGAAACACTGGAAGTTCTTCTGTTGGCTGCAGTAAAAAGCAAGTGACACCCCTGCCAAACCCAACACTCCTAGAAATGCTCCAAAACAAGTTTTCCTGACTTTCTCTCGTCAGCCATTTGATAAAAACACAGCAATGTGGTACTGCCTGCAATGGTCCTCCAAGTGATTTGCGGAGACAGAGGAAGGAAGAGTATTTTCAACTGAAGCATAAAGCACAGATGAGCATGTCGCTCCTCTGCCTGTTCTAGAAACGTTTTTCTTCTGCAGCTGAAACTGAGCCTGAAAGGTTACCTGTTGGGAACCTGGAAATTTTTCTGGTTTAGGGCCATCCACAACATCACTCCAGTATTACACGAACAGCCAGAGCACAGGGAAGAACAGCCAGTTCATCGTACTACTGTCACCTCACACAGATCCAAAGGAACAAACCCTCCTGCTGCCAACGCTGAGCCGGAGAGCTCGCGCCTGCGGTTTGGGGTTCGGTCGTTAACGTTCCTGTTCCTGCACCCGGTAGGAGGTGCGCGGCTCGCACAGCTCTGCCAGACCGTTTCTGTACAGCTCTTACAAACCGTGAGGCTCAGAGAACGTCACTATCAAATACGGATTTGTCTCTCGGGCAGGGCAGGAATCTGGTGGCATTCCCATCACTGCTGCTTGGCGCAGCTGAAGGGAAGTAAGTCCTGTGACTTTAAGGTACACAGGCTTTGAGCGTCATAAGAGGAAGCTGTTAAACCATCACCTTCAGATGACAAAAAGCCCATTTTTCACTCTTGGAATGAAGAGATGAAATCCCAGCAGGACGGACAGATGTCTGAACTAAGATTCCAGGACCCAAGCTTTGACCTCCAATTTGGAGCTGACATCTATCAGTCCTGATAGAGGCTTAGACTTAGGTCTGGGATTTTGAAAATTCCAACGCCAATGTGCTCACGTAGAACCCTCAAAAAGTATCAGTTGGGAACAATCTCTGTCATTATGGAGCTGTGTTAATTTGGGTTAATAAATCAGAGGGGAACACCCATAAATCATTACCGATGTTATACCCCCCTTTGCTATAGGAATAAGGATACCAATTTTTATAATTATAGCAACCCGGAAGAACTTGAGACAAACCATCTGTACATAATGAACCCAGTCATGTCACTTCCAAGGCTCAGCACAAAAGAGAGATGCATTAGGCACATTTAAGTCTTACATTACAGGAGTTTCAGCATACTCTGGACAGAAGACTCCCAATACTTTTGAAAAGTATGTCCTTGAAAATATAATGACTATGTCAGGCAATGAAGTTAAAATAAGAAATGTGAAAGTAATAAAACATTATCCGTAAGTTGCAGCAGGTGTCCAACCTTTTCACCTGCTGACATGCCAAAATGTCTTTTTTTTTTCCAGAAGATAAGCTGTGAGAGATGACTATTCTGGAAATTACATTTTAGCTCCAATGAATCACATTTTCCAGCTTGAAGTTGCTCACAGTGAAAGTACTACGTGCCTGAGAACTCTTGATTTCCAGAAATAATGCTTGGAGTGGCTGGGAGAAGAAAATAATAAAAAAAAAGGTTCCAGTGGCTCTGGGGATGCATGGATGCTACTTAGACGTACCTCAACATTTCTGCAAAAGACCACCATCTTCCTTTGGCTTTTAATCTTCTAGAGACTTAGCAAAGGGAATTTGTGTTCCCTTTTAAATGTTACCCTGCAGACTGTTACAGACATCTCCTCCCTGCCATGAATTGTCCAAAATCTTCTGAGAATTAATACTACACATCTGTCCTGCTTACTAGCCACCTTTTGTTCAAAGATAACTCAATCTATTTTATTCTTCCCACCCACGTAGTGATGAGCTGAGGCATCCTCAGCTCCTTGCGCAGCCTCCCCACCTGCGCTGGTTTGGGTCCCACAGCAGAGCCCGTCCCCCCGTGCGCGGTGGCATCCCCAGCCGCGCTCCCGCCAGCTCGCACGCAGCTCCCACGCCTTGCTGACCGCCACCTGCACGCTCGCAGCCGCTGCCTCCCTTCACACCCCAAACCAGCTCATCCTCCTCGTAGGGCTACGCCCAGCGCTGATTGCACATACACGGATGGAACGCCAGCGCTGCTGTCTCTCAGGGGAGAGAACTATAGAAACGGGAGAGAGTAACACAAATTGTCCTGTCTTGATGTTTTTGCATGATTTACCTTAACACTACCTTTCTATACATTGTTTTCTCTTCCTGTTGTCTTCTATGTGTTCTACTGGCGATGGCAATTGTGGTTTTAAATGCCAGATGAAAGAGGCTTAGCTAGCTGCAGAAAATTATAGTGCTTTATGCATTCATTTAATTGAATGTTTTCCTTTTCTTGGATATTTACATGATCTATTAATTTTATTTTCTTTTAGGTATGGAAGCTGGAGCTTCAAAATAATCGTTGGCTTGTTTATTTGCAAAAGATCCTCTGATTTAATTATTTATAAGAATTATGAATTGAGAATGACGAATAAACATGCGTGACAACTAATAATTTCTTTGTTGAATTCTCATATGGAACCAGATGGTCTACTGATGCATGTAAATAGATCGTTTATTTCATTTGGAAATCTGAATATTGAATAAGAAATTAGATATTTGCAGCTGAAGACCTTAGCAAATGCTAAAGCTAATTTGGAACAGAACTGGGGAATGGGTTATACACTGTCATATGGAAATAAATCCAGGGGCCTCTTCAGAATGATCAGCATAGTTTAACACATGAGCTCATCACAAATGCTCAATATGCATGGAAGAACAAAAAAATCTGTCCATCTGAACCTTTTAATTATCACATTTTACATCAGAAGTATTTATTTTGTTTCACTAGCCCCCAGCTGCTGACATAATACACAAACTTTACTGCTGGTTATTAACCTCCAGTTTTTACATGACCGCTTCAAACAGAAACTGTTTACAAGTTGATCACACTGTAAGAACTTACAGAGTTGGATGCAAAACCAAGACAAACTGAGCGGCACCGAAGGTACATTTCTTCTTTGACGTGCCAGCATCACCGCCTTTCAAGACATTATTTTTTAAGAAAAAGAACACAACACGTATATGAAACCCAGACACTCAAATGATGATGTTGTGACATGTTTGCAAATAACCACAGCAACAACAGTCACTCAGATACCAATCGCTGTGGTTTAACGGCTGAATAGTACACATGCCTTGAAGTCATTGATAAACTAACTCACGGATGCACTGTAAAACTGATTTTTGCAGCCCACTTTAATAGTAGAAAAAGTAAATATGACTGTGACCTTTCCACAGATCAGTAGAGTACCAGCACTCTAATTAATTGACTCTGTATATTATTCAGAATCTGTTATCACAATGACCCTGGAAAGGTAATTTATGTACTGGTGGAAAGAGCCAATTCTCGTCTTGCTAAAACTGGTATAAATCAGATACCAGTGAGGGTAGGCCAGGGCTAAGCCACATAATTGATAGGAGAAGCAGGTCCCACATCTGCAATCGGATCTTCCATGGCTCAGGGGCGTTGAGGCCAGCAGTGCCACGCTGCCCCTCCGCCAGGACCCCAGGGATGCTCCCGCGCAGAGCACTGGGATGCTCTGGGTGGGTCTGAAGGCTGGGAGCCAGGAGAGCTGAGCAGAGGGAATTTGCTCTGACCACAGGACACCCTTTCAGCAGCTGAGTAGATTGATTTTTCTTAAATGGGAAGGAGGAAATTACTCCTGTGACTAAAGCTTTTTGAAGACCATCTCAAGTTTAAAATTTAAAATGATCGGTTTCAGGTGTATTAACACCTCTCGGCTGTCTCGCAGAATAAAGCCCATAGTGCATTTGTAGCGTAGCAACGCGTCTGCGGGCACACTCGAGTCACCACGGGCGCAGATCAAACCCTCACCTTGGCTTGCACTAGCTTCTTCCAGGGAATAGAACAGAAAAATGCCTCTGGTGGGTAAATCCACGCTGGCTTCTGAGTCCGGGGGGGGTGAATCTGGCTTCCCTGTGGCATGGCCAAAGTAACCTTATTCTTTAGGCTAAGTACAGGAGAGTTTGGTACCTGGCACCTTGTGAAGAGCAATGACTCTTTCTTGAATGTTATTTCCTAGAGCGTTACTCTGCTCATGATGATCCTGGCAGGAATGTCCTGCCTTTCCACAAAGACTCATTTTCTTTGTTTTCTTTCCTCTGGTGTCTTACAATACAGGTTACGTATGACAGCAGAATAAAATCCCGTGTTAGTAGCCTGTTATAACCCTTTCCTCTCAACTGAGCAGAACACCACCCAGCAAACCCTTAAATCTGCCTTTATTGCTGGAACAGAGTAAGAGAGAGAGGATGCCAAAACAGGACCTATGGCAAAGGCTGTGCTTCTCTCCAGGGGCAAAAAGGGCAAACATGCATTCCTGAAAGAGTAAGTCTTCAGTCAAAGCCCTTGTAATACTTTTATATTCTATCACTAACTATAAATTAGATTTTATTACACTTGATGGCTATAGCAGTCATGTAGATTCAGTATCATCTTTAGGTCATAACAGCCTGTAATGTGGTGTGAATTCTTCCTCCATTTCAGCAGAGAACTTCAATATAGGAAAACAAAGAAACTAATTTCTGTAGGTCTTAATTCAGGAGGTAAGCACTGCACACAAAGTGGCTGCAGCAGGGCAGGGGACAGATCCCTGCAGCGGGATGTGCCCGGCTGGTCCCAGTCAGCGAAGGGGGCTTTCCACTGAGCAGCCAAAAGCCCCGGACACCCAGCAGCACTTTGCTGCCAGAGCACAGCTGATGCTCAGATGCAGCTGGGCGATGGCTTTATGAGTGTTTTGAATGCAATTGCCAGATGTGCCTTTGACATTTTCCGTATCTTTTTGAAAAGCGGACAGCAGTAATATTACATATACATGCAAACAAAGAGCTTGCCTTTTCCTTCTGAGCAAGAATTTGTCCACAAACGAGTGGAACCCATCTCTTAGAAACAGCCATTTGTACTGAAAAATTGTAGGAGAGCCTTTTTCTTGTGCACTTAGCGCTGCCTGTGCAAGTAGAGCTGTGTTCTTTTAGAAGACAGAATTACCTGGGGTACTCCATGCTGTACATTTCACTGTTGCACAGTTGCTTTTTCAGTTACATGTTTAGGAACCTATGTGTTTGTTTTGCCATAAAGGCATTTATTCTTGTGTAAATTTCACATAAAAAATGAAGAATCAGGGAAATGCTGAGACCAAGCAGACTCTTAAACTGTCTGATATTCCCCTTTTCCAATGAGAAATTATAAATGGCACAAGAAAGTTGAAAAGTTAAGTCCTGTTCATTAAGGTCTATTCTCTGCTGAAAACATACAGATCCTAAAATGACCATTTTTAGCAAAGCTTAGCTCTTCAACACAATGAGCTACATTTGCTCTTCAGTCCCAACCAGCTTACCTGCGATATGCAATAACATTTACCTTCTTCAAAGAAAATTACGATGTTTAATTAAGGACTGTTAAGCCACTTGAGATGCTTGATGGCAAAGTTTATTCTTTAGTATCAGAATAATCATCCCTTAATGAGTAAAAATGCAAATCACTGCCAAAAAATTTACATAAGCAAGTCCATCTAGCTTTTCTTTGAGATTATTACTTCATGTTAGTACTGAGCAAAGCCTCTTCCACCTGTTGAAATCACCTACAGCCATCGCTGCCCCAGGGGTGCACACACCTCCCCTTGGGACCCAGAGAACAACTGGCCACTGTAGCGATGTGATATTTAACACACGTTTTTGTGTTTAACAACATGTTAAAGTGACTCAGCAAGAACAGCTCAAATTAAGACAGAACTGAAGAGGACCAATGTAATCATTCACTTCATGGCAGACCTGGCTGGCCACCGCACACATGACCAGGGTGCCTCAGACTCAGGGTCAAAGACTATTTTGCCTTCCGCTACAGCAAAAATCTGCCCAAGCATGCTGTGCTTGTCTGCGCTGTCAGCCATTTAGGGAAGGACAGCAGGGTCCTTGACGAGCCAAGATACAGACCTGAAACACCCGTGTACATTAGCTACTTGAATTCCTTCTGCCAAAGGCTCCCCGACCAGTTATACAAGTTGCTGTGATCACCGCGCCACCATTATCTCTACCAGCACAAATGCTGATCAGTCCCGCCTGGTCTGTGTGCTCCCTTGGCCAGGCTAGACTCCTCCTCAATTGTACAGACTGCTCTGCTGAAGGTAAGTGGCGGGAGGTATTACATAGGAGATGAAGTCAAAGGTTACGTTTTAATTCTAGCAACACTTGTAGACCCCCAGTAAAGACAAATTTCATGTGCCAAGTCATGCCTGAGCACATGCCGAAAGAAACAGGGTTTGCAAGAGATGAGCCAAGCAGGGAGCAAAGCACAGATCTGAAGGTAATTGCCTGGGGTCACGGGGCAGCCATCAAGCTGGAGTGGAAAATAACATCTCCACAATATGTTATGATATTTTGCAAGCTGGATCTTGGTGCCCCACGTAGTTCCTTGCCACTTGTTTGGTGGTGGGCCAATACAACTAAAATCACATCCTCCCTCTGTTTTGTCTCTATTTTTATTGTTTTCTTATGTCCTAACATCATTACCGCTGCCATTTAGTCATCTCCACCTCCCCCTCAGCACACAATCATATATAGTATTCTATACACATTGTTACAATATCTGCCTGAGATTAATCATGGTGAATGAACATAAATACTTGACATTACTAATGTGAACAAGAACATACTGCCAGATATGCATACACTGTTGCAAATCTGGATGTGGCAGACGTACTTTGCAGTATTTTGATTGCATTTGGTGTTCATGGGGATTATTAAGCAGCAGCACCACCAAAGGACAAACACTTTGTTCAAATTCTGCCCTGCTGTAAAGCAGTTTTGTATCGACTACAATATGATTTTCCTCAGCAATTACTGGGATGAAGCTATTGGAAAGGCAAGGATTAAAAAAAAAATATTAAAAAATATCAAACAGGTAAAGAATCTTTAGTGACATAAAATTGAGAGATTTTCACAGCTTTTAACTATACCAGAAGGAACATAATATTATCTCCTTTCATGTTGAGGCTTAGGAGGGTCTGAAGTCCAACTGGAATGATCTGAGTTAGCATCACCAAGGGAAATCAGCTCCTATTCACTGAACAGCGTATACACTGAACACACAGGTTTAAAATGCCAGCATTATTGTTTACTTTGACAGCTGCTCAGTTTTGTTTTTAAAATTCTAGGAAAGTCTCAGCATGTATATAGAAGCACCTTTTCCTGAGCCAAGAGCTGAGAAAATCTGTGTAGGATGGTCTAGACAGGAAGAATCTGATAGCTGGTACACAAGAAATTAATGCAAATAGATATCCTGGACATCAAATTATTCTCCCTTCCCCCCCTCCCCATATACAGCACCTGCAATTAAAACTCATGCTGCTATTGCAAGCGAAAGCTCAGTTCTTATTTACCTATAGATTTCTTATTTTATGGATTATTTTTAGCTGTACGATATAAATTAGAAGTAGTGAACGACAGTTGCAACCGAAACCTTAACATTCACGATGGCTTTGCTGGGCAGCCACACATACTGGCTACTCAAACAAACACTCACAGGACCCGAGCAACAAGGCACGGTTGTACACAGCTCTTTCCCTTACCTACACTTTGTAAAATAGAAGTGTTTTTATGAAGATTTCACAGAAAAGAGTAAAAACCTTAGCTCATATCTCTAGGGGAATCTTATGACAGTATCTACATCTCCAGAACCAACCATATCTTGAACCACAGGCTTAAGTTTGGCGTGATGGCAGGCACATGGACCAACAGGTTTTGAAATACTCTTCAAACGTGGTTGCAAAAATGCCCACTGCAAAGGGGCTGTGCCAGGACATCCTCAAAACAGAGGCAAGATTCAGTAACCTTCTATCCCCCCCGAAAACATCCTGAAGCCTTCCTGCATTTGATCATTGGATAAGGTGTTTTTACAGCAGCATTCCCAGGCAACATCTCATCTCCTCCTGCTGAACATATTAAATGTTCCCACGATTCATTATGAACACACTAGTAGTTTCCTGATCGAGGACTTCACTTACTGACCACATTTTTCCATTACCAAATTGGCATTCTTCATTAACGCACCCCCAAGCCTTATCCGGCACTGACCACAGGACGACAGAGGCTGTGCAGACACGGTGCCGTGCTGGGTCGAACGCCTTTCACCGAGGGCAGGACAGACCGCCAGAAACGAGCGGCACACATTTATCCTGCTCCGCACGTGTGTGAACACAGCTTTATCCAGAGCACCGTTAGCCACGGGGGACATCCTGTCACCACCTGCAGCCCCTGGTCGGTGGCCCCACTCGCCCATCCCCGGTGGCCAAGCTCTCCGGGATGAGCAGAGGGTCTCCGCACAGGTCTCAGATGGCGTCAGCATCACTCAGCTGATGAAAACTGCTGAACACCAAGCAAGAACACTGGCCGTTTATATGAAAACCCCAAACAACCCATGTCCTATTTAATTAAAACCATCACCTAAGCAGCAGACCTGCCCGTGCTCACAGCAACCTGCCTACAGGTTTGGGCAGCCAACAGCCGCCAGCCTAGCACAGTGGCTAGAGAAGCAAACACTATGTATCCTAATCAGGCATTTTCATAGACTTGATTAACTGTAGGCAGATATGCAATCAACAGGAACTTATGGAAAGCTGTTTTACCGTCAGTGCGTGCAACACTGAAGTCACTCAGGGGCTGTAACATCGGACTGGCCTTTCGCAGTGATCAGCTCTGCTCAACAACTGCCTGTTTCCCTGTGAGACCCTTGCAGGAGACAGCTGGGAAGGCCCCTGCCCCTTTCTGCAGCCAGCCCAATGCACAGCTGACCCCCCATCTTCAAGGACAACAGTTTCCCCCCCCCCATCACCTTCTTTGAGGTCTCTTTGATTCTTTTTTAACCTTAAAACTCATTAATCCAGCAGAAGGAAGAGCTCAGTGGTAGGTTGGATTTTTTTTCTTTTATTTCTATCCTTACTATTCTTCTTCCTTTCTGAAGGGCTTCAATTCCCATTAAAACACAAATACATTCCAACCAGACCTCAGGACTTACATTTGTTATTGTAAAAACCTTGTAATGACTCCTGGCTTTCTTATTCAGGGGACCTCTTGCCAAATGAGGACTCTCTCAGTGCAGCAGCTGAAGTTGGCAGCCACAGCTTTCAGAAAAACCTCAAAACTTCGTAGAGGATTAACTAAGGTGACATTGAGATTCAACAGTATCTTAGCACCATCTGTTCTCTGATAAAAACCTCCTAGAGGGGAAAAACGCACTAACCAGTTTTGTCTCTACCTCGATGCTTTACAGCACGCTCCCGCTGCCGGGCGGTCATGCCCTGCCCACTTCTCCCACCTGGGACCTCTGAGCATGAAATGGGATTTGTTGCCTCCGCTGGGAAAGGGGCATCTTGCCCAGGTCACTGGGTCTTTGTCAGATGTGTTTGCAGCTCCAAAAGCACTTAGCATCTTGCTTGGGTTTTCCAGGCAGCGTTTAGACCAGATGCATGGGGCTTTGCCATCCAAACACCCCAGAAAGAGCAGCACGGGTGCTGCCATTACATCTGCAGGCTCGTCGGGTCCACCTTTACCACCCTTTTTTTGTGGTACACCACCTTTACCTGAAGGCACACCCCAGAACTATTTTCTGTTGCTCTTGGGGGAAATGCTTGGAGGAAACCATTCTCTCATGATTTAAAAATAAGCCTGGTTTGTTCTCCTCTGGTTTTGCAACCACCACTCCAGCCATGGCTCTGCCCCCAGCAGAACCACTCCTCATTCACCAGTTTTCCCTTCTTACTAAACCCCGTAACTTGTTCTGATGTGGAGGGTGAATAGAATCTCTTTAAAAGGAGGTAAAACAAAGCATGCACCTGCAGAGCTACCAGTCTTAGCTCATGTCCCCAAGCAGCAGGCTGTGTGCACCCTGCACCATGGGTGCCTGCGCAGGATCGTGTCCCCTGAGAACAGGGCAGATCAGCTGCGTGCTCCTGCAGTCAGCCCCTTTCTCCCACTGCAGCAAGCTGAGGTGCCTCTGGGTTTCTTGGTTTTTGTTTGGTTGGTTTTTCTTTTGGTTTGGGTTTTGTTTGGGTTGGGGTTTTTTTGTTTCATGCTCTTTTTTTTTTTTTTTTTTTAGAAGTTAAAGGAGACATAGTAAATAGATTGCGAGTAGCAATATTGCAGGCTGGTGAAAAGCGGTGTAGTTAACAGAATTTAAATGATTAGCTGAGCTCAGGAGATGCAACCATCTCCTAAGTGACTATGAATATTCAGGTAAATATGTTTAGCTGAAATATTGAGTCATCAGCAGACACTACATGCACAAAATGTACTCCTGCCTATTTTTCATTAATATAAAACCCAGTAGTGGCCAGCGCTCTTAACAGCTTGCCATGACACATCTCAGGTATGTCATCTTTCAGGTCTGTTTGCTTTCTTCTGGCATGTTACAGAATACAGAAGGTAACAGTTTTATGTGCAGCAGCTATACATTTAGAGATAAAACTCAAAAGCTGGGGTTGGAGCAGGGCAGGGTAAGAATTGGTTAGCCTGTCTTTCCTTACAAAGAAAAGGCTTACCATAAGACAGCACTCTCCTTAAATGACAATCTTCAAGGATTTCCAGGCAGCAAGGATGGAAGTCTGACTCGATGCATCCATCCTTTCCCAGCCTGTGTGCACAGTGCACGCAAGCCCAGAAATGACAGTGGGATGAAGCGGGAGCATTGCTGCGTACCTCGTGCAATCAGAGGGGCAGTGGTGTCTGGGCAGAATAAAATTTAAATGCAAGCAGGCAATACTTGTCGATTAGGAAATGGAGATAAAACCATGCAGAAAAGGAATGTTTGCTGTGGGGGGAGGTGGAACAGCATTTTCAAGGTAGTGTTTTTCATTAATTGCTGAGAAATGAGGAGAGCTGAAGTGGCTTGGATGAAGTTTGAAACAACAGCAGTGGAATAAAGACATTACATTTCTGGAATGCTAGAAACAGGGAAAACCAGGCAAAACTAGAGGAGGTCCTAAGCAAGGAAGCAGTCTGAAACAATAGTCTGTAGCTGTTATGGCCATAATGGAAGGGAGCTAGAAAGGAGCACAGGAGGAAAGCCGAATCCCCTGCTCAGCCTGTTGAGAGCCAGTTGGCAGCTCAGCGTGCCAATTGATACTGGGACCAGCAAGATACGCTCCATGAACTGGCAAGAAGAGCTGTCTCATATGTTTCTCATATGTTTCTCACTGAACTGTTTGAAATGGGCTTATAGTCATTGTTCCAAGACAAGATTATTTTTTAACGTTTCTGTTCTAACAAGTTGTTTCAAGTTGTTCGTTGTCTGTTCCTCTGACAAATCTGGCCCCATACACGGGTGCAACGAATTGCAGATCAACATGTAAGCTGGAAAGATGGTAACTCGGGGTCAGCTGCCAGTGCTCCACTGAACTTTGGTAACCTGCAGCAGCCTGCACCAGGTGAGATGAGTGCTGCACTGATTTTTATTTGTCTGCTTTGAAATTAATCACTATTGGAGAGGAGAACCAGGAGCAGCTCCTGCACAAGCCCCTGCTGATGGTCCCACGCTGCACGGCTGCCAAGGTGGGAGGCAGAGCAGCTCAGGTCACACTGCTGCAGAGACACACACCATCCCCACCGGCCTCTCCCACCAGACAGCATGACACCAGCTTACAGCGGCTTGTGGAGAGAAAACATAATTCTGGTAACTTCAGTGTTTGGCCACCCAGATCCCCCGCTGGTCCCTGCCTTTCTCACTTGGAGCAGATGCTCAAGCTGCAGTTTTACAGCCTGCTCTGAACAGAGGCCAGTACAACTTTCTGTCACTCTGAGACAGCACTAGGAAGTCAGACAAGTGAAGCAGGAGGTAAAGATGTGACTCAGATCTCAAGGGGAAAGTGTTTAATCCATTTCACCTAGAAGTCACATTCTCCCCTATGAATCTGGCAACAGCTCGGAGGCTGAAGCTCAGCGGGGCTCTGGCAGTCAGCATCAGCATCTTTTCCCCTCTCAGCACACCCAGAGCTGGCTGAGAAGGGGCATTCTCTTGGGGTTTTTTTTTTCCTTTTCTTTTTAAAGTCTGTCTATTCTTCTAGAAGGGTCTACAGCTACCACATCTCTCCTGCGTTCAATTTGGAAGCCGTGCATTTGTAGCTGGAGAAATCCCTGTTCCTGCAGGACAGGGCACTTGCCAAGGTCAACAAATGGTTTGTGTTTGTTTCAGTAAACCCTGCCATCTCGTATTTTTAATGTGCTTATGGACTAGGACCAAAGCTTTCCTTACTAGCTGGTGCAGACTTCAGACTGCCTGCAATCTATTTCTATAGCTTGGCTGCATTAACTTTTCCTCCCAAATCTCTTGTTTTTGTTGCATGGAATTTATGCTTTTGTTCAGCTGTTGCTGTGCGACTCCAGTTCTTTCCAAGGCTGCACACGGCCTTTGGTCACTGTGCTCAGTTCCCTGTACAAAACCCTCATCTGCTGTACAAAGCCTGTACTGTTCTGGAAGAACTTCTCAAGTACCACATAACCCAAACTACCTGATGCCACTTTTCCAAGGGCACATTAAACACATGTGCTCTGTATTTTCAGAGCAGCTCATTGGAAAGTTAGCACCATCAGAAACAAAGCTGTTTACCTGGTATCACCCTTTAACACAGAACTTTGTCTTCCATGCAGCAGAAGGCATCCCCTGTCTCGGGAAGGAGTAAGATAGGGAAAAGAGGAAGGGCCATGCATTTTGCCAACAGGTCTGGATTAGAAGACACACAATGGGATTTCTTTAAGGCTTCCTTTGGCACCCTAAGTAAATATTATCTTTAAATTTGACCTCTCATTCCCAAGCCATTTCTTTTAATCTCATCAAAAAACGCAATTCACACAGAAGCCCAATTTACTGTTGCAGTTAATGAATGCCTTTACATCTCCCTTCATTTTAACAAGTGGAGCCCAGCAAATTTAACATGCAATACACATTTCAAAAGTTTTCTGAAAGTCCTTAGTCTTTCTTACTTGAGGTACAAGTCACATGAATGCACTTAAACCACTGGCATCCCCTTCCCAATTTAAAGTAGTTTTCTGAACATGAACACAAAAGGATCTCACCCTGCCAGAGGGAAATGGTGTCTCAAACTTATATGTGATAAAGCAAGGAACTACAACATAGATGTCAGCCTCCTGATGCATTTCTTTGAGAAATACAAAGCAAATGCAGATGCACTAAGCAGCTACCCCTGCATCGTGAGTCAGCCCATGAGAGAATGAAACCCCAGACGAATGCATACCAGCCATGTGACCCAGGAGGAGACAGTTCTTCAGTGGGTCTCCTCCTCTTGCTCAGACCAGCTGCCTTGTACAATGGTTCAAGCACTTCATTCAGCTGATGCCTGGCAGATGCTGACCTCTAAAGACTCTTGCTCAAAACAGAACTGCAGGTACCCAACAACAGGGAGTGGGCTCTAAGTAATAGTGAGAGCAAGAGCAAGATGCACAGTCCTGCCCCAGTAACTGCAGGGGAAGGGGCCCAGCTCACAGGGACATGATCTGCTCCCACAGCCTCCAGCAGCTGCTTAGCCCCCAGCGAAACCACCGATGTGGTGGGGCAAAAGAGAAGCTAAACTACAAGCAGTGACGATCACTAACAGTCCTCGAGACTTAATAAACCACTGAGTCTTCCCCTTATTTATCATTTAGTAAAAGTGGAAACCTCAGGAAAAGAGGTTGTCAGAGCTTTCCAACATGTGCTTTTCTGTCCTTTCCACATCCCAGGCATCTCATCCTCCAGCTCAGCATCCAGAGGACAACCATCTCCTGAACATCCATAGCAACTAAGTCTTCCCATGGCTTCTCATGTGAACTTGCCCACTAGGACAGCGATCCCACACCACTCTCCCCAAGGCAGCGCCACTCTCAGAAGTCCTCAGGGCTTGGCCCCACAGCCACTGTGGCTTCAAAGAGCTCGACAGCCAAACAGTGTAAGGAGGCAGCTACCACCAAGGCTTGAGGTAAACTTTTGTCAATAAACAAAACCTAAAAATACCCATCCTTAAGTGAAGATTTAGCATGCACAGAGTATGTCTCCAAGGGATTGGTTAGCAAGTGGTTAACAGCCCTGGAAGACTAGTTTGAAAGTGAAAGGTACCTGTTGCTGAGGTTAGCTAATGAATCAAGAGCAGCAGTAAGGCTGATGACAGCCCAGCATGCTGAAGGCTGCACAGCCAGCCAGCTGGGGAAATGTTTGATGAAACAACGAATCCCTAGATAAGCAAAGCTGTTTTACTGAATAGCAGTGAAAAAATTACATTGTTAAGGAGCAGTAAGTATTGGTAATTAACCTCCGGCACTTTATCATAATTGTATTCAGCAGAACTTACAATTTGTTTGTCATCAGCTTTAAAACAATCTTTAACAACTCAGACTTGTTTTGCCAACGTTTTGTTTGACTTTAATTTGTATTATTCTGCCATTTCTGAGTATTCCCCTGCTCTTCCCAGCCAACACCATGCACTAACCCCGCGCAGGCAGCCCTGGTATCGCCAGCTGCGTTGCTCATCAGTGAGAGCCAGGGAACACCACAAACCATCTCCCAGTCAAGCTCTACAGAGACACAGCCACTGCTGTGAAGTTTTCCACCTTTTCTAGATAATTCAATCACTCTACGACCCACAATAGCCTTAACTGCTTGCAACGGTCACAGCACATGGAGCTGAACAAGGGCAGGTGAAGCACACGGCAGCACCTTCCTCCTCCTCCTCCTCCCACTGATGCTGCCCTTGTGCCAGCCCCACTGCTCTGGCCCACCCCAGCAGGCAGCCACCCCGAAAGGGCTGCCTTTCAGCGAGGGGAGTCACAGTGGGAGATGCTAGATATCTTCAGTATAAAGGTTGTTTCTA
>JAVJGJ010000061.1:64822162-64843432 GCA_035590215.1 Microhierax caerulescens | reverse complement strand
ATCCTGGGGCGGGGGGGGGGGCACGAGGGCTCACTGCAGCTCGGCAAGGGGGGGGCACGAGGGCTCGCTGCAGCTCGGCAAGGGGGGAGCACGAGGTAGCAGGCGACACGACACTGCCCAGAGGCAAAGGCTCAAGCTGGAAAGGGATTTTTTTGCTGGAACTCTACTTCTTGGGTCGGCTTAGTTGTGAAGTCAAACCACACCGTGAGAGACAAGGCGCACACGTGCAAACACAACTGTTGCAGGATCCTGAAGCACCATTGTGCCGCTCAGCTGCGTAACCCCGAGGTACAGCGTCCTGCTCACAAGGGGAGCGCGGATGCTGCTCTCTCCCAAAGCTGGACAACTTCAAAGTCTGTGCACGAGTCACCTCCCTTCTGGCCAAGGCAACCCGGGCCCCCGACGTTCTGCTCAGTACCAGCACTTTTGTCACAGCCTTCAACACCAAAGGACCTTCTGGGCCAACCGTCAGCAGAAGTTAAACATCCAGATGATCGTTTCAATTATTGTTAAAGAGCAACTTCATTTCATGGCAACTCTTTACAGATTAACTACACTCATCCTGATGCATGGATATTTCATCCTCTATATTATGAAAGTGAGAGAAAAAACAGTTCTGTAATTGCCTTAAAAATAATCCATCCTTTCTCGTTATCTGTGAGTCAGGGGGTGCAGAATATCTGTATTATTGACTGCAGAGAAACAGCTGTATTATCTCTAATCTTTGAGTAAGCTGCGTTGTAGGCACTCAGTGAACATTTTCTTTAGGGTCCACAAGCTCTTCTCACTTCACTCAGCACATGGATCTTATTTAAACAGGTTTAGTGGTATGAGAAGTGAAGGAGAACTGGGAATAAGAAGTGATGTGTGGGAAGTTAGGAGAACAATAAAGTAACAAATTCCCCAAATCTTATATTTATTTACAAACTTCTAGCAATTTCAGGTCTGCAAGGTACAGAAATACATGCTTCAGAATACCAGCCTGCAAAAGTGTAACAATTAAGAAAAATGGTTAAAAAGCAAACTTGCAACAGAAAAGAAGGGCAAACCCAACAACTAAGCCCATGCAAATTTCCATTAACTTCAGAAAAATCAGGATCTTGTCCAAAAGTTAGTAGAGATGTAGCCAATAAAATGGCCAAGGAAAACAAGGTATAGTTCGGAATGCCCATAGTTTTCCAAGCACCACTTTAAGTAGAGCGTACGGATAACACTAGACTTACTTGAATCTGCTCCCACTTGGCAGGAAAGCTAATTTTTTTCCTCCCACAGCTGTCTATATGGATGTCCTGTCTTTTTTTTTTTTTTAATATGTCTAACATTTAATTTAAGGCCTCTTAAGTGTTTCAATCAGATACCATTTCTTTGATTTTAGGGCGGGAAAGGGAAGAGATCTCAAACACGCCATTTGCTCACACCACAAAGAAAGCACAGAGATACTCTTAAGAAGGTATTAACAGAAAACCGGTTCCCAAGGAGTGCTCCTACAGGGCCACCTCTATGCCAACCTGTGGAATACTGCAGGAGCTGAAGGTAAAGCCTGTACCAGAGATGGGCAGCAAAGTGCTGCAGGCCCTGGAGCGCTCACTGCGCGTTCTCCAGCTCCAGAAATACAATAGCACCCACAAAACGCTATAATAAGCAAATATCCATTTTTTTTAAAGGACAAGCGACTGGTTATATAGCATCACCATGAAAAAAGCTGATCCACTTTTTCTGATGGCTAGCCTAAGAGGGTAACTCACCAAAATGTCCTATTACAAACATCTGAAGTGTTTCTCCTCAGTTTCAACCTTTTCCTTTCAACTTTTTCTACCAGTGTAAGTTAACTATGGTTTCAAACAAAACATTGCTCCCAGCTTAACAGGTTGTTTTGAAAAAGATCCTCCTCCAAGAGCTTGAATCAGAAACCTTGGAAGAAATGTACCCTTTTTATGAACAGGGTTTTTTTGATAAAGAAATATTTTCCAGTGGAAAAAAAGAAGTCTTCAAAATCTTCCAAACACTGCCATACACAAAGTAAATGTCATTATCGCTTTTGTAATGAGAAGTATAGTGACTGCTGTCATATGTTCCTTCAAATTCTGGTAACCACATGCCGCTTTTCCGTATTGTCCCAACAGCATCATTCTTCCCTGCCCGTCCCAGACAGCTGAGCATATCTGTGAAATACCCAAACTTCCTTCCCAGACTGCAGGAGGTGGAAACCCCTCTCACACAGAAAAAAAGTCTCGCCAAGTCCATCCAGATCAGACATAAATAAGGCCAACATTATTTTGAAATCAATATAAAACCAGTAAGATTGTGCTGCTCGTTCTCTAACGAGGCTGGAGCAGATCAAGGGCACCTCTCCCTGCCTGGGCAACAGCAATTCCTTTTGTTTCAGGTGCATTTAATAACTCCACTTACACAACATTGTCAGGAAAAGCAGGCTAAGGTTTGAGAACGCCACGCAAGTTAAAGGAAGTAAAACTTACTGAAGAGAAGTGAGTATCTTTAGATGAATACACTGAACTTTAGAAACACACCCCATACTACAGAATATATTACCTCAGCCTACATAAAATATGACATGCTGCTGTTCTGCTTTTCCAGCCCCATCCACATTAGTAGTACCAATCACAGTAACGATATCAGAACAGCAACCAGCTGAAACACCTGGATACACAACTTGTTGTTCGTTTTTTAAGCCTACTCCACCCCACGTTTCAATAGTTTTAGCTTTGCATTCAAGTATACTGGCTCTTCAATACCATGTAGAGAGCCTTCCCTGGCAGTCCTAATAGCACATTTGTTTGCTAAATAATGACACTTCATCCGTCAGGCTGTTGGCTTTCAAAATAGTCCTAAAGGTAACATCATATTTTTACTAACTGTTCATTTTAAATCCAACTGGTTTTCTATATTTCAGTGCGTGCGTTACTGTCCAGCAAGGGCACTTGAGGACAGGGGGGTCACTACATGGAGACATGAGTCTTGCTCCAGAGAGCAAATGCTCTTAATAGAAAAGACTGATGGAGTAAATGGGGCAATAGTTCAAGCAGCCTCTTGGTTCAGCATAAAACTCAGACATTGCAATGCAGCGCTAAGTGTCACACTGGCTTAGATCTGTGGCACTCTGCCATTTCTCTGGTTGTTTATGCAGCTACAAAGCACTGCAAAGTAGAGACCACTACACTATTAACCTCTTCTTTTTGTGCACCGAGTGCCTATATCTTATGTTGCTTCCTCTTAAAATTAACTCCAGACAATTCTATAAGCTAAGGGTTGGCATTTATTATCAGAGTAAAGCTGTTAGAGAAAAACAGTCTCACAGCTGGAAGGCAAGGTTACGGCCCCGGGAAGCAGCCTGCTTTACGAACCGTGCCACACGTGCTATCGGTCGTCCAGTAACGATGGAAGATCCTGCCAGACACAGACACCTCACGGAGAAACGAAGCTGCAAACGTCTGTATTGCCACAGACAGTTGTAGGAGCTTTGACATATCAAGTGGAAAACGTTAAAGTATTCCTTAGGATCACCCAAACCTCCCAGCATTCACAGTATGAGACAAAGGATAATTCCCTGGGGAATCTGACTGGTCACCCCCCCGGCTGCCCCAGTAACCAGTGCTGGGAGCACAGGGGAGTTTGGTGGCATCAGGTTGGATTCTTTCATGACGGAGCCCCAGGTGGGTTTGGGGTTCCCACTTAACAGCATTCCCATAAGCCCAGGGGCTGCTCTTACCCCTCCTGCAGCCCTGACCTCGGGCTCCGGTGGCCGGGTTGGGGTGCAGGTACCCACAGCTCCGCACAACCTCACCAGAGTCTCTACAAACACTGCTGCTGTTCATGAAGGATAGACAGGTCATCAGGGATGCATTGCCTCCTACTCTAACCCACCCCTTGCCAGCTGGGCTGAGCCCATCTCTCTGCACCCCCCACCCCCCCTTATTACTCCAGCTCCTGCTGCCGAGCCCCCCGCACACCGGGCTGCCTGGAGAGCTGCCCCATGAAGCAGTCACCTTCTTAGAGGCCCTCTAATTCCAAAACAGCAATAGACAAAGAGGAGATGAGGGATGAAAACAGAGCATTGGTATATCTGTAGGGAAGCCATCAACGGGAGATTTCCGAGCCTCGTGCAGAAATCACGAGTTTTTACCATCTACTACCCTGGAACACCACATCTCACGGTTACAAGGGAAACTGCTGTAAGAGCCAACAGCCACTTGCTGCAGTCTCAGAGCGATCAAACAAACACAGCACCAGAGATGGCTCAAACACTCATAAACAAAACACGAACCTAAGCCCAAATCCAGGAGGGCTCCTGGGTGGGACAAGCTGTACTAGGAGAACGCTCAGAGCGGGTGGAAAAAGCCCGATCTCTGCAAGCACAGCATCGCTCCCAGGCCACTGCTGCTCCGGATTCAAAGCACCTCCCGTCAGGGGCAGCCTCTCCTCTCCTCCATACTTGCAGTTTTTCGTGCTGTTGCAATATAAACAGCAATGACTATGGGTAAATGTTAGCTTTCAATGACAGCCACTGTACATATAGATTTCATACAGTTTACTTTTTGTGTTTTGGTTAAAAGGTCAGAGCAGTGCTCAAATATTTGGAAGAGGCATGAAATTTATAGCACCTAAGAAATTACAGCGCATAGTAAACACACATGCGCCCTATTTATATGTCTATACATATAACGAGAAACAGCATGGCTTTGGCAGTTAATTTGTTCCTGCTGGAAGGCAGGATGCAAGGAGTAAAGTGGTGCACACGGCCGGCCTCCCCCCCCCCCCCCCTTTGGAAGTGCCTTCATCCTGCAGCACACATTAAGCTAATACATATTTCTATTTACATTATCTCTAATTAAATGCCACTTTTCATACACACATACTGTTTAGCTGACACTCACAGCTCTCCCTCTGAATTGAGGAGAATTTCCTTTCTGTGGCCCCTTCTCCAGATGTTTGCCTCTCAGCAGCGATGCAGGATTAGCCCAGCTGCAGAAGCAAGCGGTGTGCCTGAAACCATCCCCACTTCAGCCCAAACATGCCAGGAGGTGCCCCCGTCCCGAGGCTCAGGAGGGGATGAAGGCAGCAGAGGGGTGGTGCTGTGTGCCCCCCCAGGCTGGCTTTTACCACGGGCACCACACCAAGCACTGAAACCCCCCCTCCTGAGCTCCACTCCCATCAGTGGGGCCCGACCCCCCTCTTCCTCTGCTCTTTGCTATGAGCAGGGAGGGCACAGGTTTCCCCAGCTTCCATATAGGCAGCTTCAGAGTCTGCTGTGGCTGGAGGGGGGGACACCCCACTATCTAGAAGGGTTCACTGCCTCTCACTGCACCAATGAGGCTACGGAGATGTTTAATCACAGCTTTACAAGCTAAGAAACCTTAGCAGCAAGCAGCAGCAGATAGCCCCCTCTCCTTTTTGTACCAAATCCCCAAAACAGAAGGGCAGGGAGGAAACCAGGAAAATCTCTCCAGGGAGCCCAGGCGACACGACCTTCTGCCATCCAGAGACGGGTGCTACCTCCCGTCATAAGGTACCCCCCAAACAGGGCCCTGCGGGCAAGGCAGGGAAGGCACCCCAAGAGGTGCTCTGCAAGCACAGAAACATCGGGGGCTTCACCCCAGACAGCGACGAGCGCGGGAAGGGGCTGAGCAGCGTCCTGCAGCACGAGTCCCTGCTCCCAGCCGTCAGGAACAGCACCGAGCCCAGGATTCACGCTGGGGTAAGGATGGAAACCTCATTCCTCAGTGGGAATGTGCTGCTCCAGCAAATACTGTGAAGTGAATGCCCTGCCCGCAGCCCATCTTCCCAGCAAGGGCTTTATTGCTCAGTCAGGCTGGTGCAGCGGAAGGGAGCGGACTTGCCTGGCCTAGCTAGCACGGTCACAAGCAACTCCATGAAAGTTTAATTATGATTAATAAAAGGATTGCAGCTGCAGCTTGGATTTTGACATAATAAAACTCATTCTCCGGTCGTTCCAAGAATGACTGAAGTTCACTGTTCTTTACAATTCAAACGCTAGTTCCCAAGCAGCACCCAGCGGCAAGAGCAGCGGGTTCTCTGTCTGATAAAGCAGAGCATTAAGATTTTGCAGAGTAAACCCACCATATTTAGTGAGACTACCAAAGCAAGAATGTGCTTATAATTATTATTAAGAGAAAACAATAGACTCAGTTTCAAGAATTGTCTTTCACAATAAAGAACTAGTGGAAAAAGCAAAAAAGTAAGAGCACCTGACGTGGGCTCCAAGGGATGGAAAAGGCAGCCAGCCCGGGACAAACACAGCACATGCAGAACAATGCAACTGGATGAAGATTACCTATGAAGTCACTTGTTCGTAATGCCGTGGTTACTAGTCATCACAATTACTAGGATTAGCCTAATAATTTGCCTATACAATAGCCGACCCAGAAGCCATATCACACACACACACCCCATTTGCAGATATAACCGTAAAACAGCTGCTCCTGCCTTGATTGGTACCACAAAGTCCAAAGCACTTAGAAAGATTTAAGTCATCCCAAAGAAGAAACTCCAATTTTTTTTTCCCTCAAATGAAGTTTTACAACTACACATTTAAATTCTGAGCAGGAACCCCCAAAAGATTTAGTTTCTGTCCTTTATATTCCAGTATGGCAGCGGCCACCGTGGCCGAGCTGCTGCAAAGGTGTGCTGGCACCGGCACCGGGCAGCCTCGGCAAATATTTCTGCCGTACCCAACTCCTAGGCTGTATGCTACAGAAAGAAGGAAATCTTAAAAATAAACGTCAGAATTCTTTGCACAGAAAGTGTTGAAAAACCCCTCATAACTGAAATAAAATGTGGTCATTTTGATGTGCATCATCTCTTTTTCTTTGGTTTATTTTTAGAATTTCAGTTGCCATAACAACATAAAGTATTTTACTATATAGCATACACTGAAATGGGTTCATTCTTCTTCCAGCGCACAGTAGAACCCCAATCACCACATGTACCCCAAAGGGGAGAAGGGCCCCCCAGCTCCAGGGCACCCACAGCACCAGCACAGAACGTTTGTGTGCTGGATGTGGCCAGCAAGAACCAACCCAAGAGCTGGGACTGCAGCTACGGTAACCGGGCACGCACAGCACGAGGCACACAAAGAAAAGCAGCCAGGGAAGCAGATACAACAGCATTAGCCCAACTGTTTTCTGGGTTACAGCGACTGTTACACAGTCCCCCTCTCACGCCCCCCACTCCCCAAGCAGACCCTGCCCCAGCTCCCCCAAAGGAGCTCTTACCTGCACCCAGCACCCTCTCTGCAAGCAAACTGGCTCTCAGAAGGAAGCCAAGCCCCGCGGCCGGCTGCAGAGATAAGCAGGGCTGTGTGGAGGGGGCACACCTGTGCGGAGGGGGCACACCTGTGCGGAGGGGGCACACCTGTGCGGAGGCAGTTGGACCAGACAATTGCTGTAGAATCACAGAATCGTTTAGGTTGGAAAAGACTTTTAAGATCATAGAGTCCAACCATTAACCCAGCACTGCCGAGTCCATCACTAAGCCACGTCCCTCAGGGCCACGTCCAGACATCTGTTAAATCCCTCCAGGGACGGTGACTCCACCGTCCCTGAGCAGCTGGTTCCAGTGCTGGACAACCCCTGCAGTCCCTTCCACCTGAAGTACCCTGCGCTACCCTACGCGCCTGCATGGATGGGGCACGCCTGCAGCCCTCCTGCCTCTTCCAAACCCGCAGGCTGCCGGGGGATGCCGTGTGCTGCTACAGACAAAGCCGTGGCTGCGCTTGCTGACGTCCCCCGCAATAGTTAGTGGGCTGAGTGGGTGGGCCTGAAGCAGGCAGTAATGGGTCTCCTTGCTGCCATCCTGCCTCAGCTTCCAGGGCCTCATCCTCCCCACGTGCCTGCTCTGATTGCATGTGACCTTTTGAATATATATTTTTGCTAGTAAACAGCGTTGCTGTTGTAGCCACAGTGACCTAAGACTATAAGCAAGGGAGGAGGAGGTGCAAGAGTGCCTCTTGTGCTGATGCTGATTGTGTACAGCTGGGTACCGAGGAGGCTTGTTAAAACTTGTGGCTCCAGCCAGAAAGCCCAGGAGGTGCAGACACAGATGTGAGCGACGAGGGAGCAGAGCTTTGACCTGTTCACTGTGGGCTTAACTACTGATGCAGTGTATGCAGGGGGGCTTTGATGGGGGCTGCTGCTGCTGCTAGACTCTGGCAGCCCCAGGACCCTCTGCAGCAGACAGAGTCTCCTCAGGGTCAGTCACAGATATAAACTGTTTATTGTATCAAAGCATGCTTTATCCAAAACGCAGTTCTGCTGAAACACTGCTGTGCTTCCCATGAGCTGCCTGGTCACCAGGTAACTAAAGGAAGGGAGCTGAACCCAGTTAAGGTAGCTGAATGATTGCTAACTACAGTTTTAAAATGTTTTCAAATATTGACTCTCTTCTGTAACAAAAATGTCAGTATTATTTTCAAACAAAATAAACCAGGGGCAGTGACAGGAGGTTAACGCTACTGGACTTGTGCTGCTTGCAGTCGGTATGGAACAGCTCTGCTGGTGGCAGCTCCTGCAGCAAACCGCCTCCTTTGCCCAGTCCCGGTGGAGGTGGATGCACTCAAATGCAGCGTGTGGCTGAAGAAAGCATGTTCCTTGTTCAAGCAACAGAAGGACTTTAATTAAAACCAATGGAAAGGGTTTTCAGTATAGAAAGTACTGAACTCCAAAACTATTTGCTCTGCTTGAAAGCTAATGTTCTGCTTTAAGTCTGTTTTTATATGTCTCTTGGACTTGAATTATGGCACATTAATTATGGCCAGAGGCAATGAAGAAGTGTTATTCCTTTACAAAGAAGATGGAGAAATCCAGTTAAAAATAGATTACAAGAGAGTGCTGTCAGGCACAGGCATTTTCCTGCCTCTGCTGGATTTCTGTTTTCCATAGACCAAAGAGGAATTTGCTCAGAGAACATATGGAATTTTTACATTACTCAGCATAATTAAGTGTAAGTGGTTAAATGAGTGCAGTGACTGTGGAGGTCACTAGAACAGCCATTAACTTTTCCCTGCTAAGTGAGGTGGCAGCTGGCCAAAAAGTTATCTTCCTCCCCCCCTTCCCCCTCCCCTCCTTTTTTTTTTTAAAAAAAAGTATTTTTACACAGGATTTTTAGCTTTTGTCAGAAAGAACGAGAAGTTGTGTGCACATAACACCTGAGTGTGCTGCAGGACTGCACTTCCAGCATGAGACAAAATTTGTTGCAAGATCTGAGATCAGACCTGGAGCACCAGATCCAAGTGATCCACCGAGTTCAGTAGGACCTGGTGCCACCTGGAGACATCGCTGAGCTTTATTCAACAGGAAAGAGGTACAGAAACAGTAAGTGCCTCCCACCTCCTTTGGACGGAGAATGGAGTTTTCTTTAACAACATAAGCTGTACATAAAATGGAAACTTTTGACAATTCACAGATCCAAGTGAGGCTTTCTTTCCTTAAGCTCCAACCTATTAGCAAGTATTCTCAGAACAGCATCGCTGCTTCGAATCTCTCTTTGCTGGGCCACGCTGTCACCCACCGCTGCGCTGCTGAAGAGGCTGCTCTGGCTTGTTGCTCCCACCGCCTCCTTCCCCCTCCTGCAGCGTTCGTGCGGCCGTGCCGCAGGTCTAAGATCAGGGAACCGATTCAGCTGAGAATCAACCTAATCAAATTAGTCCATAAGCAGTCATTAGCAGTGCCGGCTCCTCGGTCCAGCTCCCCGAGCCCACGCGCCACCGGGCTCCCACCAGGCAGCCCCGGGCCCGGCGGCAGCGCGGTGCGCGCACATCGCCCTCTAGCGGCCGTCGGAACGGGACGCTCGTAATTCTACTCGAGTTTTGTTGGCAGCGGCCGCCGAGTCTAAACATCGCTGCAAGCCTGCTCCGAAAGCACCTTCCCGGTGCTCCTGCTGCCTGTAACAGCGTCCTGGCCACCAACGGCCTCCGAGGCCAAATCGTATCTGCGCTGCTTTCTTCCTTTATTAATCCTCTACTTTAGATTTTCAGGATATTTTGGCTAGAACGTAAGGCCAGAGTGACTTTGGGGGGAAGGTTCGTTGTTGGTGCTACTTCTCCTGGGTGAAACACAGATTCGAGGTCAGGAATGATCTGACTGTGCTCACACCTTAACTGGGAGGTTCAGAAAATCCTGGTGGCTCTGCCAAAGCCCTCGGCGCGAACATGTAGGACCCGCGCGGCCCCGTCGAGCAGCCAGCGCGAACTCAGCAATGGCACCGGGTCGAGGCACTTACTGCCCACATGTAGTTTTAGCACAAGGCCCCTGCTCACACTTGACTGTGTCACTGAAGACAGCGTCTTGCACAGGAGATCCCCTCCGCAGGGAGAGCTGGGCACGTGCCCAAGGGGAGCCCGGGAGCCCACCTCGCTAGCCAGCTCCCTGCCTCGGGGACGATTCATCTCGCAAGTCACAGAGATCTCTGTGCGTGCCCGAGTCACCCTGGCTTGACTTTACGGTCAAAGTGTGACTCATCTGACTCATTGTGGTAGTCTAAGATAAGAAAAATGCCGTATAAATAAAGCCTACTCATTTCCACTGCCTGTAAAGCCTCGAATGATTTACTCTTCTATCTACATGTGCATTACAGATATGTCTGATCAGACGATTCCCACAGCAGATGAGTTGAAACAAGGCTGAAAACAGTGGGAGCCACAGCACTATACATGTAGCATTAAAATTAGCTTATTGGTTCGGAGAATGATGCAGAGAAGTTGGTGATAAGGGTAGAGATTACTGAGCAAAAGCTGAAGATATACTTTTGTTCTACTTTTGTTTTCCCAGCAGAACTGGGGACTTTGACCATGGTTCTGCTTTGCCTCCTTGGTGACCTCCAGACAAATTGTTCCCCTTCTCCATATCTCAGTTTCTCCCTCTCTAACACAGAACTGATAACTTAACCAACATCTTTGTAAACTGGATTGCTTGAGACTGGTAAAAAGGGAAAAGTCATTTTATAGTAGGAGAAAATGGGAGCACGATTATAATCCGTGCAGCTTAGCTGGCTTTCTAAGGTTCATCAAGCGCTGCATTCATGGGTTACCCTTGTGCTTGAAAGCCAATACTCTCACCAAGATACGTCATCTGAAGATTTGCCACCTTGCTTAGCTGCAGGCTGTAAATAAAAGAAACTTGATGATAACAGAAAAATGTTGCAAGGGCCTGAGCCGGGTAAAGCATCAGCTTTTCGGTTCGGTCCAAGCCTGCCAACGCAAGCCGCCCGCACCAAGCCACAAGCAACAGGAATCTTGGTTTGCGAGGGGATGGAGCAGGGAGAGCTGGATGAGCTGTAAATCACAGGCAACCTGGAGGGCTGCGGGCAGGCTCTGGCCCCGAGTGATGGGGTGGAGATGATGGCTGAAAAATAAACTGCAGTGAGAAATTTTGGCAGCAGTGCGAAGGGGTTTGAGATGCTATGTAAGTGCAGGCCAAGGCTGTTTATAGTGCCAGAGCTTCTTGGAAGAAACGAGCAGCGTTTTTGCATCTTGCAAGCACATCTCTACCCAGCGCTCTCCATATGGCACGTTCATATACCGGTCCTCCAGCTCCTCGTGACCGTTACCGTATTAATCAAAGGTTACATGAAAAAGAAAACAGGACCATAGCAACTAGACTAACACAGCTGGGTGGTATCTAAACATCAAGCCCATATACATTAGAGTGAAGTGAGTTGTTTGGGGGATTACACTTCAGGTTTCCATGGAAAAAACTCCCATAGAACACACTTCCAGCCGAATTACTGTGTAAACTGAAGAGAGGTTTCAGGGCTTCAGCTTGATGTTTTTAATGAGCATTATCTAGCTGCTGCCAGCACTTTACAATTTCAAAATTTAGCTTAGCTGTATTTTCTCCAGGGTCTAGAATTCTGCCTGTATTTCCTTGGAAAATAATGAAGAAATGGCCTCTGTGGTTACTCCATCATCTGCTTTGCAATCCAGAGTGAAAACAAGCAAATAAAGGTGCTGGAGGTAGAAACAGGAAGAAAGCTGAATGTGACGGCTTCAGAGCTGCGTACAGCCTGAAAACACTCGTATCTCCTCGAAAATGCTACACACACAAAGAAAAAATAATGGCAACTCATTTATACAAAGAAAATAGCCAGAAAGCAACAGGGGCAAAAATCCCTACAAATCAGTGAAGCCAGTTAATTACAAATTGCGGCAGAAAGACAAGAACTGTTGTTGTATTTCTCCAATGTATATTTAAGATGCTTTCAAGTGCCATGGTTAAAGGGGAATTCATCATAACTTGAGATGGATACCTTCACTGTTTGGGGACACATTGCCTCCTTTCAGCAATGCAGTGGAAAGTCATTAGCATGTTTAAAAGTAGCCTGGATTATGCACAGAAACAAATAGCTCTGCATTGGCAAGGAAAGGGGCCATATGATTTTAAAGCCTTTTTTTCCCCTTACCTTCAGTATCTGAAGTCCATCGGGGTCCCCAGGACATGAAACTGCTGAGTTTCAGCTGGTGAGATTCTTCAGGTCGGTAAAATTAGTTTTCTCACTCAGAGCTGGACTCTGCGGTAAGAATAATGCAGTACGTGGTACAATTACTGTACTACTGAAAAACAGTATTTTTCATATAAACTTGACATGTATTTCTGGCTGCGAGTTGCAGGTACTGTACTAGTATTGCTAGGATATATTTTAATAAAAAGATAAGAAAATCTTCCTTGGTTTTAAAAACACGATCTGAAATAATCTAATTTGAGTATTTTCATGCTACTCAAAACAGGATAATTTTTAGCAGGTTATGAATACTTACCACATTCATATACAATTTGTGATGGAGATGAATTGTTTTAATAACTTTTGTTATTTCAGCATAAGGAGGAATATTTGGTATGATTACTTAACAGTTGCAAGTTAGGCTGATAGTGGCTTTTCCTGCTTCCGTGATTCAATTGGAAATAATTATTTTCATCGCTCCCCGCCAGCTCTTCCTCCTCTCCACTCAGCAGCCCATAACCTTAATTACAGCTCCTCACTCCTGCTGACAAAGGCGGCCTGGAGAAAGGCTTAGGTGAAAGGCAAAATTAATACTAGCAGTGCTCACAGGCAGCACGTGTCCAATAGAGCCAGAAAAGGATCTGCAACAGCACAGATGTGTTGAGTCGGCAGGTACTGCGACAGCTGCTTGCTGGACAGAGCTGGAAGGGTAGGTGCAGCTAGTGGTAAAAAAAAAAAAGAAAGTATCTCACCTGCATCACATGTCACCTGCATCATGTGCCGTGGGGAGCAGAGAGGAGAGGGAGGCAGGGAGGGGTGGCATCCCCATGGCAGCATCCTTTGGGGCAGCACATGCTCCTGCATCTCCATCGGTGGTCCAGGCTGGTCCATATGGGAGCCAGCTGGGCTGGGAAGGCCCACCACTGTGGTCCCAGCTGGGACCGGACTGATGAGCAGCCAAAGCTCATAGTAAGGGACAATATCTGAGCACAAGACACAGGCACGTCAAGTCAGATTTTATTGAAAATTGATAAAGAACTTTTAACTTTGCCTGTTCATCTCGTTCCAGTTTTGTCTTCCTGCTCCTTACCTGCAGTCTGCACAGATAATCTGTTCTCACCACCCCAGTTTGATTTAACGGCAACTTAACATTCTGTTCCTCTTTTTGTTTTGCTTTCTTCCCTGCTGGCGAGGCTTTACTGTGAGAGTTAACGGTGGTGGTTTTGTAGCTTGTGGATGAGCTGCAGAGCGGGCTTTGCATCTCTGCGAAGTGGATTCAAAGGGGACTGGCTTCAGTGTGAACACAGCTGTCTGCTCACAGACCGAGTAGCCCACTAGAAAACTCTTACACTGGCCTAAGAAAGAAATTACAACTGGCTACACATTTTAAGTCTAGACTTGGATCCAAAATGTGTCACCTTTGTAGCTCTGCCTGTAGGAAAATTTCCTTGTAATTTATGGGAAAACTGCTTCAATTCAGCTGTGAGGCCAGGAGGCAGCCCAGCTCTTTGTCATCCATTTCTCAATCCCAAATAAAGCGAACCTACAAAAAGAGTAAAATAGTTATTTCACCATTTGTGTGCATGCGAACAGAAAAGGCATTGTTTTTTTTTTTTTTTGTTCTGTATTCCCTAATTAAACTGATCAATTTTTTTAGAAGGTACAATTTTGGCCGTTTTGTAAAACTACATGAAAGATACTCAATGAAAGTAGTACAAAGAACAACCACGGGGTGTTGTTTGTTGTTGGGGTTTTTTTGACCATTTACCTTCTGCATCCCGTTCACAGATGCGAGCGGGCACTGGCGGGCAGGAGGCAGGAATCTGCCTCACACGCGGCTGTGCTCAGCGGGAAGGGGAAACCCTTGCTGCTTCTCAGTGGGAGGCTTGCTCTCCGCCTTGCGCAAGCTGTGCAGCTCCCTGGCGCCCTGGGCTCTCCGCAGGCTCCTGCGTCCCCCGTGTGCTCAGCCAGATGCACCTGGGAGCACCCCTGGGCTGCACCCCGCGGCTGCATCCCGCACCCCACGCCCAGGGTTGCGCTCCAGCCCAGCACCGTCACAGGGAGGGGACGGGGACGGCTGGGCGAGGGGCTTCCAGGGTAGAATTTACTGCATATCACCACATCCACTCTGTACGCTGCGACGATGATTCATTTATGCAGGGAAAAGCCAAGAAAATACTCCCGACTGAACGGAGCTCTTGACTCTGACATCTACATGACTTCATAGATAGGGATGGATTTTTCCTCTCTCTCTTCCCATGCTTTTCATGGTCATTTGTCAAATATATTATGTCCTGTTCACTCTGAAGCTCCGAGACCTTTTGTAGCTTTATTTCCTCCTGGTATTCTCTAAACAAATCACTGTATATTTGCAACACATCTTATGAGAAGCGATGAGTACCCTGTGGAAGGACGTAATCCCATTCCATACATGCATATGTTTAAGTGATCTGATCTAAAACCACCTGCTGTAGCATCGGCACGGCTGCACGCATCCTCCACCTCGCACGAACGTCTGAGCGCAGTAACGGAAGCAACGACTGGGTGGGAAAACTGCCACTAGCTAACAGGTAGACAGCAGGATCATTTTCAAATTTAAGCTCTACATTCAACTCCAGGTTTGAAACAAAAATAAGGAAAGATTTGAGGCAGAAGTAGGCCTTATAAGCTCAATTAAAGCTCAGGCAGAACGTTACGAACTTGATGCTTGCAACACCAGTTAAGATCACTTGATTGCTGCAAATTTATTCCAAATTAACAGTGGTGCGAAGGAGTGAAGTATTAATCCAATGATGTGGGCTTGGACCAATCAATCATTTGTAATTATGATCATCTTGTCTTTTGTTAATATGCATATTTAAAATTTAATTCTGATGCCTTATTCAGATATGACAGTGAAATCGCCAGAGATTAAGGAGCAAAATGAGGAAGAGAAGCTTGTTCAATTAAACAAAGCCCAACACCCCCACCCCTGCCACAAACCTTGATATTTAAAGCAGATAATGTTATTTGAACATTAAATAATGAACACAAATAAACTACCCATGTCATCAGAATTATTATCTTGATCGTGTAACATGTGAAACAACAAATGCATTCAGTCTAAAAGGTACTGAAGTTAACGTGAAACATCTGCTTCTCTCAGAAAGCTGTTCCTGACATACAAAACTGAATTTTCAATCTCCAGATCAAACCTACTATTACACAATAGTCAAGTACCTCTAGTTTAGACGAAGGATTTAGATTGTAAGAATTCCAGGAGAGTATAAAATGACCAGGTGAAATATTAAAGCCAATTGCAGCTAATCAAGCAGACGCTCCTGCCATTGAACCATTGCTACTGAAATCCATACCCAGGGAATTCTTTTCCCATGTAAGATTACATTCACAGATCCCTTTCCATTCGTCAGCTTTTAAGAACAATACAACTGCTGTGGCTTTTGGTCATATAAAATGTAATTAAACAATTTATTTGTTTTACTGAAGTGCACGTTTTTTATTAGAAAAGCGCTGGATTGGTAACTTGCACAAACAGATTCCACTCGTGGCCCAGTGCTTACCTTTGGGTGGTGGTAAAAACGACCTTGCCCTGGTCTGCTTCTGCTCGCTCAGCCGGCCTCCGAGCAAACACCCGTACTCCTCCGCGGTTCGCTGCGGCTCCAGAATTAGCAAACCTATTTTATAACTGATTAACTGAACTCGGGCCAGTTAACTCCTAGTTTTGTTTAACTAAAGGCTGGCTGCTGAGATCAGCGACCTGATTTTCACAGGACTGAGCAAACATTCCCCCAAACAACAATTCAAAGCAAACCAAGGACCCTCTTCTCATGTGTTGTGTAATCCAAAAGCACTCAAACCCACCATTCCGCATGTATTTAAAGACTGCAGTAGAACCAAAATATTTAGTGGTGAAATTGCACATCTGACAGGCATTGGGAAGGTTAAAATACAGAGAGCTATTTTTGTAATACTCCAGTCTAATGATTTCAGCTTCTTCTCTAAATAAGATCTTAGTGGTTGATGACAGCAAATGAGACCATCCAAGAAAATTTGATGCACATTCCTCTGGTGAAGATGACAAAAAAATAAGCAGCCTATGCTGAAGTAAAGGGAAGAGTACTAAGTGATCAGTAAACAAAGCTGCAAGCAAGACTAACAAAAGCTTCTATGAATATATTAGAACAAACAGTAAAAGCAAAGTACACGACCGACCGTTACTTAACAGGGAAAGAAAGCAAGTCCTGCATGATGATAAGGAGGTTACCATG
The DNA here is from genome assembly GCA_035590215.1 of Microhierax caerulescens. Lineage (NCBI taxonomy): Eukaryota > Metazoa > Chordata > Aves > Falconiformes > Falconidae > Microhierax > Microhierax caerulescens. The sequence goes on along the minus strand of JAVJGJ010000061.1, from coordinate 64,826,693 downwards.
CCCTTTTTACGTGAGCCCTCACTGAAACACCAGCTGTGACCCAATGTTTAACCCCTTTAAAAGGCTAAGGCTATTTCTGTAAATTGTGTGTCCATGGAGGCTTATTAAATAATACCCGAGGGTTCCCAGTGAGCCGGACACAGCAATTGCTCGGCCACCTGCAATCATCTTGAGAAGGCATCCAGCAAGTGCAGGGATGGGGCCACAGATGCCGTAGTTACAGAGGGACAAATAAAGCACTTTAAGAGGAGGACCTGAGGAACCAATGTTAAAGTCTATAAGGAGGCTGGAAAATAATTAAAAGAATCAGTCTGTTGATACATAGAAGAAAATGAGGTGATAACAAACAGCCAACATGGGATTGTAAGGGGGAAAGGCTAGGCAAACCTAGCTACCTTCTTTCACAGGTCTTACTAAAGATGGGGAAGCAGCAGATGAGATATCACTGTTTACAGGACCCCCCCCTCTTCAGAGAAACTCACTATCAAGGCTGAAACGTGAATGCAAAATCATGACCACACCGCTCTCAAACGCGGGCGATATACCCCCCCCTCAGTCTGCACTATTGACTATTTTAATCAACATGGGGGATGAAATTTAAAGATTATAACAAAGTGGAAGGCATTGCAATCATTTTGGAGATGGGATTAGAGTTCAAAACTGATCTACATAAATTGGAGAAATTATCTGAATTGTAAAGATGGAATTCAGTACAGTGCACAATGCTATTTTAAAGAACGTCATGCCTACAAACAAGAGGGGTAACCATGGGCTCAGTAGCATTTCTGTAGAAGGAGATTTGGGGACTGCAGTGGATAGTCAAACAGGGTTGGGTTTTTTTTTTTCAAGAAAAGAGAAGAATGACAGAGAAAATTAGAAGGAGTTCAGCATTATGTAAGAGGCTGCTGCCAAAAGGAAGAGAATAAGCTGTCTTTCATGTCTGTTGTGGATAGAATAGTAACAATAAAGTACATTAAAAGGAGGAAGAAATAAGCCTGACATCACAAACCATTTTCTAATCATAAAGTTAGCCAAGTACTGACAAGGTGCTCAAGAGAGATTGTGCCATTTCCCTCCAGCTGGAGTTTTAAAGGACAGAAATGAGACAACCTTGCCTTTAAACCAGGCGATGGACTTCCCCGTGTCCCACACAGACCGACCTTCCAGAGCCCAGAGCAGAGGAGGCCGTGGGGACAGGCAGCCACGGGAACAAAGCGTGGGCGTTAATCCAGCGGGCAGCGTTAGAGGCTGTGTGACGCCGGGGGGCTCCGTGCTCAGCCCCACGCGCCGGGTCCTGCCTGCTCCCCCGTGGCAGAGAAATGGGGCTTCACCGCTGACTGCCTGTGCAGCCCCCTGCCCCGTAACGGGGACCTGCAGGAAGGGGCTTCCCCCAAGGAACCCAACGAAGATCTCACAGGAGGGGGATGAAACAGGGCACCCGTATGATTTTCAGAGACCAGATTTGAAGCCTCACTTCAGAAAATCTGCATCCAGCTCCCTGAGTGCTGCCACCAGACTGATATTCTGCTGAGTGCAACGAGAGGGTGACAAGGTAGCCAGAAGTCTGTAGTTTCATCTGCACGCAGAGAACCCCATCTGACTGTCCTGGGACACTATTCCAAAAGATAAACCCCACTCTTTGTGTCCTACAGGGGAATGTTAAAATTTGACAAACCCCATATGAAATAATAAAAGGTAATTCTGTCCCTTGCAGGCTCAGGGCTTTAAAAAGAAACCAAACGGGTATTTGGCAGAATCTGGCTAAATGAAACCATAAGAAAGCAGAGTGGCAAATAATGTGACATCTGCTGTTGGCATTAGTTAAGTGCAGACACTGCATTCTTCAGATCTCCTAACCTTGTCTGAACCAGTGATTTTTGATTGGGACAAAACGCTGGAATGAGAAAATCACCCTAAATTTAAATGTTTCTATCTGTGATCCAATAAAGCAGGGCTATGCCAAGATGCTAAATTATCTTTTCCTATTGACAATTAACATTTGAACTAGCTGCTAAAACACTCAGAAGATTGACTTACATTAATAAAATGAGAATTAAATAAAGACAAAGGCACTGAACTCATTAAAATCCTCCATAACCTGTCATGAGTCTCTAGCATTTGCCTCGATCACGGGTCCTCAAGCTACGGCCCACAGGCTGGATACAGCCCCCCAGGGTCCTCAATCCGTCCCCCCGGTACTTACAGAACACACACACACACGGGGGCTGGGGGGGGACAGGACGGGACAGGGACACACCAAGTAGCCACAGATGACTGCCTGCCACTTAATCCGCACGCCAGCCCCCTGGTTAAAAAGTTTGAGGACCCCTGGCGATGGTATGAGAACAATATGACCTTCAACTTTCCTGGGTAATTAAACATGAACAGGTTAATACGGTAAGTTTTTTAAGATGGATTTTCACTTCTACAGGTTATATCCTTCACTAAAACAAAAGGCCTCTATGCACATACTTTTCAGACTCTGTACGTTTCTGAGGTAAGGAGCTGGCATTAATCTATCAACAGTGAAATCCTTTTCCCTAAGGATGCAGCTAGTCCGAGTGCAGGCTCGGGACATTGGGCATCACTTGGTTCTGACACTGGCTGGAGTAGCGGTACTAGCCAAGTGTGCTAGGCTGATAGGTTTATTTGTAACTGGGGATATTTGTCCAGATTTTCCTGACATAGTCATTGGCCAAATATTCATCTTGTTGCCTGAAAAAGAACTGAGAAGCTGGCACCCGCCAGAGTGGGATAAATCACACCCCAAGTAAAAACGTCTGGATTTTACCGTGAAGCCCAAACAGCCTCAAGTTTGGATTCATAAACTGCCGAAGATAAGCCTTTGCTGTGGTTGCTGCAATGGGCCTGGAAAGATTCTAACAAGAAGTTCTGGGACCAGCACTCAGCTGGACCATTAAACTGTGCATCTCTGGTGACCTCTCTCTGACAGGCTTACGGGTGGGCGAGCTGTGCGGGGGGGAACCTTGTGCAGGTCTCAGGGATGAGATATGCTCCTGTAATGCATTTAGCAACATGAGATGTAAACCACGTGTTTACGAAGGTGGAAACACACCCTGTGCCTCAGGAGCTATCTAACACTGTGCTGGGAACAGGCAGACTGGGGAAAGGGAATTTTCCCGACTCCTCTTTAGCTGTATAGCAATAAATCATTATTCTCCAGACTGAAGAAAACACATGGAGGTAAAGAGTGCCTTTGGCAGGGTCTGTTTCAAAGCCTGCTGACAGCAGAAAAGCAAGAATGTTGGAAAAAACAAACAGAAATATATATGGTAAGAGCATTGTAATTCCAAGAACGATGTGGTGGAGTACAGTGTGTAAAGAAACAGAGAAACGCCCTTCTTCCTAAAGACACGTAATTACAGTACAATTTTTGAAAGAGGCCTGTTCCAGGACTAGTGTCTAATTTTAGACAATCTTCCACTTCACCATTCCCGATGAGGACCAGAGAATCCTTGCTTTTCTAATGTCAGTACTTCCTGCAATAAAGCAAAGAAATAACAGGAGAAATAAAAAATGCCCTTAAGTGCACAGTGCTTTGCAGTCCGTCCCAAAGCATGGGCTGCTGTTTGGCAAACAGCCTGCTGGCTCCAGTTAGGAAAGCACAAGGGTGACAAACACAATCGAAAGACCTGGCAATTACAAAACCTCCTCCCACTTTCAAACTGTGTTCCACAGAGCTGGACAGAGAATTCCCCCCTGGAGAAACTCCCTGTTATGTTTTGCTGACATAAAGATGGTCAACAGCAGCAGGACTTACACAAATGACATACATTTCCTTACTCCGCTCCTCATCTACAAAACAAGACAACAGAACCTCCCCGTCTCACAGGATGCTCAAGGACAACCACCATAAATAACCTGGGGTCCTCACATCTTGACCTATTAGGGCTTGCAACTCCTAAACAACAAAAAATATTTTTAAAACTCTTCTAACTCCATAGACTATGTAAAAGATTGTTTTAGTTCCAAGAGAGATGCTATTTAATTAAATTTTAAGAGCATAGCAACAGAAAGATGTGTCAGCCGATATGTACAAAAGGTACCAAGACGGTGCTACAACACAATGGGATCCACACTAGCAAAGAGCTCGCCTGTATCGCCCAGCAGTTGGGAAAGCAGTGAATTACCCAGAGAAAAATAACTTTACGTGCTCTTGAACCACGTAAAGAAAATGAAGAGTCTTCTTGGTAATCTGAAGAGAAAAAAAAGAAAAAAAAAAGAAAAAAGAAAAGAGAAAGCTGGTCAAAAGCATTACAGCTACAGCTTTATGGAAAAATGAGATGGAGCAAGGCTCTGCTGTTGCCAGGAGGGTCCCGGGCACACACAGCATCGGCGCGGATGTGGCAGCCCAGGTCTGACACAACTCCCTCGTTACGGGGAGCAGCACCCCGGTCCACAACGTCCGCGGGCTGCCCGCCCGGGAACGTCACTGCTCTGCACGTTGGGGCGGAGAAGCCGCCGCGCCCGAGCCCGGCCCCGCCCCGGGCCCCGCCCCGCCCCCCGGGGG
>JAVJGJ010000061.1:64811848-64822062 GCA_035590215.1 Microhierax caerulescens | reverse complement strand
CCCGCCCCGGGCCCCGCCCCGGGCTCCGGGCCCCGCCCCCGCGCCCGGCAGGAGGCGCTGCAGCCCCGCCCAGCGGACGCGCAGGGACCAGCAGGCCACAGCGACGCCGGCCGTTTGCCGCCAAGATGCGGGGCGTAACGTTAACGCTCGACACTCCAAAGCGTCTCGGTGAAGACACAGAGACCGAAACCTGGTCCAGGTAAGCTGACTGGCATAGTGAAAGGATGCTCCCTCTTTTGCAAACCCCGTTTCTGTGGTACAACGTATGTGTTACACCCCAAAGTGCTTGCTGGCAGTTCTTTCAGCTAACATGGTTCCTAAAAAACTTTCACAAACTTTTACATGATGGTATTGATACGAACTAATTAGTGCATTAGCAATTAACTCCCACTGACTGCTCTCGGGCTGTGACCCAGCCCAGCCTTCGCACCACGAAGCATGTGCCCAACTGCAACCATCTGTCCTTAGAGGAGCGAGAGTCCCAGTTCCTTCGTGCATGAATTATCCAGTGAAAACATCCTGGTGCTGATACCTGGAGACATGCCTAAAGGTATTCCACCTTCTTATTACGGAGTGAAACAAACGGCCTCTACAGTAACCCACTCTGGACCGCTCAGCTCCATGGAAATAAGGTAATTAATAGTTTTGGAGAGGTGGCCATGCAAAGCACGAGTGATGTTAATGCACAGAGATGTTGGTGTTCCCCATACAAACCCAGGAGGAAACGGAGGAACATCTGGCTTCACACAAAATACCAAATCAGTCCCTGCTCCCTGTGGCTTCTGAAGGTATTCATCCACTACTAAACAAGTGACAGCCCCTCAAGAACAGATGCCAACACCCGTGTACAGATGAAAGGTGTAAGAGCACAGAAAAACATGCTTTTTAGTAAAGAACACACCATGTAGTTTGTTGATACTTACAGAATTGTTGCCTGTAGAAATAAACTGAACTGCACTCAGCAGCTGCCTCATTGCAAAACAAGTGATCTGAAAAAAAAAAAAAAGGTCACTGCCAAGCTAACTTTTCACTTATGTAGGATAGGAAGTAATTTCAAAATGAGGTGTGATAACAAAAGCAGTTTTAAAAAAGCAACACCATCATTCATATTTGAATGCTTTAAGCTGAGTAACATAAAAATGTCAAAGAGATAATGCAGGATGGAAGCAAGTAACGTTAGTTTTTCATCAGAAAACTAGATGAGAATTACTGATGTTAAACTGTGGGAGAGAGTTCAGATTTAGAACATAAAAAGAAAAAATTCTAATAAATATGAAAGGTAAATGTGAGAGTAAAGAATTACGGAATACAAGCTTGTCATTCTATGGCATGACAAATCAAATCATATGAATGTAACTGAAGAGCAAGATTTAGGACAAAACATTATTACAGAGAAATCAATGGAATTGATTTTGGAAAGGCAATAAACACAGTCAGTGGAATCACATTAATTAATGTACCAGAAATTTGGGTTATTTAAGACTACCGGTTGAGACATAACATTGTTTTTTAAAAGCCCTCTATGAATTGAAGTGTTTGACCTACTCCTACTCACTTCTCTCTTGCCCCGAAGAAACCAGTTAGAAATTCACTGCTAAATTCTCCACAATGTGAGAAAAAGAACACAAAACGCTCCTGAAAATTCACTGCTTGAGTAGAATGCATAGTAACCTCTACTGCCAAAGCAAGGACTTTGTGAGCATATATATGTATCTAAATAAATACCTTTTTATACGGTCTTTCCAAACTCAGCAGCTGTATCGCCACACTGAGACAAGCTAATTTTAATGTTTTTCCTGTGCTGTGGTGAAAAAAAAGGTTACAATTAACAGTTTTAACACATAAGTAATCACCCTGGCAGCAATCTACAGGATCAGCACACAAGCTTTAATAAATAAACCACATCCATATACGAAAGCTAAGCTTAATTAGCCCCTTTCACAAAGATACAATATTTGAGTATTAGAACCTGATGTGCTTGGGAAAGTATGTGAGCTTTTGTACTTACTAGAACAATTCCGTATTTAATTAGTTCTCATTAGTAAAGGTAATCACTGTAATTTATTTGCACAAATACAGGACATCATGCTCCATCAGCAGGTAATGTTCTTTATTAAAAAGAGTAAGAACTTTGTGCGCTGGGGCAGATGTGGTCTACTAATCTAAAGAAGTCACACAGTAAAACATTTTGCTAAATAAAATCAACTCACCAATTTTATTTAGGATGGTAATTTGTAGTAATGTATCAAAATAGAAAATTACCTGGGCTCTTGAATTTGCTTCTGGAAGGAAATTGAAGCTTCTCATGAGTGTTTTAAAATTCATTGTAACCACCAGTTACAATAAACACAAGTCTGAACTGTTTTGTGCATCACCATTTGGATCTTAAAGTCTTTACACTCACATGAAACTTCCCACAGCTCCCATTAACACAAGCAAAAGCTGGCTCTGGCCAACAACGGACCTTGCCAGCAACTGCTAGTGGTCCTAGGAAGCTATTTTTAGGGAAACGTGCAGAACTAAGGGAACAGTGAACAAAACTGTGTGCTGTGCCTTCGAATTTATTCATTCCTGTATCACTAAAATGAAAGCTTTCCTTTGAAGATGCATTTGCACATTGAGTCCTACCAGGTGTTAACAGAGTATCTGACCAGCTATTCATCTCCTGAAGTCTGTGAACAGGTCATTCCGTGGACACAACAGATGAACAACAGACTAATACCTGTAGTAAATTTAATTAAATTAAATCCCTTAGATTAAATTGCAGAAGAAATGGTAGTTATAGTCTAGCACTTTGTTAGAACTTTTTCATTTCCAAGGTGGTGGCAGGGAATTACTATCTACGTAAGTAACCTCCCCTCCTCATCATGAGTTAAAATGCGTCTGCATCCTTTCCTTGTGTATTTTAAGAATTAGCAAGTGCTTATGTGAAGAACAACCATTTCTGCATTCCTGCTTCTCACACGTGTAAGAATTCTTGTGACTAACATCACAAACTAGATTACACTTCCCATGTAAGGTTAATTATTTGTGACTGCAGCAAATACCAAATCCAGTTTTAAATATGATTTTGATTCAATATTGAAGATTCTATATTAGTACTGAACTCCACTGAAAAAGAAATATCAGAAAAATCAAACCCTTTTTTCAAAATTTAATGAAAATTTAATCAATATGCTTTAAATTATTTTACAGTAACTACAATACTGACAAGCATAACATTTTCAAAATGGTGTTTTTCTTGGAAGTACTGCAAAAGAGATTACTCTTCATCTAACTAGTATGTGCACCACTTGAAGAAACTAGTTAAAGTCATCTCCAGAAATCCAAGTTAACATATAGCTACTCAGACATCCAAATGTATTCATATTTCAAGTGTGACAGAATTACAGATCCCTTTAACTTTTAAACATGATTTCTAATTCATAATTTAGGTATGTAAACCCTGAAATACTACTACATCAAATGAACAAATAAATGAAACCAAAGATTATATTTGTTAAAATACAGAAAATACTCTTAATTGCTTGTGTTCATTTGTGCATTTTGCTTTTGGTTAAGAGGGGACAGAAAATAGGTTCCTTATTACTGCAGATTTATTTAAAAAGGACCTCAAACTAAGGGCATCTGCAGTTCTGTTAACTTTTTTTTGATAAAAATCTATCAACTTACAACTGCAACACATCTCCCTCCCTGATGCCCCTAAAAAAAAAAAAAACCAACAACAAAACCAAAAAAACAAAACAAAACCAAGCCCAACAAACACCAAAACACAAAACAAAAAATACACATGACCCTCAAACAACCAAAAGTTACTTTTCTAAAGATATAGGAATGGGAAAGAAATTACATTAACGTGACAAGCATGAACACGTATTAAAGCTATAGACACCTCAGGTCAATTCAAAACAGTATTCAAAGTCCTAAAAAAGTGAAAGTGAGACATTTGTTTTCATTATTCCAGATGATTCAAAACAAGTCTAAGTTTTATGATAACAACACTATACAGTTGTTTGCAGCTGTTTCTGGTCCAACCGAATGTTCCAAGTTGATGTTTTTGTTTTGGCCCACTGAAGTCCAACAGTTTGGACAGTCTATTCAAAACACCGAAATGAGAGCAAAGACTCCATACAATAAAGCACAGGGGTATGCTACTAGAAGCTGTTGTCCTTCCATTGCTAATGCAGAAATAAAGATTTTGGAGGCAGAAAAGCTGCACCAGCCAATGACTCCAGCCGTGAGAATAATCCCCATCATTCCCCTGTAAAGACAGAAATAAAAAGAGAATTCATAAAGCCGTGGGTATATAAGCTTATAGGTGTCATAACTTGCCTACTTCTAACACCTTTTACAGATTCTAAGATGAATTGTAGCTTTTATATTTGACATTAAATGAAGTTGTTCCAGTAAAGACTTTAGAATGGCATTATTCAATTATGACAGCCTAAAAAAAAAACCCCAAAATTAACTTTGTGCACATCAAATGTGAAAGTGGTGAGTAAAGTAACGATAGCAAGTTCTTCCTTTTCAGTCCTTAATTCCATATAGCTATGAGGAATCACACTGATTTTCTTCTGGTTGTCAAATGCGAATTTGCATTGTAAATCAGAATTAATTTTAGACTTTACAGGTACTGAGAGTTGCCAGATTCAAAGCTGACTGAAAACATTCTTGGTATTGTTATTTGAGTCTATGTATTTAAAAACTGCTGACTTACAGATAAAACCAGTATTCACCTATCTTTCATTCAGTAAATACCTGGAGATTGTTGGTATTTATGTTTTTACACTTCCTAAAAATTCCTGTCGTATTCAAATTATATGCAGCTTTATTACTAAATATTAAATTATTTTTAATAACTTCCCTCACCATCTCCTAGGAATCTAATACAAAATTATAAAGTTCATGTACTTACTGCAACGAAAATACAATTGCGAAAGTGGAAAGTAGGATCATGGGAAGAAGACAGTATCCAAGGACACTGGCAACGCAGCCAAATGAGACACCCGTCATGCTCATTAAGTTCAGGAGACAAAACATCCCTAAACATCCGATTGCACTGATTCCATACACATAACCAAACTGAATTTTACCAGCCTGAAAGTCAAGCAGAGTAACACATGTTAGCTACCAGAACAGGTAACGCCTCCCACAAACAGAGGCATAAGGGAAGAGTACAGAGTATCTTCAGATTCTCCACCACCCACCATCCCCAATTCCGATACTCAAATCCAAGAGGCACTCTTTTCCCTCAACCTGAACTCCAGGACACCTGTATATACTAGGCACCCAAGAGGCACATTTATCTGAACTTTACACACCTTGATGAACAGATTCAGGTCTAATTGCTATTCTTTGATCTGGGCTGCAAATGTCTACAAATTCTTCAGGGTTTAATCAACTAACTTCTCATGCCAATTGATTACTTGCAACGATGATCTTTACAGAACTAGTGTATAAAGACCAAAAAACTGTAAATTGGGAACTTCTTGACAAATCCAGAGCTAAAGTCCTTTAATTTGTGACAGACTGCATGAAGTTATAGCACAACATAAATTACAGAAACAAGTGAAGCTGAGCTGTAAAGCACTGTAAACAAATGGCAGAATTAACTCATGTAGATTTTAAGAAGTCAGAATCAGAACTTTGCTCACTAACAAATATGCAGAAAGAATACCTGCATTATTTCAAAACGTGTATCCTAAGTCATCATGTTTTTTCCAATGACAACATTGATGCTTCCCTTTTCACACCTATCAAAACATACAACACAACGGCGTACACCCCTGTAGAACACAGGGCCATGCAGTTACTGAAGCTACGACAACGTGTGGCTTCAAGATCTGTCTCCACTACTAACTTTATAACCCAAACTAAATTTATAACCCAGCTCTCTTCTTCCTCAAGTGCTACAGAAGGCAATCATACCTGCTTTAATCTTTTTGCTAGGCTAGGCTTGTTTTCTTTCACTACACTCAGTGAATTAAAAAAAAAAAAAAAGCAGCATACAGGAGAAAGCAATAATTTCTTAGGAAAAGAACATTCAAATGTATTTATTATAAACACGTTCATTAATTTTACTGGCCTAGTTTCCATAAATAAAGTTTACTTATTAAAGTAAGTCCCCTTGGTACAAAACCACTGTGTTCTAAGTGACACAGCAATGTGAAATTTTAGGCAAAAATTAAACGCAGTGCCTGAAGACATTTAGAGAAGAAATACTGATTAAAAATACTGAAGCTTTCAATGACAAGGAATACTGTTTGCTGCTACTCTCTCATTTCATAATTGACACTTTTGAGCCATTAAAGCACAGTATTTCAATTAAGCTCAACTAAAAAAAAAAAACAGGTTTCAACAGTTGCTGACCTATTAAGAAGCATAAACAATCTGAAAGCACATTTACTTTAGAAGTGTTTTACCAGACTGACTCTTGATATAGTCATGCCTAATGTATCAGCATTTATGAAATCACTTTTTACGGATCAATTTTGAGTTTTCCTGCTTCTTGAGTATTAGTAAAGAACAATGAATAAAGAGTATGGAGCAAAGAAACACAATGAAACAAAACAGAGAAACAGACTCAGGTATTAACCCGTTTAAAAAGTTAACAAAAAGTTTAAAAAGTTAAAAAATAAAAGAAACTCCTAAGTTAAAGGAAATAAATATTCAAATATTAAATGTGCCCATTGTTCTGCTTCCTAGTAAGACATAAGATAACAGATACTGCAAAAAGACAAGGTATGTTTCTGAAAGCAAAACACCTTGACCTATAAAGAAAACAGAAACAGGTAAAAATCTGAGAAAACATGGGTCACACCCATTTCTGTGACAAAAGGAAGCCATATTCCTCAAAAGCAGAGTATGAAAAGAAATATGAATTACACTGAAATAATTGCCATGCAAAAAACAAGCACAAAGGCTTGGATTCAAACTCGAATGAAGTGATAGCGAATTACTAAATTCACTCAGCAGTGTGTGAAGCAGTTTTCTTGGTCAGGATGTGCTTTTTTGGCCTCCATGCCAAGAAGTCACTTCCAATAAACGTGTACGTAATTTGGCTTTTTTCCCAGTGTTTCCAAGAGTATTCATGTACAAGCAGTAATATTTTGCAATTGATATCTTACCAGTAATAATGTGGCTCCAAAAGCTAGACAGAAGACCATAGGTCCAGCCAAATCTGTCTCATTCATGATGCTGCCATCTGCTACTTTTAATGGGTGTAGCACTGTTAGTGTCTTCTGCCAGATGTGGTCAAAATTGATCCCCAATTCTACAAGTTACATGAAAATAATTATGCACATTTCATTTTTCCCCCCTTTTCTGTCACTCCCATTTTCTTCACTCCTAGTATTCCTTGTCTCTCCACATTTAAGTCTCCTTCAGATATCGTACTACGGGGCCCAAAGAATGGAGTCATTCCACCTTTCCTCAAGCTGCTCAGTGTGCTGCCTCCACAGATTCCAGGTCTCAAATGCGTGGAAGTGACAAGATAGTTTTCAAAGGACCAGGTAAGACTGTAAGCACATTGTTCTGGGTCAGCCCAAAAGTTCATTTAGCCTAGTACCCTGTCTCTGTAAATGGCCAAAAGCAGGTACATATGAAATGGTGTAAGCACAGAACATGCAGATTCCCCAAGTCTCCAATGACTGGTGGCTCAAGGATTTCCAAGTCCAAGTAGTTTCTCTTAACTACCCTCAGTGGATTTCTTTCATAAACCTGCCATTGAGCCCACAAAAAAACACCCACTCCTCTTAACACTCAGCATCTCATGACAAGGAGTTTCACAGCTCCCTCTGGCTAGATACGATTTCAAATTGTATTTCCATCCATAGTTTGGCCACAGTTGTCCATCAAAACCTAGTTATGAATGCAGTTCCTATGTGTCCACCTCATGCTCTGGGAAGCATCTATGTAAACAGAGCAATTTTTAGAAGAATACCAAAAAAGCACAACAAGGTAGAAGGTATTCTGAACACCTTTCTCTCTAACCAGTAACAGTAAGGGTTTCTTCAGTTGTTTGGTACTGAACAAGGATAGACTGAAAGCTGGGAACTGAAACCATCAATTTAGACACTAACCACATATTCGTTCTGGCATTCTGCACGGGCTGTATTCTACACAGGCATTTCTACAGTGTTTAGCATTCCTCTTTGGCAATGAAAGATTTCAGTTCTGACCAAAGAATCAACTGAAACTAACTGCATCAATGTATTTTACAAGAAGTGGGCAATTTTAAGTGATATTTCTGTTGTTGCAAATATTTCTGTTGTGTTTTGTCATCGGTGCTATACAAAGTTGTTATGTTTTACCGATTACATCTTCACAGAAGAGATGGTTTGAAGTAACAAAGCACAAATTTAAAACTGCAGAAGTTCACAAAATAACATGTATTTCATTTACCAAATAGAGTTAAATAAATAATTGATGAGAATTCCAAATCAACTGTGCACTTTCAGAAGTAGGGAATACACACCCTGCTACGCAACTATCCTCAAATTGGGAAGAGTTTTGGATTTTGGCCATAAAACATAAGTTATACCTTCTAACAGTGGAGGTTCATCCTCAAAATTACTTCCATAAAAAGACTGTGCTGAAGTTGGAGTGTATGTCTGTGTTGGCTGGTAAATCTGCCCTGTGTAAGGCTGCTGCTGCATCATGTCTGGAGGGACAAATCCACTTTGTTGAGAGTATTCATAGCCTCCATACTGCCTAGAAAGAATGACATCGCATTATGGACAGATACAGAAATTTATTTTAAACACCTCCCTCAAAAGCAAAGCTTATTTTCAGTTGCAGCAAACAATCCCTAATTCTTTTTTAAAAAGTCACATTAGATGATCCCCTACTCAGATCCAGGCCTTTTAGGCATAAAGCCACGTCCATCAATTCAACCCCTTACAAACAATACGTTGTTAAGCTACACAAGATAACTCTTGCTGTACAGGCTAGTATTGCTTTCTGGGTTTAAGTTATTCTTGCCACTAGTAATTTCCAAGTCTGACCACAGATATTTCAGTAAACATCTCCAAAATATTTAAATATGAAAATATAAAGAAGGCAAATCCAGATGTCATTCTCCTTTCTTTCCTTGCACTGGTAGAGTTCTGCCCCATCGCAGCACTGTAATCCTTGTGATCGACCTGCTCCATCCTACTGCAGGGTTCACAGAGGTCACAAAACCAACCAAACCCCTCAGCCTGAGCCTGGATATTCACACAAGACTCCTAAGAGATCCCCCAGTCTACAAACGCCCACCATGCTTCCCTGCTAAAGCCTAGGAATTGCTACTGGCATTGCAGGCTCGTTTCTGTGACGTTGTAACTAATTTTAATGCCCCAAGTGACTGGGGATGGACTTAGAGAACAACGATATTTCTTTTCCCCAAAATGTGAAGATTATTCATATAATTAAATTAGTCATATAACCTTTTTTTCAGCTTTCTATTCTTTGCTTTAAAATGCTGAAGGCAGAGTATTCAACACACAACTGCTTTATATCTCCATTTATAGAAGATAAGGTAGAGCAAGAGGAATTCATTTACAGGCAACAGCAGTTAGCTAGAACACCGATCCTTTTCTGACTAAACAGACTATCCCAGAAGAACCTTAACTCAGGCTCAGTCGCTAAAGAAGCATGACTGAATGGCTTTATGCAAGACACACGTTACACAAGTACAAAAGGCAGGCACGAGTTACTTGCTGTACGTTCTTCCACTGTAATCATAGGGCTGCGCCTGGTCATCGATACTGTAACTCGTCTGGAAGAAGTCTGTGTTGAAGCTGTCAAACCCAGACATCGCAAATTATCTGTAAGAGAACAGCGAGGCTTGCGAGGCTCTGCAAACCCACCCTAGAAGGGAACACATCGGCGAGACCGAGCGGCTCAGCCTGCCCGCCGCCGCCCAGCACCTACCCGGCGACCCTCCCTCAGGGCCGCCGTGAGCTTCCGAGCGCCGAGAGGCCCCGTGGGGAGCGGCCCCCGCCGCCCTCGCTCCGGCCGACCGCAGCCGCGCCGTGTGCAGCCCCAGCGGCCCGGCTGCCGCTCCAGCCCCTCCGCTCCCCGCAGGGAAGCGCCCCCGGCCCCCGGCCCGGCAGCGAGCGGTCCCACCTGCAGCCCCTCCGGGCCAGGCCCCACACCCGCCGCCGCGGCCCCTGCGACGTGTCACCCAGCGGCCCGAGAACTTCCGGGGTCAGCGCGGCCGCGCCTGCGCA
>JAVJGJ010000061.1:64761692-64803972 GCA_035590215.1 Microhierax caerulescens | reverse complement strand
CGGCCCCGGCGGGGATATGGGTGTGCCGCCGGCCGCGCTGCCCGGGTGCCCGCCGCCGCGGGAGCCGCCGGAGCCCGCCAGCCCTTAGCGCAGGCTGCGGGGTTTCTGCAAGTCATCTGCGCCGGCCAGAACGCGCACCCTGCGCTCCCCTGACCCCGCGCTCACGGCACCCCGCCGGATTTATTCGGGGGATTTGTTGTGGTTTTGGTTTGGTTTTTTTGTTTTCTTGTTCTCCCCGTCGTGCTGTATGTATCAGTTCCTCTCATCACCTACCGCGGTTAACTTTCCTGTGACTCGGTTTAACTCTTGAGATCTACATGGATGTTGCTAAGAGCACTTTTCTTGCCTTTGCTGTCCTTTGCTGGGATTGGATTTCATACTAACTGGACTCTGTGTGCCTGTATGTGTGTGCTGAGTGTCTTGAAATTTTCCTTTCCTTTACAAGAGCTATGCATTCATTGTAACCAAGGTAAGACTCGCTGTTCTTGTTCCCTCATGTGCATGTCTAAATTAGATGTTTTGTTTAAGATGAAGTACATTTTTTTCTTTTAAACCATGGATTCATATGTAGTCCTTCCATTGATAAGTACTTGTGAGAAACAAGTGTAGAACTTGAAAAAAAAAAAAAAAAAAAACAACCAACAAACAAGCAAGCTGTTTAGCAGAAAATCTGGCTTGGCTTTCCAAAACGGTCTGCTTTTCTCTGTTGCAGCTTCTGTGATGCTTAGAGGAATAATTGATGTCTTTTTATGTTTTCCCTTTTGACAGACCTGTGACTGACTGTAGGCTTGGCTTGACCTTGATTTTGATGGCTTTGTTGGAAGATCTAATGATGTGATTGCTCTCCAGCCTCTGTGGCTTAGGCTATAAGCCACTTCTGCCACACTGTCACTCATGGACGATTCAGATTTCTTTTTTAAACAAACCTTTTGGCTGTTTTCCTTTTCTCACTTCACCTTTATCTGCCTGTTTCTCCTAAATGTTGAGAGCCTTATTCTACACTTCGATGTGACTGATAGTCCTGCTGCTTCAGGCTGCTGATTTCTGTTCTAAAGTACAATGGCTCTAAGTGGCAACTGCAGGACTTACCTTCCTCCTCGAGAGCAGGGGACAGGGCTGCACCCCTTCCCAGAGGTAGTGGAGCTAAACGTGGGTGGCCAGGTTTACTTCACTCGCCACTCCACTTTGGTCGGCACCCCTCACTCACTGCTGTGGAAAATGTTCACCCCAAAGAGAGACGCAGCCAGCGATCTGGCCAAGGACTCCAAGGGAAGATTCTTCATTGACAGAGATGGTTTCCTTTTCCGCTATATTCTGGACTATCTCAGGGACAAGCAAGTGGTTCTGCCTGACCACTTCCCAGAGAAGGGAAGGCTCAAGAGGGAGGCTGAGTACTTTCAGCTCCCAGACTTGGTCAAACTCCTGACTCCTGATGACAGCAAGCAAAGCCCTGATGATTATTGCCACAGTGACTATGAAGAGGTCTCCCAAGGCAGTGACACAAGGATATGCCCACCCTCATCACTCTTACCGCCTGATCGGAAGTGGGGATTCATTACCATTGGGTACCGGGGGTCATGCACTATTGGCAGGGAGAGCCAAGCAGATGCCAAATTCAGGAGGGTCCCAAGGATTTTGGTTTGTGGAAGGATTGCCCTGGTCAAAGAGGTCTTTGGAGAAAGTTTGAATGAAAGCAGAGACCCAGACAGGGCTCCAGAAAGGTATACCTCCAGGTTTTATCTCAAGTTCAAGCACCTGGAGAGGGCTTTCGACATGTTGTCTGAGTGTGGATTCCACATGGTGGCCTGTAACTCCTCAGTGACGGCTTCCTTTGTCAACCAGTACACAGATGATAAGGTCTGGTCCAGCTACACTGAATATGTCTTCTACCGTAAGTACAAGACATTTCTGAGGGAAATGTAACTACCTGGTTTAAGCTGCTCTTTTCCGTTGACTGCACAATTTTCAAAGCACAGAGAGTGCTAGTTTCCTTGTGTCTGCCACAAACTAAGGCTTTATTTAGATCTGGGGGGATATGCTTCAGCTTCAGCTTTCAAACTGTAAAGCAAGGCTGAACTCAATGGCATGGTCTTGGCTAGGTGGCAGCACAGACTGCCAAAAGCACCCACCCCTATGGCTTATAGATGCTGATGTCTCTGGCTAAAGCAGCCATCTGACTGCCTTGCACGCTTCCCGAGGATGTGCGGGATGCAATATGAGCCTTGCAAACACACTGCAGATTTAATTACAGAAAGTCTTCAAACGGGATTCAATTTACAAAGGTAATAGCTGCTTGATAATAGTCAAGCACAGTCAGCCAAGCCATCTGTCAACAAACCTGACACACTTACACACAGTGAAGGGAAAACAAAATCCTGTCCCCCTGGCTGCTTTTCAGCAGGGAGCCTTCTTGGAGCCAGCTGATGTGCTCTGAAATGAGGGCTCAAAGCAGAGAGGGGCACGCTGCTGTGGCTTGTTATGCAACATGCCTATGAGAAACAAACTGTCCTCATAATGAGAAGTATCTGCCCTGCTTCCCGCAATCACATCAGATCATATACTGTTGTGGCAATTTTAACGGATAGCTCTAGCAGGCTCATTAACTTTCTAAGTTGATATTCAGGTAGAGGCACCATTACCAATGGTAACATGAGGGTAATTCTGATTCTGTAATTTGGTATCAGAAAATCATTCCACAACTCCTGTGCTTAAATGTTGGAGAGATTCATGGGACTGTTTTCATCCATTTCCATTTCAAGAGCATGAAGGATGGAACATTTCCCAAGTTCATTTGTAGAAAAGGGCTTTAGCCCTTTGGACAGCAGGGCTCAGAGAAGGCTAGTGCTTTGCTGGGAGACCTGCTGCCCTGTGTGTGGTGCTTGCGGTTAGCACGCTTAGTCACGTGGAGAGCTGACAAAAGTTTTAGATGAAAGATGTATCAGGAAGTGCATAGTTTGTGTGTAATACTGTGTTCAGCACCATCTACTCTGGTGTGTCTGGGCTCAACAGGCAGCCCTAATCTGCTTATGTAATGATGCTTAAGTTAGCATTCTGAAAAGCCATCTATATTTTTGACATGCATAGATTTACTTAAAATTAGGCTTCTAGCTGGATTTCTTAGCAAAATGTTTCTAAGGTCATGGATCTGCTTATATTCCAACAGGGATGGATGATTTCTATTATTAGGCTTCTTCTGTTTGAAATCATAGTGCCTTGTACAAGTTATAGGAGGAGAATCGATGTAGTTAAAGGAATGGTTTAGGATAAATTGTGTTTGCATTTATATTTAAAATCATAAAAAAATTTGTAAGTTCCTTATTTTCTAATTGAAGAGAGGATGAATGTAGGTTTTGCATGAATTAGCAAGCACAGACTCCTGATTTTCATATTACTTGAATTTTTATCTTCAAGGATTGCTCATTGCTTCCACATCACTACAGCTAGAGTTAGGTACCGAGATGAGAGGTACCTTAGAAATTTTGGAGAGTCAAAGCCTGTAGTAGGTGTCACAAAATCTCTCACCAGTTCAGGGAAAGCCCATTCCAATTAAAGTTCCTGGAAAGACTTTATCCAGTTCAACAGCCTTTGCATTCAGCTCATATCACTTTTGTGGATTTTTGACACTGGTACAATTTCAGAGGTGGATTTTTCAAAGGATCCTTCCCCAGGTAAAAGCTAAAGCAATGACCATGATGCCAAATCATTCTCTTTTATCTCGATCCAAATTGTTCTGTTATGCTGTGCTGTTTGCTGCTCACTGTGATAGAGCTACTGGTGGGCTGCACAGGTTCTCCAGCTGCATGCTTGGGATCTGGATGCACCCAGTCAACCTGAAAGCAGGCATGATATGTACAGAATTCACCTGGAGCAAAAGAACGTTCTTTCCAAATCTCCTAAAATGATTTCATTCTGAATTTCCAAAAATAATTTCATTTGAAACTTTGAGGACCAGTAAAACTGACATCTGGCTTTCTAGTGGAACATTACAACTTCTCCACAGCTGCTTAGCCATAATTATTAGAATCTGCCAACTGTGTCTATATAAGCATTAATTCATCAAGCTGTTGTGATCAGGTTGATGGGCCTAAACATGGGAGGTGTCTAATACAACTGGTTAGGCAGTTGCAGAGGTGGTCTTTGTAGAGCTGCTTAGTAGCTCCTGTGAAATGCACAGCTGAAAGGACTCTTCAGAGCTGGGAAAAGGTGATTACTTCCAAAGGGGGAAGAATAGAGGGAGGAATGTTTTTTTGATACACCACATACAATGTACTCCAAATAGTACTCAGAAGTAGTAAATGCCTGTGGCTGGAGCAAAGATAAAGAACATTCTTGAACTGCAAGTCTTGATGTGAAAGTAGATCAGATGGCCTGAAGAGGGTGTAAACTGTGCAGCTACTCACATGGGTACAGTGTGTGCTATTAACAGAATTACATGATTAATATTGCATGATGTTTTCTCCCCTTGTTCACATTCAGGTGCCATTAATGCTAATAGGAGATTCATGTTCTCTGTGGAGGAGGTTTTCCCAAAATGCAGGGCACACAGAAAGCATCCGGTACAGCAAACATGCAGCTGTTTTGCTGAGTGGGTGGCAAGATGGGCTGCAAAGCCGGCACTCGCAATGACAGTGCAATCCTCAGAGCGCAGCTGGGCTCCACTCCAGTTTCTAATAGGCCGGTGCAAAGGAGGGTTTGGAGATGGGCTGTGTTGCTATGTTAGAGCCACAATTAAACCATTTTTCGAAACACGGTTCCTGTGTGGTGTGTAGGCAGGAGTCACAGCCTGGCTCCAGCTCACAGGTGGGGTATAAGCTGAGGATAGAAGTGAGGTTCTACTCATGCATTTTCTTTTACGTCAAAGATGTTTACTTAAATGTTATACAGGCTAAAACTGGATTTCTGACTTGAGCGATTTTGTGGGTTTCACCCTTCCCTGTTGTTTTATGATCTTAAAGTAAAATCTCGTCTCCAAACACTCTCATTTTTGAAGAGGGGATAGCCTGTGCTTGGATCTTCATTTTTACACGTTTTCAACCTTTACAATGGGATGAATCAAAAATGTGCACTTGAACATCTGGTACATGTTGGCGGGGGGTGGGGGGTGTTACAGCATATGGGCTGTCTTAGCCTTTTCTAGCCTGGCCCTATTCCTAACCCCATTCTTTTTCACCACCTCCCATAACCTATAAACCAGCTTTTTGTGCCTCATTCCAGTCTTGCAGCATTGCCAGGACTGTGGGTGACAGTCCTGCACGTGGTTGTTGTGATTGCCAGAAGAGCAAAATAGCAGGTTGGAAACAGAGAAGGCTTTAGCTTCTGACAGCAGACCAGCAACACAGTAGGCTGTGTGCATGTCTGCAGAGCAGCTGGGAACCAAGTGACATGGCGGTGGGATGGGATTCGGAAAAACTGCATGGTGGCCTCTGTCTGCATATTGCTATTGCCCCCAAAACCCTGATGCCACATCCCTTCTTTCTCTGCTTGTCAGTGGCTGAGACTGTGATAGGCTCTCAGAACAGTTCACAGTACAGAGGGGAGATCTTGCCTCCAATATATCACATCAGACCCCTTGCTTGTACTCTCAAGGCTCCCCGCACAGCTGTGCATAGCACCATCAAGGAGCACGGCTGGCACCACAATGAGTAGGTTGCCCTCTGCTCAGCTGGAGCAATAAAGTGCAGGGTGAGGAGAGCTACTAGGCAAGAGCTAACAAATATAGAAGGAGGACAGATGGAGGAAAAGGAGAGGAAATTCACATGCAATCTGGAGACAAAGAACCAGGGGAAAGATGGGTGTACCGACAACTACACCATGACACAGTGAGGGAGAATTTGTTAGCTATGTCAAGTCTTCAGTTAACCCAAATGTTTTCTTGCAACAAGCAGGTGGAGAGGGTTTGACAAATGCTCCTTCGAGTTCTCTAGCAGAAAAGAATACAGGGATTTAGACAGATGACTGTCCCTGCCCTTCTTAAGGCCATGCTTCAAAGTCTGAGCAAGCATGAGAAAATCAGGACAATCAGTATGATTTGCTTAAGCCTTGCCTTGCTCTGTCCCCCTTCACATCTGCACATGTGGAGCAGCTCAAGCACCTGCAGATGTTCAAAGGAAGCCATGAGACATTCCTGGCACTGTAGCTCTGAGAGCCGAAAATTAACAAGGCTCTTGCTCCTGAAGGACATGTGCTGCCTCTGCTCGCTCTAATGGCAGTTGTAAATTTTGGTTGCCTCACCTTACCCTTTCAAGAAAGTGCTGGCTGGGTGTGCTTTTCACTTGCTGGTAGTTGGCTGGTATGCAGAGATGTTTGTGAAGTGGGTTTCAGGTTATCCTGGAGTAAACAGATAAATCCTCTTGGGTGAGGATGTGCAGGAGGGAGGAGAAGTGCCAGGTGATACCCTTTGTGAATGTGCTATGATGGCCGTTTATTGGACATCTTGGGATAATCATCATGTCCTTTGTACAAGATGATCTACTTGGGATTAATGCAGCCAGCTGTGACCCATCACTCTGTGTGTGTGAACAGAGCTAAAAGATCCCATACTGATATACATGCCACTGACTCATAAATTAATTGTGTGGCAGAAGTTTGACTGACAAAACTGAATGCTCTTGCACATTGACACCTGCACTGTAAGATGTGGAAGAGGAATATCACTTATTTTCCCTCTTTAAAGTAAGATTGTCATATATCCTAGTAGTTGGTTATGTCAGGTTTTAAATCAGTAAAGATCAAAATGGCCCAAAAGAGAACAAAAAGAAGTCTAATCCAATGAATACTGCAAGCTTCCTTTCCTGTTGATAGGAGATGTTTCTATTTCCAGGTAATTATTGTCATCATCAATGACTCTGGTCCATCCTGCCATACAAAACTCTCACAAGGATGATCGTCTGCAGGTGCTGGGGCTGCCACCAGCCAAGTCTGTTAGCGTATTCATGTCAGAAGGACCTTGCTCTGAGCTTTTTTAGTAAGACTTGAGTGGCAGATGATTTTTTTCCAGTTTGTTACGGCAGACTGAAAAGCCTCCAGAGTTTTTGATTAGTTAGTCCATAGATTAAAAATGCTATTATTTATTAGAAACCAATATGGTCAAATCTGATTGTTAAATTAGTGTAAGAATCTCCAGCTCAATGGATATCTGAAACAAAATTTGGTAAAAACGTTGGTTGGTTATAGGAGGCGGAGTTCATTCTAACAATGTATGAATAGTGATGTTCAGGGACTGGCAAGGATGGCTTTTTGAGTACTGGCCTTTGTCTCTCTCCAGTATTCACAGCATGGCTAGTTATCTCATAGCCCTTTGGGTATGATCTTCATCAACTTGAATGCTTGAGATAGATGTTTGTCATCATTGTACAGGTCTGATACCTTGCTGCTCCAAAATACCACTTAGCAATGCAAATCTTCCCTCTGTCACAACACCTGTGTGGCAGCTAGACAGATATCCCACCAAGGAAAATTCTTACTCCTCTGTCCCATGTCTGTGGAGGTCTCTGTGGTGGAAGGGGTTTGTGAGTTCAGGACATAAAATCAGGACTGCCTGAAGAGGTTGAGGGAGGTTTGGTCTGGTGTTTGCGCCTTCCCTCCCTTTCCGAGCTGTCAGGAGGGCTGCGTGTGCTTTGGGTAGTGCAGGTGTCAGGGAAGGAATGGAAATATTCATGCTGGCTTCAGCAAATTGAGGGCCTGGTGGCGTGCACAGGCTGCAGTCGCATCCTCGCTGCGCCTGGCCACCACTTCTGCTGCTGCAGGACCAACAGGTAATGGGCTGGAGGCAGAACCTCACTTGTGAAGCTTGCATCGCTGCTGCTGCTCTGTGATCCAGAAAGAGACTGTAATGACTGAAGGATTAACCAAGGAGAGCTGGCATTTAGGTGAAAGAAAAAAAAAATCAATGTATTTTAAACTGCAGTCTTGAGCTGGATGTTTTCCAGGAACAGTGCGCGTGAGGTCCCACAGCACTGTTTCGATAGGCTGATCAGAGGAGGGTTTTGCTCTAATAAAAATAGATGTGCGCCACTGAGGTATTCCCGGGCTGGTGTCCTGGGGAAGTGTGGAAACAGGGAATGCCTGGTCCGCTGCCCTGGGAGGGCAACGAAGCAGCGTGGAATGGCTCCTGCCAGCTGGTTTGCTGCAGGTTTATTCAGCCTGGTGAGGTCTGGCCTTATTTAAAATTTGCTGAAATATAGTTGTAGTTCTTAGGAAAACAAAATCAGAAAGAGCAAAGGAGTGTAAATAAGAAAACATAACACAGATATTTGCTGTTCAGTGAATATCAGCAACATATTGTACACACAGCCAAACACTTCCTTGCAGCAGGTTGGATTTTTTCTGTCCAGCCATCCCGGATTTGTTTGAATTTGTAAACACATTTTCTGTTTCTTCTTTTTTTTAATTTTTGTTCTTTTCGGTTTTTCAAGTTCAAGGCTAACATACAGTAAATATGGAGACAAGAAGCAAAATCTAAATTACATGTTTGCAAAGAGTAAGAGTAACCTTTTATGAAACTTGCTCAATACTGTATATTTTGTAAAAGAAAAAGATTGACAGAAGTGACTTTGACTTGGTGGAATTGCTTAAATTGTCACTAAGGTGTAATGGTGAATGAGCTGACCAGACCACAGAATCTGGCTTGAGTAATTTGCACTTGCTACTTCCTGAAGATGTGCTCAAGTTGATACTGGAATACATTAAATATTGAATATGGAATACAGAAAAAGTAAAACATTGCTGCTATTATTATGCTTCCTAACATTGACCCTAACATTGACAAGTGCTTAGGGAACAGTGGAGCTTAAACTTCAAATCTGATGGAGCGTGTTATTTTGAAGCTGGAAGTTTGGTTGGGAAGTGCTGAACACCTGCAGTGCCTCTTAAGTCCATAAAGAGTCATGACTAATATGCAATATAAAAGCGTAGTGCATAGGATAATGTCTCCCTTCACTGGTTCAGTGTAGGACGCTGGTGTTATTTCTGTGCCAATGGCCCTTAGTATGGCATTCCTAGGAACTTTGGACTCTTCTTTTGGAAAGAATGTCCCTTGGTTTTATCTCTGCAAGTAGGATCTGGGTGAATAAACCAGAGAATGAAAAGCGATGTTTTGGGCAGAGTACTCCATAGCCTGTTTTTCTTAGTTTTCTCAAATTAGCTTGTTAAATTAGTTTTCTGATAACATTTAAAGGAAAGTGAGAAGTCTAGAATTGTGAGAATACTTTTTTTTATTTTAATAGCAGGGTATAAGCTTTTTTTGTGATCCTGTTGACCACTTTCTATTGACTATCGGTCATGTGAAATGCCTTTCCATCTGTAAGCTGATGTGAGCACTCTGCAGCTGTGATAACCAGTTGGACTTAGGAAGCTGGTTAATAAATCACTAGTGTTAAAAATTTTCCAGTGCTGTTTCTGAATCTACTGCAAAGTGATTAGTGATTTCTAGGAGCTCATTGATTAGCTGCTAAGGCAGCTAAAAATTTCCTCTACCAAAAATACAATGAAAAGAACCCTGGACATCCTGATTTGCAATCTGTCCTGAAAAGCTCCTTGAAAGTCTACGTGTGAAAATCTCTGTAACTGTGCTCCAGACACTGGGCTCTGGAGTTGGTTGGAAGAAGACTAAAAGACAAATTCCTAAACCTTTTATTTCGAACAGGGAAATTAACCTGAGTTTTGTTGTGCATTTCTAGAAGAACAGAATACCTTTGGAGTGAGCAGCAGCCCTAACGATGGGCTCAGAGCTTTGAGCTGGGACTGCAGGTGGGAATGAAGATACAGTACTGCTGTTTGGGCATTAGTCTTTGGCCAGGGCCTGAAAGCCAAATTTAAAGGGAAAATTTTGTCTCTGCATATTTTGGAGGAGATTTATTTCAAGACTTCAGACTGAATTTCCATCAAACTGAATCAGAATGTATTTTTACACCAGAATTAAATCAGGCTGAAATAGAACCCAGTAGAACATGCTGATTTTGACTGAATTTTGCACCTTAAATATTCTTAAAGCAAAAAACCCAGAGCAAAGCTTGAGTGAGCAAAAAACATGCCATCAAAGAGCTTGAAAAAATGTGTCTTTGTACTCCTACAAAGGGAATTCTACTGATTTTTTCTCAGCTCAGAGGTTTCACTGGTAGTTTGGGGAAGTCCAACATTTTGTTCCACAAATGACCAGAAGGATTGCAGAGGGTAATCCCAAGACTGGGGTGTGAAGATGGCTTCTTGCAAATTTACTATTTGCACGCTCATATGAAAATGTGATTACCAATAATCAGTAAGACTAAATATTGCACCTGTATTGGTAATTCATGCTTCCATATAGAATTTGAACAGTTTTCTCTTGCAGTGTTGTTGCCTTCGTGTGTGGTCATATGGCAAATGAGCTGGGCATCAGAGCAGAAGACTGGGGCTTCTGAAAAAATGGAGATGTTTCACTGAAGATCTAAAATTTCCTAACTTACAACTTGCAAAATTCAGTAAGGAGGAATTTGATGAGTTGCTGGTTTTTTTTTTTTAAAGTATGCTGGCTTTGGTTTTCTTTGGTTTACTCTCTTAGTTTTCAGGTGATCATCAAAGTCAGTGTAGGGAGCTGGTCCTCAAAAGTGTGCCTGGTTCTTTTTGTTTGGCTTGATGTTGCAACATAATTGTGTGTGTGTGTAAATTACCACTGTCCTCTTGCAGAATTAAGGAGGGAATTCTGTTTCTGAATTAATGGCCCAATAGTGGTCAGTGGTAATATAATGTTTATACATAAATAATAATATTTATTATATTATTTATTACCTCTGTTGTTAATGTTATAGCTACAGGCAGAGTAGCTCAGGTTAATGACAAAAGCTCTACTGAGCCCAGTAGAGCTGCACCAGCTACCACAGCTGAAGGTCTGGCCAAGCATTTCTGCAGCACATTATCTCTATACTGCTTCTTACCCTGGCAAACCCATGCGGTTTGGCTAATTAGAAAGGTTTGCTACAGAAGATACTTCCTTGTTTGACATAGCAAATATATTTAAAGTACTTTATTTAAGTACAGCTGGGTTTTCTTGAGAGGTCACTATGGGAAACCTGTTGCTGACAATTTCTTGAAAGCTGGGTTCCTTTTGTCTCTTAAGTTTGATCATGACATGCTGTAACCTGAATGCTTTTCTCTGATCAGTTTACTTCTCTGTCAATCCTGCCAGTATTGGGTAGAATGACTTTCTCTCAATCACCTGTTAACCCAAAGACTTGTAGGTTAGAGAGGTTTTATAGCCATGGCTCAAATAAATCCTTTTGTTCCCTTGGATGTTGTTTAACCTAAACCATGTGCAGTGCAAGGATGTCTTTACTTTCCCTGGTGAAGCCACAATTATCAAGATGCAAAAGCATGTGTTTCCTAGCTGGGGGAGGAGTATTTTCTAGGTATTCTTGATTTCATTCATTTCTGAGTATTCAAGAGAACAAATTCTTTATTCTCTCAAGTCAATGCACTTCTATTACATGAGCATTAAACCATTCCCTTCCTTTGAGTCTGCAGCTAGAAAGCTGATCTGCCTTACTTTAAGTAGACAAAGAATATTTAAATAAGGATGCTGATAAAAATGCATTCACCAGTAAAGATCTGATTAAAGAATCTGCTGCTTTAAAGAGTTCTGTAGGTGAAGGCAGAAGTCAAAAGATACTGTTACAGAGGGATTGAGAAGCCAGTTTAAGTTTGGTCTGTGGGAAGAATTCCCACAACTCGGTGACATCCCCACTGCTGGGGAGAGACCAGGACCCTCCCCACAGACCCCTCTGCCGCAGCTCCTGGGGGGTAGGGGGAGCCTTTGTGCTGAGGCCAGATCACCTCTTCCAACCCAGGCAATGGTGCTTCTGATTTCAGAAGTCCAATGAACATTTTCATGTTACTATAAAGATGAGCATTTAGTAGCCACAGTATTTGTTCTGTGCACTGGTTTTGATGTCCTACATGATGGAAAATAAATAAATAAAATAACTTCCCTCCCAGAAGGACAATATTGTCACACTATTTGGACTTAGAATAGAAACAGATGCCACAACTAGGGTTTTTTCTTGTTTTATATCTGTTGCTTTGTTCGTTGCTTTGGATTGGTTTTTTTTTGCTTGCAGAATGGGCAATGAATAGAGGTAAATCTACCTTCCATTATGAAGATAGAACAAAATTTCTCAGGTATGGGATTAGGCAGCCCAGGGTAGTTTGCACCCTGTTGAGACTGGCAGATCTATTTGAGGAGAATCAAACCCTGCTCTAACTTCCACTTCTAAATCTTCAGAATACTTGACTTGTACCTAGGAAGCATCAGTATTTATACAGATTTTCTGGGTTTAAGAAATCTGAATAACTTTTCCTGTGCCAAAACTGGAAGGACCGAAGAAGGTGATCCATTTGAAACTCTTAATAATTGCATCCTTTCTTCTTCAACAGCAGCCCACATGTTTCCAGTCAGGCTGGTACAAAGCAGGTGGCACAGCAGCAGCCAAGGCCTGTTAACATGGGCAGGATGATTGGTTTCTCTGCCTCTCCCTGGGCATCTCTGCAGTCTCTTTGTTTTCAACAAATAAGGGATTCAGACCTCCTGTTTGAGGTTGCGCTTTCTCTGGCCATGAGATGTGTCCCATCCCCTTTGACTGGGTGTTGCACACTGTCCCATGCCCGAATAGATTTGCTGCAGTAGCGCAGGGGTTTCACTTTGTGTATTCACAATCCAGCAACAACAGACTCAGGATCAAACCAAGTCTGGCAAAAGCCACAGCTCCCACAGTAAGCATTCATAGCTGCTGGCAGCGGAACTGAATTTTGTTCATTTGTACGTTTCTTTTCTAACTTTTACTTGTGGCTTTGGTACAAACAGCATCCTATTGAAGTGCATCTAAATACATTGATAGATTTTCTTTGCAAGAAGACAACCTACAGACAGCAAAAGAAGAGCAAACCTTCCCACAAACTGTTTGGGAAACAGCCTCTCTACTGTGTGCCTGCTAATAAAAGTGCCATAGAAACCAATCATTTTCTGGATGAAAGCTTAAAGCTACATGACAGATAGTAAATAAATAATTGCAGGGAAACATTGCACATAGATTACTTGGGGAACAGGATTTAATTAAAATTTGTGAACATGCCTACGTAGTTCCATTGATCAGGAAAAAATGGATATGTGCTACATCTGTAAGATTTACTCACTTGGTGGTGTTTTGCCTTCCTTCCCTCCCTCAGTTTCACTCACTTTATATCCTGCAGTGGTAAGATAACACATTTCTGATTTTCCTTCTTGAAGAAATTGATCCTAAGAAGCACTGGACATGATGTATGGTTTGTAACTCTATAATATTTCTAAGGGAAAAAAAAATCACTGAAGAAGGCTGGGCACATATTATATTAATTTCCATTTTAAAATGTTTTTTTTTTTTTTTTCCCCACTAGGAGCAATAAAAACTATGCAAAGGCTTTCAGCATCCTCTCTAGCAATAATTAGTTAAAAGATGGTATAAATCTTGCTAAGCTAATTTAGGTTTTTTTAGACACTTCATGAGACATTTTTTTGCCATTGAATCCAAACTTATCCCTGGATTCACCATACCAGCCACTCGGGGTCTTGCTGGGATCTCAGCATCTCCTCTTTCTTCCATAACAGAGACAAACAGAAGTCATGGAGGTGACTGTGACTGGTACCTGGCAGATGTGCAGAAGGACCAGGCAGTCACAGCCACCTCCGTGGTCCAGCACAGGGCTCTGGAGTGGTGCCAGGGGACTTGAACCTCATCGCAGCAGTGATGGACCTCTGTTCTGGAAAGGTTTCACTGGGGCTGCCATCTCTGCAGGATGGCAAACTGTTGTTCTTAACTGCTGTTGTTGAGAACAAAATATATTCCACGAGAAGCCTGAGAGTTTTTTCTGTTTATTTTTCAGTCTTCACATGTCCTGCCCAAATTGCCTTTTTATATTAGGGCTGTGAGGCAGCTCCTGGAGTGCTATTGATGGACTGGACCCTTTTCCCCCACCCCAGGGAGAACAGCAAGCACCCTGATTAATTTTGCTCCAAGTTGGCTGCTTTTTTTTCCTGGTGTCATTAAAGTATGGCAGCAAGTTGTTTGGTAAATGAGGAGGCTGCTGTCCTTGCTAGCATAATTGTGATTTGGCATATTGGTACAGTATTAAAATTCCAATTGAGCAGATGGTGTCAGGATTTTAACTTATGCTTAGGAGATACAGATGGTCCAAGGAGTGAACTTGTACACTAGTTATTTTTATTTTTAACAGGTTAAGAACAAATTACTTTTTGACTGTTGTTACTATTTACCATGAGGGTGGGAGGCGCTAGGACAGGCTGCCCAGAGCGGCTGTGGGTGCCCCATCCCTGGCAGAGCCCAAGGCCAGGCTGGACGGGGCTGGGGGCACCCTGGGCTGGTGGCCGGTGTCCCCGACCCTATCAGGGGGTTGGAACCAGATTAACTCTAAGGTCCCTTCCAACCCAAACCATTCTACGGTTCCATGTTTATTGCTCTACTTGTCATTTTTTTCTTTCCCTGCGCATGCATTCGCATGTGTGTGTGCGCGCACTGTGCAAGTCTTCTCAAAATCCCTTTTCCTTATGACTTTAGATTGAAAACAGCCCTATTTCTGCCTAAAACCCCTCTCTCTGTATGTACTGTTTCCTTCCCAGTGGCCCTTTTATTTCCCCTTATACCTGTTGCTGTTCCTTTGGAGAGGTGTGGGTTTGAGGACGGGTCTGGCGGGGTTGGGCACGAGCTTGGCAGAGGTGCAGGTGCCCTGTACGCAGCCCAGCCTCCCCAGAAGTCCGCCCGGGTCGCCAGGGCGAGCAGGTCTCACACAGGGCTCGCAGGGAGGTGGCTGCTCCAACTCCCCCCATGGCTTTGAATCCTGTGGCAGGGCTTGTGCAGCCAGGGAGTGCCACACTGGCTTTTTACTTACTTTACACCACACAGCTGGTGTGATTGAGGGTGCTAGGGCAGGGTTCTGGCTGCACTGGAATGCAGATGACCCCACTTTTATGCCAGTAAAGACTGATGCTCATTGTCTAATCCTGTCATGAAACACGGTTATATTTTCATCACAACTTGTAAGCTTATTTCATCTTTTATAGAAAAATATAAAATCTGCTACTACGAATTATTAATGTCCACCTCAATATTTTACACCTACTACATAGTAGCAATTTTCATGCAAAGATATCAGTGTTTTGCATAAAGCACCTGTGTACATTTTCTGTACTGTTTCTATTGTCCCATGTCATATACTCAAGGGAAGGATGTGTGAGCATATTTTTCAAGCAAGTCTCTTGTGTGCCAGCCTTGATTCTGCTTTGCCTTCATGTCTACGGGGGGCTGCAGTTGGTAGCACCTTCTTGGAGGGGTGAGGTTTGATGTGGCTCACTAATCTTCCTTTTCGGCAGGGGTGTTTGCTGCGTGCAGCTGGTCACAGGGAAGCTTGTGCCAGTCCAATGTTGGTGTTTGATTCAGAGCCCAGTCCAGGAATCAGGAGGGTCCCAGTGCCTCCTACATTGAAAAAAGCTGTAGGTATTTGAGATCTTTAGATTGGGGAAAACAACATTTCCCAAGGGTTAAATCATTGAGTAAATGTCTACCCAGCTTACTCCTAACAAGGGAACATGTTTCTGAGATCTGACTGTGATCAAGTGACTGGACCAGCAAAAATAAATCTTAGTCTGTTACCTGTCCTTGATGCATTTCACTTGTACATCCTGGCAATAGCAGCTGCAGGGAAGGTTTCCACGAAAGACGATGCAAACATTTGACACAAGGGCAAGGACGCCAGTTGCAGGTGTAGGTACAATTGGGTTCATTTATTCCTCCCGTGTGCCTGCTGCCATTACTCACTCTTCTCGCTTGCAAATGTACGAATCTCCCTGCTGCTTGTGAAAGCCCACAGTGTTATAGAAGACACTGTTCCTGTCCATAAAGTACAGTGGGTCTGGGAGCACAGTGCTAACAGGATGGAGGCACTTTCCTGTGGCAGGGACCTGGCACCCCAAGACCCCCCATCTCCCTAGGTTACCATTCAGGGCCCTTGGCTGCAGTTTTTTGTGCTTCCTGGGAAACTCATGGAGAATGTAAAGGCCTTCGGTAGCAGCTGGGCTGGAGGGTTCAGTGGGGGCTGGCTGGGGGCTGGTGCGGAACTGGAGGGATGCTTGGGCAGCCTGCAGACCAGAGTGCTGCTGAAGCATATCTCCGAAGGCGGTGAGATGTCTTGTCCCCATGGGGCTGGCATGTCCCCTCTTGCTGGGGCGGCTGCACTGATGCAGAAAGGGCTTTTGGGATCACCTGGAGCGCAAAAAATTGCCCTCCCACCTATTTCTGATAATTAGTATTTTCCATAATTATCCTGCATAAGATGACATTGACCGAGAAGTCCATGCCATAGCCAGAGGTGTTTGAGCTAATTTAGTTTTCCTGGGAGGGAACGGGAAGGGTAGGCTGTGTACAGCACCAGGGCTGCCTGGCACTGTGCTGTCGAGGGGCGTGCATCAGCCTCTCCTCTGCTCAGATGCTTAAGTACTAATGGGGGCAGGGTGAGTGGGAATGAATAATGAATATTTCATGGGAAAACATTGCAACACTGTATATGAGAGAGCAACTGACTCCATCACATCCTCACAGCTACCTCCTTGCTTTAGAAAATGCATTTTTTTTTCTCTCGGGTTACCTGGTGGGGAGCAAGGCAGTGAGAGAGGAAAGGCACAGCGAACTGGTCCAGGCTGCCACCTTCTCCCTAGCAAGCATAAATATTTGAAAGTTTGTGTTGCTGCTTCTGAACAAGGGGATTAAAGAGCTCTGAAATATTAACTTCTTGCACTTAGTAGAAGCATAGAATTGTTTGGGTTGGAAGGGACCTTAAAGATCATCTAGCTCCCACTCCCCTGCCATGGGCAGGGACACCTGCCAGTAGACCAGGTTTGTTCAAAGCCCCGTCCAGCTTGGCCTTGAACACTGCCAGGGATGGGGCATCCACAGTTCTCTGGGCAACCATCCCCAGTGCCTCACCACCCTCACGATGAAGAATTTCTTCCTAATATCTAGTCTAAACCTAGCATTTTCTAGTTATGCTGTGTTGAAAGGTTTTCTTCAAAACCACAGCCCCTCTGCTCTGTGGGATGGAAAAGGGGCCTCCCTCTGCCCCTGGAGTTTATGGGCAGCAGCAACCCCATCTTTCCATCACTGGGGGAGATCTCCAAGTTGGTGGGGCCTTGGTCTTCTGGCTGTTCTGGCTGCAGGGAGCAGGTTATGGCTTTACACTGTCCTTCTTGCCCACTGGAAACCCAGGGATCATCCCCCTGTGGCGCATCCCCATGGCACTTAGTGTTGGTGGCCTCTCTGCCATGGCAGTTTCTGCCACCTGCCCTTCTCCATGTAGCTGTTACTAAGCTGTCTGCTGGCACAGACTGGTACTGGCTTGCTTCATCTTCACTAATGATGTCCCATGTCCCCTCAGCATGTGTGCATCACCCTCCTGCCCGCTCCCTGCCAGCAATGTCTGTGGGATTGTCATCCCATGCAGATCTTCCCACACTTTGCACCCTACACCTTGATGGCTCAAAATCAAACCACACCTTGAAATCAGCACCAGTACATCTGCTTATGTTATACAGCCATGAAGCCAAACCTGACTTCCAATGTCATATTCCAAGTGGCCACCATGCTGTTCAGTGATATAAACCATCACCCTGGGGAGAGAGAAATTTTCCTGTACCTGAATTTCCTGCACCTGGCCCTGACAGGTTTGTCCACTGCATGGAGTAATAATAAGTATGTAATGGTGTGTAAAGTAAATGGAATAATTAAAATATTAGCTAGTATGTGTTTGCTCAGCTGTAGTGACAACTTTAGTTACACACTGTATTTTTTGTTTGCAGATGCAGCTTTTACAGAGCCATGGCTATGGGACAGATTAAATATTGTTTGAAAAAGTGATCAGAGATTTTGTTCATGCTGTAGCTCTTCTCTAAATATTGGAGGCATTTTAAATTGGTTTGTATTGGTAATAGCATTATAATGCCTTTTCTTGCTTGTACATTTTGTCAGTGTTTTAACGTGCTTATTCCCAAGGGATGAAGTAACTAAAGAGAACAGATTAAGTTAAACCTTAAAGAATATTTCTTTAGGGAAAATCATATTCCCATCATCTTCTGCACTCACTTGGTGTGCAGTGACACAGCCAGTTTGGAAAGACAGATCAGGTTTGATAAATTCATAAAGACACAGTTTGTCAAAAGCTGTTTGGATGTACAGGAGTCACATTTTTACTGAGCTGTTCTGAACACATCCACCTGGATATAACGTCATAGAAAACAATCCCCTTCTGCAGGACAGGGATACGTCTTGTATGTCCCCAAATGAGACTGAAACCATCTGATGAGCCCTTGCTCATCAGCCCATAGAGCTGACATGTACTAACCGCAAGGTTCTGAGTGAAAATGTGTAGACCTCTTCATGACTGTGGGATCAGATGGATTGCTGTGTCCCTTCACTAGCATTGTTAGAATGATTTCAGTGAGACCCTTCAATTATTTTCAGCCTTCATAGCTGAAGTTTTATTTAGTGTGTATTACACACCCTGAGAGCAATGTGCTAAATACGCATGTATTTATTTGCCCCTCCCAAATTCACCTGAAATACAAAAATAGCTTCTACACAAGGAACGTTTTTTTGTGCTTGGAGCTGTTGTTTACTTACAGGATGATACAAAACCTGTCTTGTCACTGTGTTTTCTCCTCAGCAGCTTATTACTGGGCATTAAAGATCACCCAGTGTGCTTTCCCTAAGAATGCATCACTGGCTACTACTCTGAAATTCCTATTTTTCAGTTATATTCTGATAGTTCAGTTATTCCTACTGAAATAGGAAATAAGATACAAATTAGCAGATCTTTAAAACAATACAGAAGGACCACGTCTATCTGACACCCATATGCCCCTATCACTGGGGATAGCAGCCTTCTCCTCCTGGCTGACATACCTGGGTAAACCAGGAGAGGAGCAGGAGCCTGTGAGTATAAAACTGGTGACTGCAGTTGCATTGCCTTTGACATGATTAAAAAAGCCCTCACTAGTAATCTAGCCCCCAGGCATAAGCTTACAGGTGGTTCCTATGGCCCCAGGGTCAACACTTATATTTTAAAAACCCCATGCAAATCCCCCCTAAGCCCAGAAGCCTCCTGTCTTTAGACGGGTGGATGGAGATAAACATCAGCTGTCATGAAATTCTCAAAATTTACAAGAGTTGTCAGTGTTGATGCATATGTGATTCTCTGTTTATGTTTATTGCAATAAAGAATATGATAAAAATCCCACATAACCAATATTTCATCTGATCAAAAACTGGCTTATTTGTTCATTTTTATTGATGGCCTGGTCTCTGGTGAGAAAATAATTGGCTTAAGCCATAGAAGCCTATTCCATTTAAAATCAGCAACAGCTTTGTTCAGTGAAAGCTATAGGAAACCCCATAGAGAGAAAACAAACAAATATTCTTACTTATGTCCCAGTTATGTGTTATATTATTTAAACTCTGAAGTATCCAGTTTGCCTTTCACTAATTACTGTGCTGTCTCCTTGCATATGTCTCCACTTTGCTAATTTCAGTCTTTAAACTTTTGATTGCACTGTAAAATATCAGCAGGTTTGCAAAGCCGTGAGTTGCAAGCTCTGCTGGGAGAGCATACGTGTTTGAGAGCAGCATGTATGTGTGTATACATTTAAGTTACAGATGTCTCTTGTGTACAGGATAGGAACATTCTCTATTTTAGCAAAGCTTAGGATGGGTGGGGAGGTTGGATCTGAGCTCTTTAGTTCATCTTTCAGCTCAGAATTAGTTCACCCTTGTGGCATTCGCAATGAAACAAGCAGATGATGGCAGGCGCAGGAGCAGCAGCCCCTGGCACATACCAGCAGCCACCGAGGAGGTGTTGAAGCAACCTGAGCCACTAGGAACAGCAAAGTTATGGGAACTGAATAGAGCCTTGTCAGGGAATGACTTGTCTTCTAAAAATAAGTGTCTTTGTTTCCTAAAGTAATTTATTTTTGATAAATGCCTCAGCCTTGGGTTTTTTTTTTTGTTTGTTTTGTTGTTTGGGTTTTGTTTGGGTTTTTTGTTTTTTTTTAGCAGCAGGAAACATTCCTGTATTCCACTGGCTTTGTCTCAGCTGTAAGAACTTCTGGGGCCAAAAAAGCTGACTTTAGTCTTATGATAGTCTCTAAATTCCTCCAATTATTGCTAGTGTTGAGCCTATCTTCATCTGTTTATTGGAAACAGCCCCTACTACCACCTGTAGCCATTTTTTTTTTTCTATTTGGCACAGCTGTGGTTTAAAGTCAGGCCCATTTATCTGCAGGGGTGAGTACTGGGGGAGTAGTAGGGGGCAGAGTGCTGGTGAGGTGTGTGCTGGGGTGTAGGTAAGATTGGAGCTGTATTTGCAATATGGCTTCTTAGTTGCTTTGGATATTTGTACATGATTTTTTTGTACTGGTTTATTTTTAAAGAGGAAACCTAATTGGAGGACTTTTTGTAGAGACTAGATCCTGTGTCTGTTTCTTGTAATCTAGAAACACATAATATTTCTTACTCAAGCTTTAACGTGTGATTTAACTATGGGATCTGCTGAGTTATTCTGCATATTGAATGCGTCTGGTGCTTAAGTGAGAAGTGACATAAGGAACCTGAGCAGTGTAGAAATCTAATTCTCTGTTAAGGTAATCTGCAGGCATGTACAAATCTTTCATAAGAAAACCTAAGCTGAAGGAGCTGTTTCTTTGCTGCTATTGCAGATGGAAGAAAGAACTTGTCATCATATCAGCTTAGACTTTAGCTCTGCTTAGGAATGAGTATGGGATAAAGCTGATAATCAGAAATGGAGTTGGTTGGGTTTTTTTTCCCTAGCATTTAAAGCTACACAGCTTGTAATGATTAGCATAACAAAGTCATGCGCTAGTATTCTACTGACTTGTAGAAAAATATCAGCTAGGGATGTCAAAACGTGTACAGCCACCAGCTGGTCCCCCAAGCCTGCTGGGCAACTGCAGCGTGCTTCTGAAGGCCGTGGGATGCTGTTTGTGCTGTGAGCCTGTCCTTTTGCGGTGGAAGGCTTGGCTAGGCAAGGGTGTTGCGCTGGCGGGGAGGAGGTGGCTTCTGGGCTGTGCTTCAGTGGGGTGTTTCTGTTTGACTGTGAAGGATTGGGGTTTGTGGGGGTCTTCCTTTTTTTTGTCTTAGCTTGGTTTTGTTTTCTGTTTTTGTAATGATACTTCTCATTCTCAGAAATTCTACCCAGTTTCTGTGCTTTTTTTTTCCCAGTAATCTGATGGATATAAGTGATATTGGATTGATTATAGGAGAGGAGGATTTCCCTGTAACCTGAGGACATAAATATAGCAGTATGGCTTAGATATTACAACATGCTCTAAAAAGTCCCAAGTAGGTTAAAATACTCATTGTATTGGGGAGAACAGGAAACAAAAATCATGCTTTTTTCTGTCTCTGCTTTTGATGTAGAAGATAAGCTGCTGGTTCCTTAACTTGCAGGATGGCTGAAGTGAGACATTATACAGCTAAATTATTTATAAAGCTATAGTGAGCTCCAGCAAAGGGCTCTTTAGAGCCACAGTCCTTCTGTGAGTCTTTGCCCACCAGGCTCAGGCTTCACCTAAGTGCTCTTGGTCGTAATGAGGGCTGAGGCCCTGGTGACTTGCTCTTCAGCCTTCTCTGCGCTAGCGCGGGTCTCACCACTGCCTCTCCAGCTTTCCCTGTAAATCACATCTTCAGTAAGGCTTTTTTTTCCCTAAACAATGTCTAACAAGGCTGGGCAGTCTCAAGAAAGTAGTTTTGTTAGTATTGTTCTTAGCAATTTGCCAGCTTCCGTTCCCCCTCAAATGCAAACGTTACTCAGATAACACTATTCACATGAGAAGATTTCTTGAAATTCTTCAAGTGCACATTAAAATGCAAATCAATCTTCTTATTAAAGACTTCTGGAAGTTCTCTGACAACACATTTAAATGCAAATCACTGAAATGTAGACTCAATATTAAAATCCAAACAATTATTTGATCTGTGTGCTGAAATTAAAATGGGACCACACTATACGTCTCCATAAGCCCAGTGCCATTTTAGCAGCATATGGGAGGCAGCTCTGCATGGGGCTGGTTTACTCTTTTGGGGAGTGAGAGGGGCAGGATGGGGTGCAGCCCTGTGTCTAGGGGCACTGAGCTCTTTCTTCACAAACAGTTGGCAATATTTGCATTAGTCATCTTTAGGCAGGCTGAAGGGAGAGAGGACAGTGTAGGATTGCTTCTGGCTTAATTGGCCATGTCAGTTTTTATTAATGGCTGATGTATAGCTAACAGCTGAAGCTTCCCCAAAAGGGAAGGGGAATTCTTTTTTTTCCTCAGAGTTGGATGTCCCACAAAGAAGCTTTGCCAACGCCAAGTTTTTATTTATTTGGGCTCTTTGTATTTGAGTGATCTGAAGCTCTGCTTTTGTTTGGATCTTTTATATTATTTCATATGCTAATCAGGGCTTTTAACTTGACTCTGTCACTCAAATGCTTCTTGATGCTGATGAGCAAAACTAAGCTGTTTTACTGCTGAGTGTGTATCATCATTTTCTGTTAAAACTAAAATTCACTGTTCTTTTCCATATTTGAAGTATGATTATTTTTAAAAAAACCCAACAACCTAGTGGTGTTGGACAGAATCTTCTAAGTAAAATTGAATCTGAAGTATATAGTTTCCCCCCCCCTCCTTCATATACTGTTTGAGTTACAGGAAAATAAATGTCATGCCCAAGTAATTTTGAATGATATACAAGGACAAAATGTACTGTGGCTGGTATCTATCAGTATTTGAAAAAGAGAAAGAATGGGAAACATTTCAGCTAATGATATTCATGGGTTTCTTGTCTCTGCCCCACCCTTTGTTGCAAATATTTCTTGTCGGGGAAAAACTGAAAATCAGATACAAACCATAAACGACAGAAAATGCATTTGATATGTAAGTGGGTGGGAGCCGGGACAGGGGGGAAAAAAGTTACAGTGTATAAAGAGGAATCCAGAGTTTCTCATGTGTGAAACCAATGTAACCTCATCTGTTTGGGTGTTGATTGGTGCTGGAAGAGGAGGAGGCAGCAGGTGTGTAGAGGATTTGCTGGGACATGTGGGGAAACCAGCGGTTCGTGGTGGTTTGACATGTGCCTTAAACTCCTTTGGTGCCAATGACAAGGCAAGCACAGGCTGGATCTGTCCCCACTGCTGCTCTTTTGGCTTTGATGTGAAGGAGCCAGGTACCAATTTCTGGTGCATCTCAGTCCTGTGGAAATATGATGCATCTCCAGTTGGGAGATTTGCAGGTGATGGGGTGAGTCCCTCCTTCCCTTCTTCTGCAGCCAGGCTGAGGAGAGCAACACAGTTAACCTCCTCTTAGAACTTGATGGATCAAGCCACTTTCTTCATGCTAAGTTTTGAACCAGTGTGACGCTCCACAGGCCTTCATTTACAGCAAAGATCTGTGTTCTCCAGTGACATATACCTCAGAAGCGTGTAACTGTTTTTTACCTTCTTAGCCAGCAAGGAAGAATAACTTCTGTCACTAATTGGGCATTGAAGTCCCTGACATATTCTTTATTGTGGGCTTAAGAAGCCTGGAAAATGAGGGAATTGGCAGTCCCTCAACATGATACATTTTAGCTGCAGCATATAGTACAAATTGTATTGGAAGGCTGTGTTATTCTCAAGCTATTTGTCCATGGGTTTTGTTGCTAAATTGGTGCTTTCTCAATGAGGCGGAGACACAAATGCAAAGTGCCTCTCTTCTGTGGGTACTTAGATCCATGTGGGGAGCTCCACTTTACACTGCATGTTGCTTGACTTCGTTCTTCCTGCTCAAACCCCCATATCCTGTACCAATACTGGAAATGTCTTTTGATGTTGGAAATTCATAACATTTCCTAGAAGCAGTCATCTTTTGGGGTGCTGGCACTGAAACAGCTTCGCACCCTCCCCTCGAGCATTATCAGCTGCCTGCGCGCACCCACCCGCTGCAGCCGAGGCACAGGAGGGGATGGGCAAACCTCTCAAGCCGAGGAGGGCTCTGTCACAGATACAGTTGTGTGCTGCTTTGAGCTTAAAATTTAATTTCTCAATCTCTCAGACCATGTTTCTTATGCTCCTATTTAAATGCTGGTTAAGCATTTGCCATTACATTTGCTCCAGTCGTTCTTGCTCACTGCAGAAGCAAATGCGGTGCGCATCGATCGGTGCCTCAGCTCTTCCCGAATGGGGCTGTGGTGGTGTCGGGGGCTTTCAGTGCTTGTGTCTTCCCTGGAGAGAGCGAGGTTGTCCACACTTGCCCTGTTCTAGGCACTGGAGCACTGATCTCCAGCCACTTCATACAGCATTTTTTCTAGATCTTCTTAATACCTTGGGTTTTGTGTTTTTTTTTTTTTTGTTTGTTTTGTTTCGTGGGGTTTCTTTTAACATATAAAGGAAACCCGAAATTCAAGATGGTGAGCTTTACTTCCATGAAAGCCTGGCATAGGCTGGTCTCCTGGGATACTGCATGTTGTATACCCTGTTGTTGTTCCCCCCACGATCTTTTTGGTCCCAAACCCGCCTCAGTCACGTGTTTGTTTTCCCCTCCCAGATGACTTGCGCTTGCTGTCCCCTATGGTGCAGTGGAGGATATTTCCATTTTGCTATTGAACTTGTGCTCTCTGCTTGACCCAGCTTAGGAAACTGCTGTCCTCAGGCTTTGTTAGTCTTCTGGAGGAGGGAAAACCCAACAACAAACAGTGATCAATTCAGTCTGTCCCACTTCCCTCTCCTCCTCACCAGGGTAGAAAAGGCATTTGTCCTAATAGAAATCACCCAGCCCCCTTGATCTGCCCTGGAAAAATACTACCCAAACACATTTCTGTAATAACCTGGCACAGCAGTCAATATTTAACAATATCCTTCAAAGCTGCTTTCTGGGCTTTGAGGAGAATTCCTAAAGAAACAGTTTGTAGGAAATATATTGGAAAATTAACTTAATGTTCATCAACATGTCATTATATGGTTTTCTCACCCTAATGATCAAAATGTCTGTGATTGTTTCCATCTTGGAAAAAGGTGAATGCTGGCACCAGGCAATATGTTCTCTCATCATTTACTTATGGCAGTGCTGTTCCCAGGGGGCTGCAGCTTCCTAATGAGTGGGGACAGCAGAGAAAAAGGCATCTGGCATGTTTATGAGCCTGTTTATAGCAGAGTCCAAAAGCAGTTGCTTTTGAAGCGGTGGCTTTTCTTTTTTAAATTTTTACAAGAAATGGACATTGTTCATGCATCCCTTCTGCCATTCTCAGTCTTCCTTCTTCTGGTCTCCTTAGCCATCAGTGCAGCTTATGGTCTCCTCTTGTGTTTTCTGGCATCTTTTCATTCTGTGCCAGCTGCCTTTGCTGCTTGAAGAGCATAATTTTTTCTTTTCTTTTTGGATGGTGGTCTCTGAATGTATAGTTAACTGAAGATGCCAAAGCTTACCTTTCATTTTATTTGCATAGGATAAATGTGAAGCTGCACCTCTGCCACACCTCTCCCTGCCCTCCCCACTTCCCCCCCCCCTTCTGTTTTTGAGTCTCAAGTGTGTTGTCTGAGAGCCTGTAACACTCTCTGCTTCCTATGAATAATGACAACCAGAATCATCAGATAACTTGGCTGATGGTCCCCAGAGCAAAACTGCTGAAGGTTGGCAAGCTGGGTATTCACAGGGATAAATGCGGGTTGTGGAGCTACTTCCCAAGATAGGTCACTACTTTTAGATGTTGGTATGAGCGGTTGTTCCCAACAGCCTTGGAGATGTCACCCTTCCTGCGAGGGTCTCTGGGAAAACAACGACAAACCCTGTTTCAGGCAAGAGGAAAGAGGTAAAGCAGAAGCTTACAGTTGTGAGGAAGAAGATGCATGGAAAGGGTTTGTGAGGTGACCTGGCTGAAGTGACATCTGGGGGTATATGACCTTTCCCAGGATTGTCTGGCAGTGTGTGAATGGCAGGAAAGTGAAACAGCCAGGGGAGAGTTATGCAGTGATGGAAATGAGGGGTTTGTTTACATGGAAATACATGGACATCTTTGATCACTGGGCTGAAGAACTGGCAAGTGGTGGATATTGCCAGGACACAGAGAGATCCAAGTTGAGGGTGATCCCAGACTGAGGCTGAGTTACTTGTGTAGTCAAGATGTTGTCCACAGTGATGGAGAAAAGTGTGTGGTGACTATGGTGAGAGAGAGTGACCACTTTGGTGTTCACTAGACCTCAAGGACAGAACTCTCCAGGGCTGGGGAGGAGGCTGAAATTGGGGTTTGAACTGAAGAAGACATGTCTGGAGCTGAAAGGTGCATCTATGAATCACCAACACAGAACTGTTTAATTAAAGATGTGTTGGTGGATGAAATTATGCAGAAACAAATGAAAAGAGAAGGCAAATGAGGCAGCTTGCTGATAACTGCACAGAAAACTAATGAAGGTGTTGAAGAGGATTGTCCAAATTACAGACTATAGGAGGGATTTTGTGTAAATATATGGGGAGGAGAGAAGAGCAGTTGTTTGAACCCCTGTGTCCGAAGGGGCGACAGACATGCATTCTCTCCTGTGGGGTCTGGAGTGTCAGGGGAGGCTCCAGCAGAAGTGGTGGCCAGCTCTAAGACTGATCATTTGGGATGGGAGTGAAAGAAAGGGCACCTCACAACGGAGACATTTGTACACAGTGCTTTTAATGACCTTGAAGAAAATGGGGGCAATGTAGAAGCAGGTCAAAGGCGTGGGGGGTGATGGGGTTATTGTTCCCTTGACAACGGGCTTGTGGGTGGCAGTGGAAAAGTGGAGTTGTGTTGGAAAATGGTAAAAGTGGAAGAGGTGGCACAGGACTTCAGGTGGAGGACTTCAGGCTGGGCACTGAATTGTGATGGGATGCCTGGCCCGTTGGGATGAGGGAAGTAGGCAAGAGAGTGCTGTGAGCCATGTGCTCATTTGCATTTAAACTGAATTTTCCCTTGTGAGTGAACATCACTAAGTGATCTTCTGTTTTGCTCATTCTGACATTAAAAAGGGAATAACAGTAGGGTAACAAAAAAAAAGATTAATTTTTAAGCAGCAAATGCCTTTCTGTTGATAGTGCTGACAACTCCCTAGCACCTTCCAATTACAGTATTTGTGTCTTCCCTTTGCCTTGGCTCCTTAGCTGCATGCCTAGAACATGGTCTGCAACGTCAGTCACCAGCCTGTAGGGAAAGCGGGGTTTTTCTCTTGTAGCAACTACTACAAACAGGAGATTATTTTTTTCATACCAGTGTTGTTTCCTCTGACTGTAAACAGCTGCACGCATTAAGGAACATTGCTGAGAGCTGATGCATGTGTTTCTTCTGTTCCTGGGCTTTACATATTTATTTTTCAGTCCCTTTGCTTCCCAAAGCACCATCCCTTGCAGGGATGATGCAGGAGACGACAGCAGGTCCCCAGTGAGGCATGGATGGTGCAGGCTCTGGTGGGGATCTCTCTGCTGAGAGGCTGAGCACAGCCACCATTGCTGACACTTCTAAACTTAACTGGTAGCTCTGGAAGTCCTGGCGTGTTATTGCTGCCTCCTGCATGAAGGGCTTTCAGCACAATAAAGGCTGGGAAATGTGCAGTGTATTTCCATGAAATGTCTCTTGATAATCAGATTTTGATGGCAGAAAATACGTAGTTCTAGAAAAGTTTTAATAATGCTTCATACTTTCCACAGGCTGTTGTAGAGTTGTGCTCTCTTAAATACCTGCAGCACTGAACTGGCTTTTTTATAGTCTGT
Source organism: Microhierax caerulescens (assembly GCA_035590215.1). Lineage (NCBI taxonomy): Eukaryota > Metazoa > Chordata > Aves > Falconiformes > Falconidae > Microhierax > Microhierax caerulescens. The sequence goes on along the minus strand of JAVJGJ010000061.1, from coordinate 64,776,152 downwards.
GTTTAATGCTCGATAGTGTGAGCTGCCTCGGCACCGTCCGTTGCTCCCTCTGTGGGAGTGTGTGTATGGTCCTTAGGGAAGTAGCTTTGCCAGGTGTACTTGAAGTGTGCTGGGTTAATATGTGTTTCCTGGACTTGGGACCCCTGTTGTCCCCAGGACTTGGGGACAGGAGTGCCTGGACTGGGGCAGCCCTGGGATTCCATCCTGGCCTGGTGTCCCCAAGGAGAGACTGCAGGTGTTACGTCACACCTTTGCTCAGAAATGGCATCTTGGACAAGTCCAGGTCAATATAATCAAGGTGAGAGTGTTTTCTGTTTAACAGCCATGGAACTCTCTTTCCTTTAGTTTCTGGTTTTATTTGCATTTATAATGCCAGCAAGTGTTCAGAACAAATGAATCTTAAAAAAAAATATGTATCAATGCCTGTTAGCTCTTATTCTAGAAAGGCCACAAGCAGTGCGGTAGACCTTGCACTTAAAAAGACTTTGAGGTCATCAACAGACTTCTTAATAATGTCCCTTAAATTTCAGGCTCATTTTCACATGCTTACAATCCAGCCCTTCAGTTTCTGCCTTGGCTTGTGTTTTTCAGTACCTTAAATCATGGCCACAACCACAGGCAGGGTGTGCTGCATGTCCTGGCATCCCTGTGCCCTGATGCAGCATTTGCCCTGGAAATGCAGTGCCTGGCAAGCACCAACAATAGGCCTGTGTAAAACACAGACTGGTATCATGGCGGTGTTGCAAGTTCACACAGAAATACCAGTCTGGTATTTGCAACCAACTCCAGTTTCACCACGTGGGACCTTTTCCCATGGTCCCACAAATCTGTCGCCCTGGTGCAAGCAGATGGGAAGCGTGTGCTGCCCCTCCACTTGCCTCCCCCCAACATGATCATTTTCTAGGCCTGGGTTATTGAAAACATTTTAAATTGAATAATTAAATAATTTGGACAATTGTATAATAGCTATTATATAGCTATATATATATGAATAAGTGCCTCCGAAATGGGATAGCAATGATAGTATAAAGTAAGTTATTTTAGCACATACTTGTTTGTGCAGTTCAGAACAAACGATCCAGGGTAAGTGATGTTGACAGTGAAGAGGCTTGGGCAAATGCAGGTGTAACATGAGGAAAGAGATTGGAACAGATAATGTGTGGAACAAGAGAGCAAAGAATTTCAAAGCCCTGAGTCTGCATCCACAGAAACAATATTCTCGTGGTAGGATGTTGTGCTGGTCCCTGGGGAAAGCCCTGGGCTTTAAGTGGGGCTGAGCTGGCAGTAATTGCATTTCAAGATCTAGAAGCAGATTCTGGACAAATGGCACTAATCTGCCTTCAGGGGGGATGACTTTATGTTTGTACCTGTGCAACTGAAGGCCAATTCTGAGGTGAACAGGGGTGTTGTGCATCATGTGATGTTCATGTGTGCATGGCACACTTGCAGGCTCACTGCAGGTCCCAGGTGTGCCAGTGGTCCTTGGTGTCCTGCTGATATGCTGGGACAGGCTCCATTGGGCAGGTGAGCTTATCACCATGTACAGTTATGGCACTTATGTTTATGGCTGCCATAATTACACACACAACCTCTCACATAGCAGTGATGGTCTTGCTCTAAAATGAGAATAGATTTTCTTAAACTTAATTTCTGTTTTAATGGGGTGATTTAATTCTTGTCCCTGCTTGTAGAAGTTGGTGTGATGTGTGTGATAAACTTGAATAATATATGTAATAGATTGCCTGTGGGAAGCATTGTAGGCTATGGTAATGCTGGGATGAATGTTTGAGGGTTGAGAGAAGCTGGAGAGATGTAGAAATGCACTTTGTCAAGTGTAATTCATCCCAGTATAATGTAGGTATATGCACATAATGGGATTCTCGTCTCCTTTGCTATGGGATGAGGATTGCATTATTATGCTGCTGTTTCTGCACTCATTACATCCGCTGTCCCGGAAGCCTGATCGTGCTATCTTCTACGGATGCCTTTCCTCCACAAATTCACTTGTGTGAGATCATCTTTCAGCCTGCAGTTTATCTGACTCCTGGACTCCGTGCTTTGAATGCTGTAGTTCTGCATGCAAATGCATTTCCAGCATGTCTGCAGTTGTGTATTTCCCAATTTCCACCAGCCTTTTAGTTTTTCCATTTTTATTTGTGCCAATAACACATCTTCAGTTCCTCCTGGATTTGAGTGCTTTTGCTGAGTAAAATACAGTGGCTTTGTAAGTCTCCCAATGTGGTTCGTGCTGTGGCAGTTGTCAGCACCACCCCTTGCCTGGTCTACATCTCCCAGCTCCACTTTATCTCCCTTTTCACTGAAGAAAAAAAAAAAAAGTGGGAGGGCCTGGAGTCAATGGGGATGACAAACAGCACCTGAGGCTGGCATGTGCTGCTGTGAGCACTCTGAGCAGGGGGAATACTCTAATCTGGAGCTTGCATCGGGAAGTGCAGGAAGAAGGAGATATACAAGCCGACAGAATCGGATAAAGGCAGGCTTTTAAGAAGAGTTGGATAAGGTATTTGTGGTCTGCATTCACTTACTGCTTTCATCCACCCACCTGTTTTATTGCAGAGAGGTGTTTGCTTGCATCCGTGTAAGTGTGGATACAGTTGGTTTTTTGTTGTTGGTTTTTTTTTTAACTTGCATGGGTAAAAACAGAAGTACTTTAAAAGCTCTGTTTAAGTTATATCTGGGTGATCAGACATTGCTACCAGCAATGTGTGCTGTGTTGCCAGGGATTTGAGAGACTTCCCATTGGCATTGGCCAGGGCCTCCAACATACTGGTTTGGTTTTTCTTCCAGTTTTGTGGAGCAAAACCAAGATGTCCCATTTACACATATTAGAGCATGGAGAACCAGGAGCTAAGCAGCTGGTAATGGCGGGCTGTGTCGAGAACCTGCTCTCCCTGTGCTGACAAGCAATGTGGTGACAAGCCTGTGAACTGCTATGTTCACTGCAAGCCCTTGCTTGGTAAGGTTGTGGGAGATGACTGTGCCATAACTGCTAGAAGGTGGGGAAATGCAGGTGCAAGTCTGTATGCTACAGGCAAATCCTTTTTGTGTGCCTTTTGTTTCAAGGCGAGCTGGGCTGTACTCTTGCTTTCCCTGGAGATCTATGAACAGTGGGGGTTTAGGTTTAGTTTTTGTTAGTGTTTAAATGCACATCAGTAAATATTTATCCTTTTGGGTGCTCTGTGTTATTTGGGGTGCAATTTTGGGGTCTGAATTCACCATCCACTCAAGCCAGTGGGGAGATGCTGGTTTCGAAGGAATTTGGACTGGCCCTTTGAGCTCCGGCTGTCGCTCTAGGCTGGGAGGCAGCTCCCAGGATTGGGCACTGTGTATCAGCCTCTCTGTGCCTCCTATTTGGCATCATCCCAACAGCAGTGTAGCTGTGGGCAGGGTATATAGATGTTTCTTTGCTTGGACTGTGCTGGTTGCCCATCACAGAAAGGAGCAAAGCTTGAAGCCAAACCTAAACTTTCGGTGGATACCAGATATCTTTGGATGCAGACCCTTGACTTGCTTCATCCTGGGAGTGGGGCTGGATGTGGAGAACTGACTGTGAGCTGGAGTTTACTAACACAGGGAGGGTGTGCTGGGGAGTGCAGGCAGTCAAGAGCTAAGGCCCATGCTGAGCATCCATGGTGAGCTCATTGAGCTGCCTGCCAGCCATGGGCACCCAGCAGCACCCACTCTCTCCCCAGGAGCTGATGCCGAGTGGGTACAGTGAGGGATGCAGGAAAGTCCATCCACCTGTCACTCTCAGTTCTGCACTCAGGAGTGATTTATCACCTTGTTTTGTGGTGCTGCCTTTCTGAAGGAGCTTCAGTGAAGCATATCTTAAGATTGCAACGCTGGGTAGGAAGGATTGCTGCTGTGATGACAGCTGATACCAGCCTGGCTCCCGCTGGCTACGCTTCGCTGCTCCCTAATGAGCAAAACAAATGGGATGTGGGCACAAGCCTGTGTGGAGGAGCGCTTGTATAAGAGCGGGAATAAATGACTCTGTGTGTGTGTCACCGTAGCCAGGCTTAGGTGTCTGTTAGTCTCTGTAGCACTGAAGTTATCACTGCCTATCTAGTCCTGCATACATGTTTCTTTTGGTGCTGATTACAGTATAAATAGTTATTTGATTACACATTTTTTGCTAACTGCTTTGTTCTCAGTCTTGTCTTTAATTGCTCGGGAGCATTTCAGGGTGAAATAATTGCATGTTCAGGGAATTCGCTTAGAAACTGGTAATTACTAATTTCCTCATCAATTCACTTTTCCATGTGCATTTACTGCACGATGGGCTCTGAGAGCAGCAGGTTGTGCCAAGAGTGGATAATGGAGATCACTGGCCACTTCTTTCCCAATGCAGAGTCCAATTACAGATAGTGACTTTCCTGCTGCCTCCAAGGAAGGATGGTGACATTTGCTTTGTTTTACTGCAATTGCATCATTGTAACTCCAGTCAGCCTAATCATTTCTTGGTCTTAACTAATTTTCCATGTATTTCTGTGCCTTTTCAACTGTATGGTTATGTAATATAATTATCTTGTATCTTTTGATGACCGTGTTTTATTAGTAATGATGTGCTAATTATTCTGGTTCTATGTGTGTTGATAATTGCCTCATATTACGATAGCAGTTTAAAGATCGTAAGTAATATGTAGCACCACATCTTATGAGTCGTTATTAACTTGTACTGGGCTACAGTACAGAGTTTAAACTCTGTTTAAAGCTTCCATTTCCTGAGTGGAGGTAACGTATAGGTGTGATTGACTGTGACAAAATCCTCATCTCCACCCCCCCTAGACTTTACTGCAAATGCTTAATTACTCTTTCACACAATAAAGTTCAGAAATAATGGTTCTAAACTGTGAAATAAAAAGTCGCAGGTTTATGTCTCTTAAAAATAATGTAATAAACCATTCAGACACTTGAACCTGGCATAGGACAAATGTGGCAGGGGAGAGCTGAGGCTCCTGGCCCTGACACCATGTTTCACTAAGACTTTATGCTATGCTATAAAACAATGAGGCTGACCTTAATTCTTCAGCTGGGGCTTTATCCAAAGAGCACTGAAGTCAATGGGCCTTGAGGACTGTTGGGCTGTGTGTGTGGAAAGCAATCCATCATGGTGCAGTGGGGTCACCAAGGGGAAATCCCTCCTGTGGGGCCAGGTCTTTAACAAGTTGTACTTCATTCCTGAACAGTCTTGGTGATGTTCAGAAACAGGTTCCTGATGACACAATTACATTTGTCCTGATAAGCATTGTGAGGTTGCTCCATTTGACAGTCAAAGAATTAAAAAACCTGTGGTATCATCATGAAAGCAAGGTCGCACACCTAACTTATTTTCAATGTTTTACGCTTGTAACCAAACTTCTGAATTTCACTAAGTTCAGATTAAAAAGTTAGGTAAGTCAGTGTAACTGTTGTTCTAGATCTAGTTTCTTCTGAGTTCTTCTACTAGTAAACACTGACTGAATTTTCATAGCTGTTGGGATAAACTTAAGTTTTAAAGAAAATGCCACTGACCAAAACGCTTTAGAGGAAAAGCAATAGTTCTGTTAATGATGGGGAGAAATACTCCAGGGGCTTCTGGAGCAGAAGCACTGATGTCGGTTTGGAGCCTCTGGTGCTTTGGAGGCAGATGCAAGTTCTGATCTTTCCCAAAGGCAACTGTGGAGTTGGCTATTCACAGGGAATAATTTCTGTTGGAGAGTATTCCACGTGCTGAAATATGGAATTTTATCTGCTTGTTTTATATGCCTAAATCCCTTTCTTATTGAGTTTTACAAATACATGAATTAAAATGGTTGTCTTTACAGCTGGTGCCTGCTCTTCTGCAGTGATGCCTGGCAGCCATCAGTCCCATAATAAAAGGCAGGTTTCCCCTTGGAAAAGTGCTCTGGTCTCTCACTGAACTTTAAAATTTTCTGCTTAATGCTTTTTCTTTTAAACCAAGATCAGTATCTCAGCTTCTGAAAGACAGAAATTGAAACACATTCTCTTGTATTTTGCAAGAGTTCAGAAAGACTAAACAAAATCTGATGTATGAAACAAAACAGTTATCAAAATCATGTATAATTGCTGAATATGTAGCAGTGGAGGAGCATGCTTTGCAATGTGTTCTGTAACAAATATGAAACAAATAACTGAGAAGGATTTAATTAACCTGAATGAATTTAGTTAAGCAGGCATTAAATACTTTGCCCAGAGTGTATGTTGCTTTCTTTTTCAAATTACGTGTGAAAATGTTCCTTGCTGTATTTGTGCATGCTATACCTTGAGGTTTTTATTAACTTCAGTGTTTTCGTTAGCTACCTGTAATTAAATATTTATGGTATAATGCATCAGCATTTCTGTAAAATATTGAAAGTGGGAAGGAAATAAGTTTTCAGGAACTGGAGAAACAGTTTAATACAGGTGTGGAGTTCAGTGTAATGCTTGGACAGGGTTGGTTTTGTGCCCCACAAGGACAAGCAGGTGTTGATGTTTGGCAGCATTAGGATCTGCTCTATCCAACATTATAGTTGAACTGGGGACTCTCACCAACTGTGAGCTGGGGACCAACTGGGTTGTGACAGCTAAGAACATAAACCACAGCTGCCAGGAAGGGCAAAAAGTGATCTTTCACTGCAACTAACTTGCCTGTCTGGGCTCTGCTATTTTTCTTAAATTACTGTCTTCTGTCAGGATGTGTGCTAGTTCATCATGAGTGGTGTAACACTTGGCATTTGTCCTCTTAAATCACATTGTCAGTATTTGTAATTCAGGCTAGGAAAATAGGCAAGAAATACTTGTGTGGTAGACCTCATGGGGCCATAAAATTTGGGAGGATTAGTTAGAATTAGTTAGTGACATGAAATTATCTTTGTCAGATTCTCCTTGCAGAACCTCAGATGTGTTTGCTAACCCAATGCAGTCCTTGCAGAAGAGATTTCTTTAGCTGAGGCTGCCACCTCTGAGTCCACAAAATAGCTAGAAAAGGGACTGCTTGACAAAAAGTGAATCTTCATATATTACTGTGAAAGGCTTTCCAAGAAGAAAATCAAATCCCCAACCCCCTGCAGCAACCTGTCACAGAGGACCTGGGGCTGCTCTATGTGTTGTGCCTACAGCACCACTTCCATTTAATTCTGCTGCTGCGTGCTGTTAGGCAGAATACTTCTCTCTGTGCAGTAGAAATACTACTGTAACATTTAAGTAATCATTTTTGTTAATTCAAAGACATAAGTGGGAATTTCTGAGAACAGAGGAAAATCCCTTAGAGACCGAAGTAGGATGCATTTTTGTCTCTCTGTCACCGATTTCATTAAGGTTGTGTCAAGTGTAGTTGATATTATGTAAGGCAGAAAAGTCAGAAAACAATTTTGGCTTGTTGGCTTAAAAAAAGCAGGATCTCTTTCAGGAAAAAGCTCAGTAGCTATTACAGCAAGGTTTTTTTTCTTATTAAACAAGTAATACATTTTTGTTTAAATAGAGGAAAGAACAGACTACTTATTGTTGTTCAGGAATCTGGATGGCATTAGCAGCTGTGTAAATTAGTTTAACTTCATTGATTTCTGCAGAAATAAACTGATTTATCTCAGCTAAGAGTTCCATGGGACTTAAAGATATCAGCTTGAAAAATCAGTTATTAGTAATAATGGTTTTAGTTATTAGTAATAAGGTTCAGATAACAGTCATCAAATATTTGCTTACTGGTCTACACAATATCCCTTCAAGGTAAATAATTTTACTGTATGTATATAAGTCTAGAGAAATAGATAAAAATCTAGACATGATGTTTATAATTAACCAACAGATAAGATGTAGGAGCTGAGGTTGCCTGTCCTGAACTGCACAGTGAGAGCTGTGGTTACACAGAGTAGCATATGCCTGCCAGCACATTTTCAGGCCAGGGGTCTGGTGTCATGTTGTCACCTGAAATGAGGTAGATCCAGTTCCCAGGATCCTGGTTATGAAATGGACCTCAGATTAAAAAGGTCAGGTTGATTTGGTGAATGCAAGCAACACATGGTCTTTGTTTTGAAGTAATGCAGAATATATGGCTATTCTTACAGGGGGGTGTGTGTATACACATATTATATAAACAAATAAATATAAATAATTAACGATATATATATATAATATAAATATAAACATATCATGTGAATGGTTTAAAAGAACCTTGTGGTCTTTCTGCTGGTGCCATTGCAAGGATATCCCCTCACCCTGCTGTATTATTTACCTTTAGCTAAAGGGAAAAAATGGGTCCAGTTAGCATCTGGATGCCTGTGTTTGCAGTCTCCCACATGCTGCTTGTGATCCAAATCCACCTGTAGCTGCTGGGCAGCCCTACTGTGTCCATCCTCCTGTATTACATGGGGCTTGTGCCTGCTTTACCTCCCAGAAGAGGAGGTCAGGAGCAAGATCCTTGTTAAATTAATTGAGCCCTGTTGGCTGCATCCTTGGCGCTGATGGTATCATGCGTGATGCGGGGTTGGGGTCTGTTCTGGGCTTTATTCTTGCAAAAGCTATGGTGTTTTCTCCTTCGGTATCAGGGAGCTCAGATGTTCTTGCTCCTGTGAGTGTGGTCACCATCTAGTCTTCCCCTGTGCAGGAGGAGCCGTGTTGAGATCATGGCTCTACCAAGGTTTCCAGTAGCTGAAAATAGTGTGGGTGGGTTTTTTTCTATATTTCACTGTGTAACAGTAGAGTGCCTGCTGTGAGCTCTCGGCATGCGTGCGAGGAAGGCAGCCGCTGTTCTGTGCAGCGGTACCCAACTCGCTTGACATGAAATTGGTAAACCAGGATGCAGGCCTTGCCCCAATGTTGTCCTCGGAGCAAAACCCTCTAAATGAATGCCTGTGAAAAGGTGGGGGGTTATTATATGTGTGCATATATATAGTAGTTTATAATGTTATATAATATATGTTATATATCATAGTTACAGCTCTGGGCTGGTTAAAGCTGAGAGACCGTGAAATCTAGCGTATGGACCCTGCTGTACTGTCTGTCCTCGGTGTGTACTGAGGAAGCACACGCTGGTCTGGGAGGGCAGTGGCTCTGCACTGCTGCCCTGGCTCCTGTTTGGACAGTCATCTCTTGAGAAGCTACTTAGCCCATCATTAATTGCAGCTATATGCTAGTGTGTGACTCGGTGGCTAAAAGAAGTAGGAGGTAGGAAGAAAAGCAATAGGAGGAAAGCGTATTGTGTCAGTGCTCATTGACAGTATTTAGTCTTAAATGCTAAATTCAGTGGCATATGTAAAGTAATGTCTCTGGCATCAGTAAATTGTTCTTTGAGTAATTGTATTATGTACTTCAGTGCTTCTTTGATAAGATGTAATTTGTGTGAGGTGATAGCATGTCAGAAATCCCTAGTGTTTCAAAATCATTCTACAAAGGAAGTTTCTGCTGATGAAGACAGTTGGCTGAAACCTGTAGGGGAGAAAATGGGCTTATTTCAAGGGGGAAAAATGTTACTCACAGCTTTATTAAGGCTACCTTTGTATTTAAAACCTGATACATTTAACTGGTTTGAAATTTAAGGAAATATAGAGGTTTTCACTCTTTGAAAAGAGGAGAACTAAAGTGTCAGCTGCCCAGAGCTCCTTGGGAAGGAGATGCCTTCCCCACTGTACCATCTGGATCACTGCAGGAGGGGCCAGGCTGCCCCAGGTAAGTTTCTGAGTGCTCCTCACCTTTGTGGGGATGTGGTGAGCTGTGTTGGTGGAAACAGGGGGGAACAGAAGGAGAAAACATCAGGAAAAATGACATCATCTCCCCTTACTTGTTGTTGAGAGGCCGTATACTATCCTTTGCTTACAATTTCTCACTTTCAAATGTGTACTGGTTTTTGTTGGAGTCTTTCTGGCAAAGGAAAGATGTGGATTTTCTGGTGGTGCTTTTTCTCCCAGATTTCCTCGTTTGACAGCAACAGGCATTCCTAGTTCATAGAAAGCGGGGGTGAGCGGGCCTCCTCCCGCCATCCTGGGTCTCCTCCCTGGGTGGTTCTGGGCACAGGGCTCGCGCGGAGCAGAGCCGTAACCTGGCTGTTGGAATCAACCCTATTGATCCAAAACACGTGTTTGTAACACACGTCAAAACTGAACTGCAGAGAATAGGCTCTGTGTGGTGTTCATGCAGATTCATTGTCTTTCTGTTGATCCTGAGCCAAAATGTTTTGAAGTGGAAGAGACTTGGAATCGCTGGCTCTGATAGCATTTTTTAACTTAACTGTTTTGTTTCCTAGCTGAGTCACAGAAGCTAGATGGTGTTTATATTGAGTAACCTCATTATACAAAATGACCCCTAAGATGATGATAGTGCTGGAAAGCTTGAACATCATGGAAATACTTGTTAAATTTCCTCCATATTCATTATTTGTCAGTGTAGGCAGCCTGAGATCTCTGCAGGGTTGGCATTTGCCTTCAGTTTAGTATCTTCGTGGTATTCCATGCAGAAATAACAAAACCAGGCAAATACAGGTAGATGCCAGGTATTATTTTCCCATTTATTGCTAGTGTATTTAATACAGAAACAAATGTGTTGTGCAATAATTTGGTTAAGTGCCAAGAACAGCATCTGCATTTGCATTCTGTGAATTAAAAAGCAATCTGTTGCTAGAGAGGAGCTTGTGTATTCATTTCTAGTCAAAGTACTCTTGAGATATTTCACTGAAAATATTGCATGCCTAAGGCCTGTCCTTCCTCGTGTCTCAGATAAAAGTGGCCATACAGGTGCTGTCTGAAAAGAAGAATTTCTAACGTCTTGTGTCACTTGCCTCATCTTGCTCTGGAGAAACAACTGTTCTAAGATGGTTTGATGGAAAAACTACTTTTTTTCCTGTGTGAAGCTTTTCTTAGTAAAACTAAATCCTTGGATTGTTTTACTTTCTGTTCAAAAAATGGCAAGATTTTGTTTAGATTCTTGCTAGTGGGTAGTACAGAGTGATACAGTAAGATCAGAGTTGTGCTATTTGCAACAGACACAAAGGTTTTTATTGCAACTGAGAGGATGATGATGCTGGGTAGCTTGGTTTTCCAGCCTCTTGGTTGGTTCTTTTAATCTGGACATCATCAAAGTCTGAAGTTCATTGGGACTGAACTGAACTACCAGCCTGTTGCAAAACTGTGTCACCTTCCATCTGCAAGAAGGTGAATTTTGGGTGATTCTGATATACAGCTCCTGTGTGGCCTGGGCTAACTGTAAATATTATGAGCCTTACCAATCACCTTCCTGAAATGTGCTCTAGGTTTTGTTGTACAACTATATAAAATTGATGAAGTTCTGAGTATGATGCGTTTGTAATGAAAGCTTTATGTACATCTGCAGTGGTCTGTAGGGGAAACTGTGCTGTGACATCTTGCTACGACATACACAGCGCTTCATCCAGATAGGCAATGGGGTGGGCTGATCACCAGTAGCCTACTCATCTCTTCCTTGTGGATACTTGGAAATGAGGGCTGTGTAAAGAGTGATCAGGCTTTTGCTGCCAAGAGCTCAAAACCTGCTGAGTTTATGTGAGCATATTATACTTTGTAAAATGAAAACAAGAGCCTGAACCTGTAAATACCAGCTGGGACAGTGAGTGCCATTTTGGTGGGTTGTATAGATACTGTGCTGGAGCCGTGCCAGATGTGACCTAGATATACAGGTGGTAAATGGAGATTTTTGAAGTGATGCCTGTTGCTGTTTTGTCCTGGAATAAAACCTGTGTTTTTTCCTACTGAGCCTTCAGCTTAATGTGGTTGTCACTTGCAGCTTTGCTGGCCATGCTGTCCCTGAGATGGCAATTTTGGGGAGCCTTGATGAAAAACAGTAGAGACTCTGGGAGCTGCTGCTCCACCTGATCTGACATGACCATAGGCATGTACGTGGGAGTAGTTTTTCCTCCCACTCTTTCAAATAAGATAAGCAAACTATTGTGAGCAACTGAATTCACTGGACCAAAAGGACCTGAGTAACAAAAGGGAGCAGTACCCAGTGAAAGCTAGCCCAGGGCATGAGCACCTTTTAAATCATTTGCCTCTTCTGTGTCCTCTTCGCTGTATCAAAAGATGAAAGCTTTCTATCACAGCTCAGTCTTACTAATTAAACTGGTCTGTTCAGCTCCCGCAGCAGCAGCTGGATCAGCCCCACCTCTGCTTTTAGCCTCTCCAACATCCTGTGCTTTAAGATAATATGGACTCCTGGAAGGGCTTTTGAAAGCGTGCTGCATTAATGTCCTCGGCTTCCCTTGAAGCCAGGGATTACAGTCAGCCAAGTCCTCCGTGCTTTTGAAACATCTCCCCCAAGCTTGTGTGACCTTCAGACAAAGGCAAGGTTAAAACAAAGGGTAAAAGCCACAGTCTGGGTAAATTGCCCTAGCGTGGCTGGAGGCAGCGGAGCTTTACCGGATGAGACCAGGAGAGTATTTGGCCTGGAGTGAGGAGGCAGTAAAGGGAACAGCCCCCTTGAAAAACATAAAAGTTAATTATTATGCAAAAGTGGTACATATTTTTCAGGTCTCAAAGATCAGTGCTCGTAACTTTCCCATAAAACGTGCAGCTGGCCAATATTTCTCACTTTTTCCTGAGTGGATTGAAAATGAAGACATTTTTCATGCTCTCAGATGAAACTTTGCAAGAGAGCTGCTCTGAATAAAACCTTGGGGCTCGGTGGGAACTTAGCCGGCCCCTAGGTGCCCGTCAGTGAGACCCACAGCTAGGTGTCTGCCCTCTGCTGCCCCTGGGGTGGGTGGGAGGTGGGGATGCTCCAGGGCTGTCCAAGCAGTTGCAGCCAGGTTCACCTTTGCTTCTCCTCCTTCAGCTTTTTACCCCAAACTGTCAGGCAGGGACTTGTGCTCTCCTCACCCTCTCCACGGCAGGTCTCATGATGAATTTGGCCCCAGCAGGCTTCAGCCATAGGGGGCTGCAATTGATCGCTCAACCTTTTGGGTGCCATCCAAAGCCTGATGGAGCTGATGGAAGGGCTTCAATGAACTTTGGATCGTACTCTAAGTGCTGGATTTCTCTTGCTGTGAAAGAGCAGATCCTGATTGTAAAATTTTTATTTTTTTTTGTAAGCACCCCTGGAGGTTTTATTTGCTTCAGCTGCTTTCTTTGCAAACTGAGGATTCATTTAGCTGAATCCTTGTCAAGTTGCTTGAGCTAAAATTGAGATGCAAATGTACAGCAGCTATTCCTATTTTTTCAGATGTAGAAAGTGGGTACTGGAAAGATAAATTACTGTAGTTCCCTTTAAGCACATATTGTTGAGAAGCAAACACTAAAACATCAAAATAAAGCCGCCTTTTTTTCTTCACTCTTTTTGAAGCAAGAATGTAATTATGCTCTCTGGATCTCACCAGAGCACAGATCAAAGCAATTACTTAATTGCTCTTGGCTTTTTTCCTGTGGCTTTGAGTGGTATGTACAGTGTTTACATGGATGCCACAGGATGTAGCTGTCACTGCATGGAGCAGCCCTGGCACCTAAGGAGGGCTCAGTGGGTGCATGGGCACCTCTGCCCCAGCCACCCCGCAGCACTGAGAGGGAGGAGGAGCAGCAGCAGGCCCCAGAGAAGTGGGGTGATCTTGCTCCCTGCTGCTGACCATCTCTTCCAAGACAAAGGCATGTGATTAGGGGAAAATGCCTGCAGGCTGATGGTAAAATGAAAGCTTGTATCAAAAGTTACTTGTAGCTTCAGTGGTTGCTTGACTTTTCTCATTTAGGATAAAAAATACCTCTCTGAGTCTTGGGGATGCCTAAAATGCAAGTTCCATTACTCATACTTTCTCCAGTGGGGCAAACTGGATCCTAAATCCAAGCACTGACAACCCTCAGTTTGGAATCTGGCAATGGGTAGCAGGTCATTCTTACTAGTACAACCAGGAGACTGAGGAGAGGCAAGACCTAACTATAATTTTTCACATAGGAAAACTTGGAAATAAAAAAAGGAAGACTTAGGGGGGAAAAAAGACATTTCAAAACTGAAAGCATTTTATATTACCTCATAGAAATGTTCTCTTATTTTAAAAATGAAACGGTTCCCTCCTTGCCTTTCTTCTGAATATATGACCCTCTTGCAAGGCAAGTTATCGCACTACTTTGTTTCTAATTGCAGGGAAAACTCCTATTTCTGATTCACACTCTGGTGCTTGATAGGCTTTGTGCAATTGTTCCCTTCATGGTACTCCTGGTACAATCAGTATGTCAAACGAGCAGAGAATTTGTGACAGCAGATTTCAATACAGATGAGCTGTATAACGTGGTTCAGAGGAGGATTCTGTGCTCGGTGTCCAGCTGTGGTTGCAGGTACTTGCCTGCCAGCCCTAGGTCAGCACCTGAGAGCGTAGGGCTGGCTGTGGGAAATGCTCTGGCCACAGCTCCCCCATTTTCCCATCAGAAGGCTGAAGGAAGAGGCTAAAGAGAAAAGCTGACTGTAGAAAGGAGAGATGGAAAGATGAAGAAAAAGCAATGGTCTGGGGGGGGG
>JAVJGJ010000061.1:64738370-64761592 GCA_035590215.1 Microhierax caerulescens | reverse complement strand
GTGGGGTGGGAGAGAAAGAGGGTGGCTCTTGCAGGTGCAAGAGCTGTGGCATCACACAGGTCCTGGCCATGCTCGGCTTTAAAACCCAAATTCTAAGAAATCCACCTGTGGCTGGGTTAATGCAACACAGTATTTGGTCAGGTCCCGGATCCACATGGATCCACTCTGACCCATGTGCCATGTAACTGAAAGCAAGCTTAAATCATGCTCTGTGGTGTAATCGTGATGGTGATGGTAGGTCTTTGGCTTTAGTCAGGATGTCTTTGAAGAATGAAATCTGGTAGTTGTCGTGGTGGCCTCACAGAAATCTGCAAATGTAGATTTCTTACACTGCAAAAAAAAAAAAGATCCTTTTGCGAGTAAGGGTGTGAGAAATAAATTGCTGTTTTTCTTGGCTTAAATTAAAAATTTTCATTTAAAAAATAAAGTTTTCATTAATTATGTTCTTGATCATTTGTGCTTTTTCCCAGGCTATGGGAGAAAAGCTCTCAAACCATGCTATGGATGCAACTTGATTGCCAAAAATGTAGGCTTAAACCAGTTTCTCTGCAATGAACAAGGGTATCAATTAAAATATGTAATTGTGGAGCTCCCTTGGAAAGTAACCATCGGATGCATCTAGTCATTTCTCTATGGCTCTTCTTAATCAAGAAGAGAGCCAAAGAAACAACGTTCATCACAAAAGCGAAGATTTTTTTTTTTTTTTTTTTTTTTAGAACTTACTGATTGATAAGGACCCAAATGTCATTGATTATCACTGGGAGTTTTACACACAACAGTCTTTTGTGCCTTTCAAAATCTGCCTGAAATGGAAAAAACATGAATCCTTTCTAAGTCTGGGCAGTGAGGAAGGGATGATAATTTGTCTGCCATAATTGCATGGAGGATTAGTACTAGGAGGATTTGAGCTGCTGTCTGGGCACCTGCAAATCTTGAATTCCTGCCATTGCGTAGGGTTTGCTGAAATAAAAAATGCTTGGCTGGAAACACTTTTACCTTAACTAATGTAGACAATCCCCTGTCTAGTCTAATCAAAAATCCCCTCAATGGGGCTGGAGATTGTTCAGCAGAATACCCCTAATAAAAAAGTACACTTCTTACTGTTGCTGGAGGGGTGTATAATCTGGCACTTTCTATTAAGCTGAAGGACTTGCACCTAACTTCTGAGGTTTAAATAACTACCAGTGTATTTATTGAGATTTAGCTGCAGAGCTGTTAACAGGGCTTTGCTCTGCCCCTCATCCAGCTGGAGGAATGAGGACTGGATGTGCATTGTTTGTCATGGCAGTTTGGCGTGTTCACAGCACTGTATGCTTAATTACAGCCCCATTCACAGGCTCTGAGTGAAAGTAGTAACCAATAAGAGAAACAAGTTTTTGTAATTATTTTTAGGAAAAAGCATCTCCACAAGAGGAGCTGGAGATGAATCTTGAACCTGATGGTGCAAGCCTTAGCTGAAATTCCTTCGTGGTGAATCCCATGGAATGCTCAGGGTTGGGGTGGTTTGTTGGAGCTTTTGTGGCCTTTGGGATTGATTGCCCAGCTGAGCAGAGGCCAGGGAGCAGCATCCTTTCCTTAGTGAGATTCTTCTTTCCAAGGGATGAAGAGCTGCAAAACAAATAGTCTGACCCAACTCTGCAGCAGCTCCTGGTGGCAGATCCTCTTTTGGGTTATCTGAGGCTGCTCTTATCTCTCAGTTAATTCTCTCATCCCAGTTTTATGGCTGGTTTGAAATGTATTTGTTGAGCAAGCAGTAAATCTGTTATTCTAGCAAGCGCTTGCTTAATTGAGCTGTTCAGTCCTGGGAAGTCTTTGTTTCCTTTCAGAAAACAAATACCATTTACCAACATATTTCTTCTTCCTTCCTGCCTCCATTCATCCCTTTTCCAAGCTAAACGTTTCTAGGCAGTGGTATTCTTCATCCATTCCACATCCCTTGTTGGATGCGTACAGGCTGATGCACAGGGTACCACCAGATGGGAATCCCTGTGGCAGGGCGCAGGGTGGGAGCAGCAGCATGGACCCAGCAGCTCTGGTTGCTGCTCCCTGCCTGCTCTGTGTGCTCCCATCACTCAGGGCTGCTGCTTGGCTCTGCTGAGGATTGCTCCAGGTGGCCTAAATTAGAGCAGCCCTAGGCATTACTGAGGATAATGTGAAGAAACACGAGAGTGGGCATAACTGCTTGTCTCCTCTGCTGGTCCTGTTCAGCTCAGTTACAGCCTGAAATCAGGGCCAAGGTTGTTAAATAAGGCAGTTTCTGCAGGAGTTGGCTTGCAGGTGCCCATGCACCCCGCTCGGAATTGTCCTTTTGGGGCATGTCAAGGTGTGCTCTTTCAAAGCCCTTGGCGGTGTGCGAGGCTGAACACTCCTCAGAGCACCTGGCTGTGAAGGATGCACGTGCTTAGTCTCTGGGGCCAGCTCTCCCTGCTACACCTGTGTGTAGCTAATGGCGCTCTTAAGCTGTGACCAGGAGGCTGCCAAAAGCCCTTTAAAAATATTTTTTTTAAAAAGCAGATTTTTTTTTTTTTCCTCTTGCTGCTGATTAGATCAATAAGGATCTTATTCACCAGTTATTGAAAGAGACAATTGTAAACTGATCAGGCGTGCACTGGCTGAGCACTGATGCTTCCTCTCCTGTCCCTCGTTTTCCTGCATGCAGGAGGAATCGCTGGGCGGCTGCAGGCTCGGGCAGCAGCACAGCTCCTCTAAGAGCTGTAAATAGGTGATTTCTCTTTGCAACCTTGATTCCTGCAAAATCTTGCTGCTGCCTGTGATGCTGCAGAGGTGAGGTATGAAGGGTGGGTAGGCTGCAGCCTGCCAGGTGATGTCTTGCTATATTTAGATCTTTACTCAGAGGATAATGTTGTGAATAGGTGAGAGCTGGCTGGGATGGAGCAGGACAGTCAGCTCAGCTGGGCTGCCTTTGCTGCATGTGTAATACACTGCTGTCTGCACTTAAAGCCATATACGTTAACCTGAACGTACATATCCCAGTGAGTGACTTTTGTGATGCTTGCCCATCCAGTGATCTATTGCATTTGGCTAATTGGAGAACAACGCCATTTGCCATTACGATAATTTTCAGTGTCAAATATTTTAATGTTAATTTGAGCACAAGGCTTTCTTTAATGCTGTTTAGGGCTTTGAAGTTAAATTGCAATTTCATCAGTTGCATAATAAATCACTTAATGGAATTTCCCAGTTGTTTTAAATTACGTTTATAATTTCCTAAAAGAATGTCAAGCTCATTGCTGTGATGGAAGCTGGAGGAACTGTCACAATTTACTAGAAACATAAACTTCTTCCTTGGTAGCTCAAAGTACAGCTCCTGTTTCCTGGGCATTTCAGAGAGGGGGGCTTAGCAAGGTCTTGCCTGAGCTGTGTTGGTGCCTGCAGAAGCACAAAGCCGTTCTCAATAGCTGCTCCTGGAGATGGGCTGACGCTGGCAGCTAAAATCACAACTTTAAATTTCAAAGCAGCGCAGACTGCTAGTGGGGAGTTGGGACCCACTTCCAGGCTATTTTCTCTGGTGAGGGACCTCTGCTTTGACCCTTCTGGTCTGAATGTGGCTGAAATCTCCTGTTCCTGCAGAATGACATCATTACCTAAGCAATTCAGTTGTCTTCTGGAAAGTCATTGGGGTGACTTTAAAAACGTGCTCGGTCATTGTAGCCTGAACCTGAGAGAGAAAATTCTTGCTCCAAATGAAAATCTTAATGTTGCTAACCAACTTGTAACTAAGAAATGAAAATAAGTGAAATAAATAGTACTGTGAGTTTTTTGGTGCCATGGGAGCAAGGGAAGACAGTTTGTGCTGGTTTTTGTTTAGTTTGAGTGCAGATGAGGGGTCCAGCAGATAGCGCTGCCCAGCACAAGTGGGTATCAGCAGCCACAAACCAGAGATGTGCTGGGTGACAAGGGCAGCCTTCATCCTGGGGACCCAATGTGACCCGTGGGTGTCCTCCTCACCCGCTGCAATGGGCAGTGCCTGGCAGCAGCGCTGGGGCAGGGGGAGATGAAGTATCAGGCCCCAAAGAAATACATCACGCTGCAGGCTGCAATGCACTGTGGAGAGAGCAGATTAGCTGAAGCAGCTGAGCCTGGTGGCTTTTAATTCAGTAATCATGTTGCTGTGATTTGTTTAAAAGTTACCCATTGGCTATGAATGCCTCAAAACATCATTGTATGTAGAGTTGTGGTCAGGATTCAGATGGCAGTTTTCAGGAAATCCATCTGGAATGGCGGTGCTGGCTGGCTTGGAGCAGGCATGTGGCTCACATATGCTTATGCCTTCAGACGGCTGCTTGATTTGCCCTTGGCTTTCGATCTGGAAGCATGGGTTGAAGGGGATGAAGCAGGCATCGTTGCAGCAGTCCTGTTTTGAGGTGTGGATTCTTGCTTTTCCTATTTGATACATTTGACAGAGTTTTTGTCTCCTGTATAAATCCATGGCTGGGTAGGCAACTGCAGCCGTGATGCAACAAGCTGACGAGGTCAGCGCTAGAAATGCCTCAGCTACTCAAGTGGTATAATCACAGTGCAAATTTGCAGTGGACATATTGTGGTGGTACAGGCACCCATTTTAGGTTATTAAATGACTGTACTAGATCCAGCATGCAGAGCGTGAATTACAGTCTTTCTGATGTTGCTCGTGCTTCTCAGTGGCAGAGAACAGGCAGAATAACCTGCCCATCATGCCAGCCAAGTTCTTCAGCTGTTCCCTCTGCTGGATGAGCTGTCCTGCCTCCATGTTGTGTGGTTGTAGTGCACAACCTGCAGTCCTTAATTAAACCCTTTATTAATGGTGGACTGTAAGAGGGCTTGGCAATGCACTCTGCCTGCTCACAGTGAACATGGTACTTCTGATGATCTAAACTCAACTCCTGGTTAAGGTTAATGAGGCAATGTCAGTCACATTGCCTTCTTTTACTCTTCTTTTGTGCATATTGTACAATTATCAAGCATGCTTACACAGTTAATAATTGTAAAGCAGTGGGGCAATGCTGGGATTCGAGGAGGAGGAAGTTCACCCTGAGCTGAGAACTTGCTTTTCATATGAATTTTGTTATCCTAAAAGGAATGTGCTTTCAGTCTCACATGGCAGCATACATCTGTCATGGTAAGCATAAGGATGTTATCGGCTTTTAGCTGCCTGCACAAGCTGTTTCCAGCAAAAGACTGAACATTTGTCCCTTTGGGCTTGTCTACATGACATTTCAGACATGCTACAGGATCTCATAGGCTTGCTATCCAGTGCAAACTCTGAGCTGCCTTTGCTCTGCCCAGGATGTTAATGACTGCCTAAATCAATCAGCTTTTCCTTCAATCTGCTATTGAAATGTTTTAAGCAGGGGGTTTCCAAGTGAGAACTAAGTCAATTGGAAGCAAGTGGTGCATTTTTGGTGTGAGTGGTGCTCCCCTAAAACCCTGGGGAGTTGTCTGGCTGTGTGGTGTGAACGTGCTGTTGGCTGAACATCTTTGGCCGAGACCTGGCATGGCCCTACGTCAAGCAGTGAGCCCCAGCAAGGCTGAGGATCTCCCCGGTGCCAGAGCTGGCTGCCTGCTGAGCTTGCAGCTGCTGTGCTGGCCAAAGAGATCTGTCAGCCCCGCACTGTGTGTGGGGCAAAGTGCTGAGTAGCGTGTCGGAGCAGTTGTCCCGTGGAAAGGCTGTGGGCTCTGCTGAGGCTAGGGCAGCCGCTGCTTGGGACCTGCTGCCTGCCCCAGGAGTGCTTGTGCCACCAGATCCCCGTCCTTGTCGTGCAGAGGCTGAAAGATGCTGGGAGACAAATACTTCTTGCTACTTCTGTGTGCATCTGTTCCCTGTTTCAATTTCCACTTTGCTTCTTTTGCATGCGTGCTGATGAAGGGAGGGAGGCTGTCTGTATGCATGGAGCAGGAGGGTCCTGGGAGCGCGGGGCGGGGGGGCCGGTGCTGGCAGCAGCACGTATCACGCGGCCTGGCCAGGAGTCCTGCAGGCTGCCTCGTGTGTTGGGGTTTTTACATCAGCTCTAGTACTCTCTCCAGTGCTTTCATAACAGTTCCAGCAAAGCCATCAATATTTAAAGAGACTGCAACTGCTCATCTCCAGAGCTCCCTGAATGCAGGCAGCACCATTTTGCCAAGTGTAGCCCTGCATATAAAACTTTCCCTGGGCCCTCCTCCGTTTCTTTTCCTAGCAGTGAATTTGACTCTTATTATGTATATCCTGAAATGAGGGTACCAGAAAGCATATATTAGACCAATAACCATATCATAAATATGTATTTGCACTAGAGTGGACAAATATATCTGCTGAATGATTTTTTAAAAAAACAAAATAAATTCACAGGATAAATTATTCAGTGATTAATATTTGACCAGTTGCAATGTATGCGGAGTTATCTTATTATGTTTGTAGGCCAAAACTGACTCGGTTAAGCAGAGTGTTTGTGCCATATTTTTACAGCTGTTAAATATTAAGGGCCTGTTGGTCACGTGCACAGAGGCCCCGTAAATCATTTTGGCTCTGTAAAGGGGCTTTGAAACATAAGTAAATTACTTTGCTGCTTATTTTATGGCCCTAGTATGCAGTAAGAGGGGTACAAAAAGGCTTAATGTGTAAATGAGAATCTGACTTTACGGGGCTTGGATTTGTGAAGCTTTCCAAATAACAAACTCCCTGCAATAAGCAGGAACTTGGCTGGAGGCAGTGAGCGCCCCTGCCCCATCCCATGAGCCAGCAGAGTCCTGGGCACCCACTGCCCACCCCAGCCCCACTGGGCACCCACTGCCCACCCCAGCCCCACTGGGCACCCACTGCCCACCACAGGGTAGCGCCAGTCCCAGCAGCTGTGCTGGGAGGACAGGGCTGCTTTCATGGTGACAAGGTGGCTCAGGTCAGCTCATCTGCTGGTCATCAAACCGCATCTTAAAAACTGAGTAAAACTTGGAATGGTTTTTAGGCTGGCCAAGCCATTAGCCTGTGCTCCTTACAGCCCTTCTTGCCTGCTTGTTAAGGACCAGACGTCCGTTCTGTAGAACAATCTCAAACAAGTCAAACATACCTCCACACCTGTGCTGCATCACAAAAGGTAGAGAAACTTCTGGTTTACGGTTTTTCAAAGCAGCGCCTGGAGACTGGTAACAGGGCTTTATCTTGAATCTCTGAGCTTGGTAGGATCTTTTCAGAAGGGCCTGGTTATTTCTGTAAGGCAAGACACCAAAAAGGATTGACTTGAGTGATGCTGGAGATGCAGTGATTCCCTAGAAATGCGCTCCCCAGCATCCTGATGGGTATGTGCTATTATGGGCAATGCTGCAAGAAAAATCTGTGCTCACACTAGCTTTCTAGGTTCCTGCTGAGAAGACTGGTGGTGGGACCTGGATGAGGTCTTTGTGCTTTATCTGCTCTCACTGCTGGTCCAAAGGGCTGAGTACTGGCAGAGGAGCAACATGTGTCCTGGCCTTGTGTCACTGCTTTTGCCTCTGGGCCAGGGCTGAAGTGAGGAAATTGCTTCTGATCGGCTCTACCCTTGGGAATGCCATGTCTGGGTATGCTCCTTCTGTCCCCCCACATCACAGCTAAACCACATGGGATGAGGAGGCGCAGTCCCTTTGCACCAAAGCACCTCCTCAGTAAGCTTGAATAACTATAATAAGATGTGTGCAGCTTTCCCAGGTACTGGTAACGTTTTTCTTAATTCTATTTTTACTTAATATATAAGATAAATCATTAAATTCAATGAAATACACAGGCTGGCAAAGTGAAAACTGTTTCAGTCAAGATGTCACTGTGATATCATAACTAGTGCAAATGGCTTTTGATTTGGTGATGGCAATGAGACTTTCAGCTGTAAATTATTCATGTAAAGGACTAATACAGCAGACCTACAGAGCTATGCCAAAATACTACTTAGTTATTTGTTATGCTTGACTGCAATATAGATGAACGATTCCTTTGTCTTAGGCAGTATTTGGTGATACGCTGATCTTCAACTAATGCTTATCATAGCACAAATGCAAGTACCCATGAAATGAAATTTCACTGTATTAATTAAATATTTTGTGTTAGAGATTAATCTCCCACATTGAATGTGAATTTGTTTTATTTTTGAAGGCAATAGTTTGAACTTTGAGAGTATGGAGTTTAATATTAAGCCTCAGAGTGTATAAATCCTGCTAACCTGTACACCCAGCCATGAGCATCCCACATCCAGGCAGTCTCCAACTTTTTTGGTGTAAACAGTGCATTTTTTCTGGCTGAAAGCTGCTGAGCTTCTCCCTGCTTTCTGCACAGAAGGGAGATGGCCAGCCCCACTGCACCCAGACCCCGATGGGGAAAGTTCCAGCTCCCCGCACAGGTCTGCTACTGCTCCTGCTACCCCTGTTATGGGACCACCACATGCATCTCCTGCTGCACTGGACCCAGTCTACATCTCCTGCCTAGCCCAAGCCCTGCCTGAGGCTGTCAGCTGGGGCGAGCTGTGCATACAGCACACTGTGATGTGTGTGCATTATTCCACATTAATTCAGGTCTAACAGTTCCCTTTAGAAATTACTCACTGGATTTGTAGCTTCTTCTAATGGCTGCAGAGCAAAGCTGTCAGGATACCAGCTTCCCCCAGGAAGCAGGAGATGCCTTTGGCTGGATTTGTGCCTGCCTGACAGCAGCTTTACAAGGGTGCAAAGCCACCAGAGGCAGGTCAGGATGGAGCACAGTGGTGACTCAGGCCTGAGCAGCTCACAGGGAAGAAGACAACAGTGTAAGCAGTAGCTTTTCTTGCATGGTAATGTATTGAGTTAAGCCGAAACGTTTAGACTCTACAGTTCAGGCATTCTTCTTCAATTTTAACATCATATTTCTATTCATCTGCACCACTTAAAAACTGGATTCACTGCTTGCCTTAATTGTAATTTTGGCTGGAATAGCGATGCTGGAATGAGGCTGGTGCAATGCACGGGGTGTGTGTGTGTCAGACCCTGCCCATCCACTGCTGTGGAGGCAGCCCGCTGGTGAGCTCCCCTGCCTGCTGCCGAGCCAGTGCTCCTGGAGCTCCCAGCCTGGCTTGGATAGCTCAGAGTACCAGATTTAGATCTCCTGGCTGATCAATAAATAAAGACCTTAAAACACTAAACCAAGCCTCTTGAACATCAGGTCATGCATGTGTTTAGAATATAATTTATGTTTTCTGAGCAATAGAACTAGGTTGCAGCATTTGGTTCTCACCAGATAAATCTGAAATAAAGCAATAGGCAAGACTTGAGGAGCCAGAACCCTGTGTTGGCATTGGTGATGGATTCAGAAGAGCATAAGTCCCAAAAACTAGTTCTAAACCACTTCCTTATGTCTGGGAATTAAGTTAAGAAGAGAGCAGAGGGAGACTTTTTTTTTTTTTTAAAACCATGGGCTGCTGACGGATGGAGGAAAAAGGAGAGAATGGACTTGGGGAAGTTGGGAGGTGGGGGTAGTGCGGTGCTGGTTTTGGGGTCTCTGCTGGAACTGAGCCTCCCCATCATTGCTGGGATGCAATCAGACATCCCAATGGTGGGCTCCAGGGAGGTGGAGCAGGATGTTTGCCATCCTGGCCAGGGTGTCAAAAGGCTGAGCTGGGTCCTGCAGACCTTCAAGTGCAGGATGAGGCCCTCATCCCTCCCTGCCAGAGAAAGCCCCCCTGCTGTGTTTGGGTTGATCGGTCTGTTGGGAGATCAGGGTGGGTGGACTTTTGTGGTGGTCTTTATGTGTTTTCTTGTGCGGTGGAGCTGCATGGTATGTTAATAAGCTTCTTATTTGACCAAATTACTTTGTTTCTGTAGCTGATTTAAAGGAAAAGGGCCCAGGAGGTTGCAGGAGGGAAGGGAGAAAGTAAATGTCTCAAGTAATTAGTATGATTAGAGCAGCTGAAGACTCTGCTTCACTAGAACTGCACTATTTTCTCGGGAGACTTTTACTATATAATTGCCTGCATGGCTTTAGTATGCTTCCCAGTCAGGTGGAGGCAGGGAGCCTTGTGTTACACAAACTGGGCTGTTGCGCTTGTCTTCCAGCGTGGCCTGCTTTCCTGCGTGATGACCTGGCCCTGCGTAACGAGAAAGGCCTTTTTGAGGTCATGTTGTTCCTTGGACATTATTAGATGCCACTCATGAAGCCACCTTTTGTAATTGCTTTTGATTTCAATTTTCTGTGGGAGAATGCCTTTGCAGGTGGTACCTCACGGGGTCTGTGGGGCTGGAGCAGGAGAGTGCTGACAGTTGGGGCGACAGCCCCACGCCACCTGCATGGACCCCACACGTTTGCCACTGCCTCCCCCCCTCTCCCCAGCTACGTTCCTTTTCCACCTAGAAGGTATAAAATGCATTGGAATAAATCTGGCAGTGCGGAGTTATCACCTGCGGGTGCTGTGGGGTATCATCCAGCCGAGGGTCCGTGTCCTCGGATCCTGCATGTGCAGCCGAGGCAACGCACACCCGTACAGGGTTTAAATATAAACTCCTACGCTAACATGGAAATGATGGGAGATGTAAATGTGGCAAAAAAAAAAAAAAAAGCAACATTTGGTGAAATGTCAGCTTGGTCACAGCCCAGCACAGGGTCAGCAGGTGTTTGGGAGTCTGGCAGGCAGGTCCCCAGCTGGCTGCAGGGCCAGGAGCTCTGATCTGCCTTCTTGGTGCCTGCGGCAGCGAGCGATGCCCCCACGTCAGCAAGCAGCTCTTCCTCATCCTGGGGCAGGGGTGGCATTTACGCCTCTCCTTCTTTTGTTCATACTACTGCTTTACTCCTGTTCAGCTCCACCAAGAAAACAAGCACACCTCCAGGTGGGGAGAGCCAGCTGGAGAGTTGTGTTTCTTCCCAGTGTTAAAGGACTGCAGTGGACAAAGCAAAGCTATTCTTACTGCTCCAGAATGTTTCCTACTTCCAAATGTTCATTCTCTCCCCTTTGGCAGTGGCAGAGTTGTGGTCAGGGAGGCTTCCTCAGCCCAGGGGGAGGCAAGGGTCTCCCTTGCCCTGTGGAAACCCCAATGGGTAGCATGCAAGTGCAAATCACTTCCAAAGGGACCAAGCAGAAGAGTACGCAGTTGGCATCTTCATTGTATCTGCAAAACTGTTCACCGAAACCAAATGATGACAACTGAAGGAACAGCTTTAGTCAGGGTGGAGTTTTGTTGGTGCTTTTTGTTTTGCTGTTGCAAGCTGCACATGAAACTCCCGGTGGCGTTTGTTCCCAGTCTGCTTGTCAAATGAATGGTATTGCACCTATAGCAAAAAATAGAAGCACCCTGATGTGAGTTAATGAATGACATTTGCAGGTACTAACAACAGGTGAAATGATTTTCACAGTCCCAGAGGTAAATATGTGAAAAAAAGATGTAAACCCACCCATAATGTGCCTGTTTTATTCTGAATCTTTCAGGCATATGTGGAAAAGTATGTTTTTCTCCAATATAAAATATTTAGAAAACATTGCAAGGTGTTTGCTGAAACTCCAACTGAAATAGCTTGTCTATGGTGGCAGCCGTAAGGCAGTAAATGATATCTGCTGAAATAATTGTGATGCCCATTTATCACTTCAGCTAAGCAGTCACATGCATTCTAGTATTTCAGAAAGACAATATATGTGGGCATGGCTAGTGTCCCCACTGGCACGAGGATCCTGCTGGGGGGGAATGGGTTTTTCACACACTTGACACCCTGCAGTGCAGGATCTGCTCCTAGAGCAGCAGATGAGGACCTGGAGCAGGAGGCTGGAGGAAAATTCCTCATGCCTGGGAGACACTGGGGAATGGATGCATGGAATTTGCCCACAATGGGCAAAATGAGCCACACTCCATTTCACAGTGACAGCTGCTGGCAGTATGCTCCCTCCAGCCTCTCGGGGTCCTGGCTGGATCAGTGACGTGATGTGAATTCCTGCCACCAGCAAGGCACCTTCCTGAGCTCCATTTTTGGAAAGCATGTGTCTGCAGGGGACACTGTGCCTGTGTTCCTTGGGGCTGGTTGCCCATGGCGTAGGTTGAGGTAGACAACAGGCTGCAGCAGGAACAGATCCTTCTGTGAGCACGGGTGACGTCTCCGAAGCGAAGTGGAGCAGCTAATGACCGTGAGAGCAGTCCAGGACCTCCCAGTGTTGCTCTGTGAACTGCTGGAAGGACCACGACGCTTGTGTGGCTCTTGCCTCTGGGTGTCATGTCAGCACGTGTTTCTCACCAGGGCTGCAGAGCGGCTCGGAGCCCGGTCCCAGCACCAGCTCCCAGGGGCATCTTCGTGGCAGGCAGCTGCCCCGCTGCATCTCCAGCTTGCGCTGCGGGGCCCCTGCCTTGGCTCCTGGGGCTGCACACAACCGAAAGCAGATGTTCCCAAAGAGCGGCACAGCCCAGCGCAGCTAGTGGAAGGCACAATGGGAGGAGTGACTAATGCTCTCCTCTTTAATGACTGTTTTAATTATGAGTGTTGTCTACAAAACCAGGAAGAAACAAAATTCCACTTTGTAGAAAGAACATTCCTCCTTCTATCTGCTCCCATTGTGGGAATAGCTGGGGGGCGGGGGGGAATTACTCAAAATCACAATGCAAACAGCTATTTCTTAATTTTGTCATGAATGGAAACTTTTTAAAGTTTTAAATTTAAATTTTAAATTAAATGCAAAATTAACCCAGGACAAACATTTTCTCCTCCAAATTTGATTTTATAACGATTGGGGTTTTTTAAATGTAATATAAAATCAGAACAAAATTTTTCAACAAAACAAAGATTATGTCCTTGAAGAAATGTATTTGTGTCAGTTACTTTTATTTTCTTGGAAAGTATATGTGTTTTGGTGCCTAGGACATTACAGAATATCATCAAGGAAACATGTCTACAATTCAGCCTGAATTTTGGCATCCCAGTTCCCCATCTTCCTGTTTTCTATCTTCTAAATAGTTACCTTTCATGGTGTAAGGTCCGTAGGCTTAATTAAAAAAACAACCCGTAAGTATTGCTCTCTGTGTAGACATCACAGGAGGAAATACATGTACAGGGAGGTAGATGAAGACCTCTTGGTTCTGCAGGTGGGGAGGGTGGTGCAGGCATACAGAGCGCTACGGAAAGAGTCACAGTGATGACTGAGAGCAAAAGAAAACAGGACCCACAGGCAGCTAAGGAAAAATGTTTGAGAGAATTTTGTAGCATGTTGGCTGTAGTTTAGTAAGTTCTTTTTTTCTTTTCTGGGGAAAAAATTGCTAAGGAAAACCCATGTGAAAGACCATGCTAAAGGAGGTACCCCGCATCTCGTTACATGTCAAGAAGCATGACTTTGAGGACCTGCAGAAGTTATGAGTGTTTCTCCTTTTGTGGGAATGTTTCGCCAAGTTCTGCTGCAGATCCTGTGAGTTGTGCCCCATCGGTGTGCGAGTGGGTGACACCAGCCCGGGTCCCTGCTCTGATCCAAAACTAACTGGGCTGGAATTGGTCTGCCTTGGCTGCTGCTGGATGGAGGGCTGTGTCTCACAGACTCTGTGGAAAAGGTTTCTGGAACTGCTGTTTTCCAATGCCTGCTGGAAGCACTGCATTCCATTGCTCCAGAAACAAATCACAAGAACTTCTGTTCAAACCGAAAAGAACCAACAGAAATCAAGAAAATATAAATTACATGTTCGGTTACTCCTTGGCTCCACCACTTCAAGCAGGTGGAGGCAACACCCGCTGCTCTTCCCAGGGTTCTCTGAAACCTCCCTCCCATCACTTCAACATGATGATGGTGAGCCTGGTTGTCGTATATTCCTGTGTCTTGTTTCCTGCAGATGGAAGTTTCCTCTGCAACATCTGTAGGTCACATGATTCAAACAGACTAGTTACCCAAATGGCCATAGCCAGGTTGCTGCTACCCATGACTTGCTCCTGCTCCATCGCCAGCCTACTTGGTACGATGCTGTGGAGTAATTGCTAAACCAGCCTGGGAAGCCTGACATACCAATCCTGAAATTAACTCTCTCTTCCCCCCGCCCCCCTTTTTTTTTTTTTCCTCTGAAGACTTCCTTAGATTCAGCCTGCTTTCACAATCTGCCTTATTAGCTTTTGGATAGCTGTAAGGTGTAGTGATTTCTAAAGAAGTACAGTTTCTATAAGGTAAAGAATACAAATGTACACTGTGATGCTGCAGCTGATGTGACCTTTTGAAGTCTTTTTCAGACAGTAGAATTGCTCGTGTTATTTCCAGGGGGATTAGGACCAGGTCTTTATATGGCTGACAGCTTACTTAAATTTTCAATGTTTCTTCTAGGTCAAAGGACAATGAGTCAAATTTTTCCATGTTTGATGCATTTCCACATTACAGCATGTAGAAAAATCCTTCCATTTTATTATTTTGAATACATCTGTAATGCTCTGAGATTTCCAGTGAACGTGTTTTTCATCCACAGTTACTTACTCAGTCATTGAGATTTGCTGCATTCTGATGCCAAAGTTTAATAGGAACCACTAACATCTCTGAAGACTATTAGCATCTTCCTTTAACACCTCTAATGACTCTTAGCATCTTCCTTTAGAAAAACGTGGAAAAAAATATCTAGTAATCTGTTAGATTAAGCAGGAAAAAAAAAAAAAAGTGAGGTATTTTCTTCTTTTATGAATGCAGAGTTGAGCTCTATATTAGTAAACCAAAACCATTTTAGTTTATTTTCCCCAAACCTATACACAATCCAGCATGCCCACCTAGAAAAAAATCAAATTATCCTCTAGATTTATTAGGGAAGAACCTTTTAGGATCTGGTAGAAAAACCTCTCCAAAGGATATGTATGCAGCTGCTGCTGTTTGGTATCACTGCTACAGGGTTTGTTGGGTGGCTCCCGAGGCTGCGGACAGCAAAGGCTGCCATGTCCCTGCCAGCTTCCCTTTGTGCTCATCTACCCCTCACTTTCCAGTAAGAGATTTATCTGGTTTGGTATATTCCAGTGCAGTCCTTCTATCACCTAGGCATGGGTGCTGTGTTTTGTTTTCCATTTCTGAATGTCAGTCATTATAGATTTCATTTGGATTTACCTCTGCAGAGCAGGTTCACTAATGTTACTGATTCATTTTCTGCCATTGGTAGTCTGATGGTCACATCCCCTTCTGCACAGTGCCCTCCTTGTAGTCAGAAGTGATGGGGCAGGTAAGGCTTTGGTTGGCTTCTACATTTATTTTTTATACATTGCAAAAACAGTAATAGCTGGGTATTTCATTCATGCTAGCACCGTGCTAGAGAGCTTCTGGGTGACCTACATAGAGCTCCCTTGTGATGAGAGGACGAGCCAAGCTGCGGTGTTTGCTGTCCCTGCCAGGCTGCTGCTGCGGCTCAGCACCCTCCTAACTCCCTTGGGGGCCTCTGTTTCACAGAAGAGAAAAGCATGTGATCTCAGAGTATTTAGAATTGCCTGGGCATGGGTAACTTAATTGGTCTTGAAGCTGGTGCTAAAACATGTTTGGAAAAAAGAAGTATCTGGAGGGTCTCCCACTGCATGCATTTATTTGATGCAAAAGTGCGCTTGGTCTAGATGCTAAAGCTGATAAACCAAACCATTCATTTCTTAAAGTTCAATTCACCACTTAGCTTGGTTTATTTTCTATCTTCTAAGCCACAGCAACATTAAATAGCAAGATACAGGATTTAAGGCAAAGCCCGCTGTGGCTGGGAATGTTTCTCTCACATAAACCAAATTTATCTCTATAGAGCAGAAGGCTATTTTATGAGGTTCAGACAGAAGAAAAAAAAAAAAAAAAAAAAGAAGAAGAAAAATTCCAGAGAGTGTCTTAAATAGCTCATGAAAAACAAGCATCTGCCCCTATGGAAAGGGATATCTGATACTCCCAGAAATGCAGCAGCCCCGATGCAGAGCTCCGGTACCATCCATGCCCCTGCCTGTGGATTCAGACTTCCCTCCTTTGTTCTGGCAGCAGCTGCCACGGTCAAGCTCCAAATAATTAATAAACAGCAGCCCTACAGGGCTGCTCCCCTATCTAGCAGCCCCTCACTTTCTGATTTTCCTTGTAGCCACGATGTTTGCCTCGATGCTGGTGGGGAGCAGGATCCAGCAGTGCTGGGCAGTGCAAGGCTGAGCAGCAGGACAAGCTCGGGGCAGGTGACGAGCCACCACCACCCCCCACGCCACTGCCTGTGGCACGGCCCTGGGCTGGACCCACTGCCCCACACGGGCGATCCATCGCCTGCTGTGCCAGCACTGCATGATGTTGCTCCTGAGAAGCCATTTATGAAAAACGAGGCTTGGTTCAATGCTATTGGAAATGCACTGCTACA
Organism: Microhierax caerulescens; assembly: GCA_035590215.1. Taxonomy (NCBI): domain Eukaryota; kingdom Metazoa; phylum Chordata; class Aves; order Falconiformes; family Falconidae; genus Microhierax; species Microhierax caerulescens. The sequence goes on along the minus strand of JAVJGJ010000061.1, from coordinate 64,745,344 downwards.
GCAAGGCACGTGTGTTACTTGTTAGTGCCTGTTGTCAGTGTAACACCACTGCGATGCCGAGTGATCGACGAGCAGGGAGCGCACTGCGAACACCGCTGGCTCGGTATCGCAGTCAACTGTGCCGCTGTTGCAACATGAATTCCTGGTAACTAGGGAAGTAATTTGTGACTTCCTTCAGGGATGCAGCCTTAGGATGGAGGAACGGTGCTTTGTGTCAGCTGATGAAAACCACCCAGCGTGCAGCCTGTTTGGTTCAGAGGTGCGGTAGCCACCAGGCAGCTCCTGGCTGTGCAGCTGGTGTCCCCGCATGGGGTATGCGTGGCCTTTCTACTCAACATTAAATGATAAGTGAAGGACATTAGATTGTTTAAAACAAGTCCAGGATAAGAAGGAAATTGTATCAGAGCAATTAGGAGATTAGTAATGGATTTAAGCAGGGAAGAAGAAAGTGATTTCCAAAGTAATTGTTTTCAATAAGCAGCTTCTTCAGTTGAATCTCTCAGTAGGAGAACCATTTCTGGCTGCCTAGCTGGTCTTCTACCCTCTTGCTGCCACCCGGTCCAGGTGCACAAGCTATGGTTCATCTCACTCTGTAATAACGATATACATCATGTCACTGTTCACCATCCAGAAAGCAGCTGTTCCTCTCAGCTCTGCCAGTGCTATCCAGGCTCGGGGGGGAATGCCATCAAATGGGGCTAAACTAGGCAGAAAAGAAATGCTGCTAATAAGCTTGTTGCAGGTTGATAACTCCATGCTGCTCTTGCAGCCATCCCTGTTGCCTGTGCAGGTGATGCTCGGCATGTCCGAATGGCAGCGACTCCCCTCCAGGCACACAGGTACCACTGGCAGACCTGCTAAAGAGTATATATGATATAGGATTAGGATATGGGGAGCCCCAGACTCCCCTTCTTGGGGCTGGGAGACGGGCTCCCTGGAGATGGCAGGAGCTCAGTGGCTTCTCCCCTCCTCCCTGGGAAGCTGTTTGGCCATCCTGGCTCTTCAAGGATGAGCAGCACGGCTGTATTAACTAACCTTCAGCAACCTTGGCTTTAAATTCAAAGAGTATCTCCCCCCCACCCAAGCCCTTTTTCAGCTGAATCATTTCGGTTGTGAGTTATAACAGCTCACTGCCTATTACTACAGCCAAATTATTAATTTATAGCATCATAAACCCTCATGTTGTGAATTGTAAAGGAAAAGGACTAATAAAGAAGAGAGATAAGAAGTTGATAACCCCAAGGAAAACTGGACTGCAGAGTCCAGGGGGAGACCTGACCGAGAAGCCTCCATAACCAGTTCATGGAAAGGGTGACTTTTGGGATCAGCACTGGAGTACAGACAGAGAGGAGATGAGAGGATACTCCAAGAATAGCAAATCGCTTGATACTAAGAGTAAATGATGAGAGAGGAAACTGCAGCAACAGAGAGTCTGCACAAACAGAACAATGAGTGGTGAAAGAGGGTGAATTTATCCATGTGATGATGGTAAGCATAATTGTCCACAGAAGCCACTGATAGGATCCAAGGAACTATATTTTTATATGTAGTGTATTTTTATATGTGAGGACCAGGTGGAAAATGAAAGGGAAGAGAGTATGTGATTAAATAAGAGAAGAAAGTTTAATTCTGATCTTTTAAAAGGAAAGCTGAGTTTGCTCCAACTATAACCATAATAAAATGCAATGAGAAGACAGCAGAACTGTAGATTGATTAAAAAACTCTTACTGCTTGGTTGAAACTAGCACTGTTAGCAGAAGCTCCTAATTTAAGAATTAGTTATCTCTTTGCCTGGGGATTTTTCTACTTGACATCATGAAATAGCTTGTCAAGCTGGTGCATGTCTGAATGTAGATGTTGAATGACAGACTTGCTGTCTTCGAGCACACTGGTCTTACTCATAAATGCCTCTTGCCTCCAAGAGTTATATCCCTGTTGGATTTGCCTGCTCAACCAGCTTTTGCAGTAAGCATCGAGCCTGTTGCTCAACACTGTACAGTTATTTAGTTTATTTGATTTTTATGTCAAAATAACTCTACCAGAATCTGGGGCCTTTGTTGTAAAGCCAGTCAAGCTAAAGACACAAACCAAACTGCTGTGTCGCCCAGTAAACTGATTCCAAACACTGCTTCCTTTCCCCATGAGCGTATGCACTTGTTTTTAAAATATGAGCATGCAAAGAGTGAGTGCAGGTTTCAAGGTGGTGGCTTTGGACCGGGCTGCTGGGAGCACACTCCTTTGTCCTCTCGTTTTCCGTTTGGAGCATTTTGCACGTATTTGTAGGTGCATCTCTCCTGCTGCCATCATTAAACCAGAGCATCTCTCAGCTCCCAGGCTTTGTTTCATCTTTACATTTGGAGATCTCTAATTGGTTAATAACATGTCTGTTGCTTATAGTGGTTGTCCCTTCTGCCTGCATCCCTGCTGCACTCCTCCCTGCCTCGCAGCGAGGTGGGTGCTGCTGGGCCCTATGCAAGTGATGTCATTGCAAACCTGTTGATTTAGGTTTGTTTTAAAGCTTGCCTTTTATGTGCCTGTAAAATCATATTTTCCAGTTCCCCTCCAGAGTCTATGATGCACCTTTGGACAACTCATTCCCATAGTATAATGTACAAACAGGGCTCCACTTTGCCATCTACCTTGGACACTTTTTTCACCACTATTGCTTGGATTTGAGGTACAATGTTCTTTGAAGATTAGTTTCAACAAGAGACATACTGTCTGGAAATCCAAGCTAATGTATTTACTCAGAGCTGCTATTTTGGAAAATTTTAAAGGCAGAGCCCTAAAAAGTAACAGTCTTGGTACTTGTCTCGTACATTTTTAAAATCTTGATCTCCCAATTTTGTTGTACCTGCCAAAGAAGCAAAAGAAAATCAGGAATCAGGTGCCTGTTACTCTTCTTCACTCCGTTTCCTGAGATTTCTTTGCACTGATGTCATTTGTGGTGGGGGTAAAGGGGAACACATAAATTATTCTACATTATGTTCAGAGTAATGGCAAGTCTTAAAATAGCTCTCAATTAGCAATTGATTGCAATTAATTGGAACAACATAGGCTGACATGATAGCTTCATATCTCCAGAGCATTTTGGAATTCATGAGTTCTAATTTTCAAAAATTCAAAAATTGTGGCTCCCATATTACCGTAACCATCTGTCAGCAATTTAAAATATGTATCTTCAAGAAGCAGGAGCAATACACACTTTGGCTTTGCTAATTAAAACAGGTGTCCAAATCAGGGCTCAAGTTTGAATGGAAACTGTGTTTTTCACATACATGTGTGCACATGTGTATATATATATATATATTTATCTCAAGGTCCTTCATACTAGATCAGAGCTGTGTGCAGTCACGGACAGAACGTGTTGGGGTGGGCTCCTGCCCTGGCTTGTTGCTGAGGGTGGAACTGCCCTGGCTTTGCATTTAGGCATTAAGGCTTTGTTGACAATTTTCTAACTCTGAATTACTTTGCTTTAGCTGCTGAGGAGTCTGCAGTAATGCTCACGCAGGTAATTCTGAAGTTAGGTCACTGGGAAGGGATGTGTTTTCTGATTATTCAGATTAATTTTGGTTTTCCTCATGTTTTAATTAATGGATGATTGGAATTTCTTTCTAAAATATCAGGAATATACATCAATGCATAACAACGGTGGGGGTCCAATCCACAATCCACCTGCATTGCTTCTGTGGTTTCTGACTGGCTGATTTAATGTCCTAACAGAGGGTTTCACATCTTTTGCTAACAGAAAGGTAGTACAGGTCCCAGCTCGCGCCATGGTTAACCCCAGGGATTGTTCAGAGAAGACAAGCAAAGCCCTCATTCTTTAACCCAGGCTAGCTAAAATCAACCAAACTTCATTTTCAGGTCCTTGAGGGTAATTTTAAAGTAACAGGAGGTAAAAGGAAGGTTTGAGTTAAGATAAGTTATTAGTACAGCAATAATAAAGAAAAAAAAAAAAGATACAAAAAAGTCTTACATTTGAGGCAGCAAGGCTGGACTTGAAGAAGGAAGATGCTGGTAGTGGCAGCTATTAATTCTCTGTACACCAAACTTAAACGAGCTAGAGATGTTTGACAGAAGGACAGAAAGAGCAAACGCTATTTATTGGCAGAAGAAAACCTATGCATCAGTTTTTCATATCAATGTAATTTTCCCAGAGGAATATATACTTAAATGCCACAGTCCTGATGGCCAAATACTGTTTCTAATCACAGTATTTGGAAAGGGCAGTACAAAGCAAGGAAGCCAGCAGCACTGAATTATTTCTTGAATTACTACTTCTTATATTGGAAATGCTGAACAGTCAGACCCCTTTGGCTCTTCCCACAAACCAGACTATTCATTTTACTTTTTTTCTTCAGGCTAAATGCTTGCTAAACTGTCAATGAAAAATACAGGTGAGAACTGCAAGAGTATTGCTCAGCTATGCTTTTGCTTCAGTCTGGCTGAAGATTTTACTTAGTGGATGAGAACTAAAAGGTAGAAAGGCAGATAAATTTGCGTTGTAAGAGACTGAATGATTTCCACAGTGCTACCAGAGAAGAACTTGGTTAAGCAGACTGCTATGGTTAGGCTGATAAAGAGGTTTAAAAAGAGGATTTGATTTGAAGAGACCATAATGAGAAACAATTACAAGTTGACAGATGACCTGAATTAATGATGGAGACGTTTGCTGAGGTATCACCACACATCTTCATAGTAAAAGACAGAAGAGAGTTTTCCTGAACATGGAAATAATTCACTCAGGGGTCACTCATGCTGGCCACAAGGTCTCCTGCCACCCTCTGACCTCCGTTTAAAACCTGCACAGGCTTTGTCAGAGCCTGCCAAGAAGACGACTTGCACGGAGTCAGTCTGGGCTGAGCCTTCACCACATGTTTTGCTGATCAGAGGGTGCAGAGTGTTGGAGCTGCCACATCCCCCGGGAAGGATGCTGATGCGCTGGTAAGGCTCGGCTGCTCCCACAGCAGGGGTGGCCGCTGTCACTGTCTGCCTGCCTTGGTGGGAGATGCCAGAAGCTGGAGGGTTCTCCCAGGCTGTATTTGCTGGTTTAGACAAAAGTTGAGTAGCCAGGTACAGGCTGTGTCTCCAGGCAGGCCAGCATGCGGGGAGCTCCTGGTAGAGTCAAAAATGTCTATTGCACAGCAAAGTGATGCCCGAAAGGATAAAGTGACCGTAAGTGTTGTTTTAATCTGATAAAAAGGCTTTTGTTATGAAGTGCAAGGAGGAGTCTGTACAACTTGGGGTACATCACAACTTTCAGAAATGGTCTGACAACATCAATGACCATGCTTGACTAATTCCTCTAAACACTTTCTGTTTCTTACCATACTGCTGCTCACACTTTGTGCTTCTCTTTCCGCTCAGAATTTTAACTTCATCACACGTTAGGTTGAGAAAAATCCATATGTAAATATTTTGGCTCATTTAATATGCCTTCTGGTATTTTAACACCAGGTCTCATATTTTTTCCACCATTTGGGGAATTTATTTGTTTTCAAACAAATTTAATACTCTTGCAGAAGTTCATTTCCAGAATTGAGTGTTTCAGGAAAGACCGCAGGAGTGCTGGTAAAATGACTAAGTGCTGGGAGACTCCTGATAGAAGTCTATGTGCCGGCTATGGACTGGCTGAAATTATCTTGCACAAATCATAGACCTCCCCAGACAGAGAGACCATGGGTGAACAGTTCTTATTTTTACACCGGGTTTGGCAAGTTCAGAAAATTTAAATGGAAAAAGTTCTAAACCAGAGAATTTTAATTAGTAGAATGAACTAGGAAGGAACCAGGTATCTGCATAGAGCAGCTCAGGTCCTGGCCACAGCAGCACCCAGGTGTCCACAGCTGCTCCCAGAAGGGGAAAAAATTGTATTGGCTTACTAACGATGCCTGGCAGCCGCCGTTGCCTCCGTGATTCCTTTCCTCCCTCTTCACTGCTGTCTTTGAACATATGGGAGAGTTCAAACCAATAACGTTACTGTCAAGTCCTTCTCTGGTTTTGTTTGCTTGCTGAAATTTTACTGAAGATACTTGATCCTAAATGCAAATAAATCTACCACATGTCCGTCCTGCTGCCAACGCTGATCCCAGAGCCAATTACTTGCATGGCATTTGTCATTGTTCTTAAGCTTTACCTTGGTAATTTTGTTTAGACAGGGGCATTTTCTGCTGATAAATCTAGCTCGATTACCAAGTCAGAACGTATTTATTAAAACACCAATTAGACTTTGGTCTCTCATCAATCACAACACCTTTAATTCATGCATGGATGCAAAAACTGTTTGAGGCATTGTGCATGCACGAATGAGTGATCTAAATCAAATTGTCACTTCACTGACATTACCTTATCTTCAGACCTAGAGACAATCAGTTTTTTATTTACTATATGAATAATGTGTGATATTTTAAAAAACTTCAATATTTCATTTTTTTGGTGTTGAAAGGAGAATACTTGCTTCACAAAGTTGGAAATAAAGGTGAGCATGGAAGTGAGGGCCCCAGCCCCTCAAGCACTTGGATGATGTGACCCACATGGGATGGAGGTGATGGGGGGGTGGCTTTGGAGGCTGCCTGACTCAGGGTGGGGCCTGCCTAATGGTCCTGGCTACCTGGGCGGTATTGTTAATTACTGCTCAAATGGGGATCAGTTGCTGCAGTTAGCCCCAGCAGAAGAGATAAAGTGTGGAAGAGACAGCAAAAACTAAGAACAGTTGAGAGGTTAAAGTCACGGGGACAAGCAAGAAGAAGAGGAATGTGAAATACAAATAAAACCCCCAAACCAACAACAAAATCCTGAAGCAGAAGAATCATAGAATCAACCAATGGTTTGGGTTGGAAGGGACCTTAAAGTTCATCCAGTCCACCCCCCTGCCAAGGGCAGGGCCACCGGCCCCCAGCCCAGGGTGCCCCCAGCCCCGTCCAGCCTGGCCTTGGGCACTGCCAGGGATGGGGCACCCACAGCTGCTCTGG
>JAVJGJ010000061.1:64690101-64738270 GCA_035590215.1 Microhierax caerulescens | reverse complement strand
CCCAGCCCCGTCCAGCCTGGCCTTGGGCACTGCCAGGGATGGGGCACCCACAGCCGCTCTGGGCAGCCCGTCCCAGCTCCTCGTCACCCCCACGGGGAAGAATTTCTTCCTAATATCTAATCTGAATCTCCCCTCTTTCAGCTTAAAGCCATTCCCCCTTGTCCTATTACTACATACCCTTGTAAAAAGGAGCAGTAAGAATAAAAGGTGAAAGGACAACATAAATGGACAAGATTGAATTGAGAACAGTGGGATGGGAAAATGGCTCAAATTAGGATGATCGCACACTGAAAGGTTGGTGCAGCCCACATATGTAGTGGTAATGAATGTCTGGATACTGGAAATATCTCTGCCTGCCTCAAAAAGCATATAGAACATAACCTCTGTGCCCTGCCTGGAGACTTCCCAGCCATGTCTTCTGAAAAGACCTTCCTGGGGCCGGTGCGATGCCAGTCCCTCGCTGCGAAGGCGGCTGATGGAGCTGCACAATCTAAATGGGCAAATTACCCGGCAAGAGCCTCCCACCTGCAGGGCTGCACCCGGCCGTGCCTGGCCCCGTGGCACTGGCTGCTCGTGCTGCTGGGGAGGCACCTTCTTCTGAACAAGAAAACTCACTCGTGCCTTTTGACTTAATGATTCACCGCTATCTCCATATCTGTAGCAACAAACCCGCCATTTGTTATTTTCTAAGACAGATTCAACCATCCCTCTTCCCCTGGGGAAAAAAAAAGCCAAACCAAACCTACCTACCCCACCCTCTGCCCAAGCTCAGGAAAAAGGGCTGTGAAAACTGTAGAAACTTAATAAAAGGAATATAACTCTGAGAACAATGAACTCTTCTGCCTCCAAGGTCAGGGCTGTATGAGAAGTCGGTCTCCATCCCATTGCACGTTCTCACATACCAACGTGAACTTTCATTCCAAATTCAGTAGGGGAAAAAAATCAAATTCTCAAACTTTCTTGTAGAATAGCAAGTTGTAACATTCATTCTGAAATATCACAACATTGCATTTTTATAAGTCTGGAGCATTATAACAGAAAATTAACTTATACATAGTGTGATCTGAAAAGTATTTATTATAATATAGATGTCAAAATGAAAGGAGGCATTGAAGTGATCTGGCTGAGCACTTTCCCAGTGCAAATATCATCAAAACCACCGAGATCTTTTAGAATATTTCAATTTCAAGGCAACAGTATTTATCAGTGCCAAAATGCCTAAGAAATGTTCAACCCTTTCTCCTGGGAACTGTCAGAGGTTTCACACTTTGATTATGCTCCCCTTGCCTTGCCAGGTGGGCTTGGAGAGCAAGGGGTGACAAATTCTTTCCTGTGCAGCAGCTGGATAATTTGTTAGTGGGTTTAAATCTGGGGGTGATCACCTGGGACAGGTGGAGGCTGAGACTGGTGCCAGCCCCAGAAGTCAATGCAGCTATGTGGTAGAACAGTGCTTGGTTGGAAGGTACTTATGGACAGCATTGAAATTTGAAGAGTATTAAATTTTCTGTTAGCTTTTTTCTGAGTGTACTAATGCATAAACTTTCTTCTTGAATTTCCCAGAAGTCGAGGACGTAAAGATGTCCCAGCCTGCTGCAGCAGTGGGGTTTGGGGCAGTTTTAGACACCTCAAAGTGCTTCTGCAAATTCCCCACCACTGGGGCATCACAGCTGGCTCAGGGGGTTTGCAGAGGGACAGGGAGGAGGGGGACGCACTGTCCTGAGGAAGCTGGACCTCTCTCCAGGGGGCTATTTATCCCAGTCTTAGCACATTTTGAACATGTTTGAATCACGAAATTCAAACACCGTCATATCTGAGGCGCAGTTGGTGATGGCTAGGGTTAGGGTCTTTATGTAATTTCTCACAATAAAAGCTCTTTGTTGATTTTGGTTTAAAGATCCTGTGCTAGTTTTATTTTATATCATAACTTCTCTTTCCTCTCTATGTTTCTGCACATCAGCCATCCCTCTTCGCAGGGATTTCCCATTCCATGCTCGCAGCATATTTGTTGTGAAAGGGAGAGGAGGAGAGAAAAACTGGATGGCTGGTGGTTTGTGTGTCAATTATACATCAGAGGCTTTGCTACTTCTTCAGAAGCTTCTAATAATAATAATTATAATTAGGGCACTGGGAGAGAAACGTGCTGAGATCAGGAAGAAAAGCAAGAGAGCCAGGCCAGAATTAATTAGCCCCTTTTATCTAAGAATCTCAAAGCATTTAGACATTAATTAATGAATTATGTGGTTAAATCAGTGTGACGTTCGGTTTACCACCACAATGATGGCCAGTTCTGGGGCTCAGCACCCATCCTTGCTCAGCTGTGGGTCCTGTGTTGGTTGATGCTGCTGCAGGCGCTTCCCTCTCACTGCAAAACACAGAGAAATATTTCTTTTTTTTTCCTACGAGCTCTGTCTGTCATCCTGACAGCGCCTAAAACCAAGGTGAGGAAACCCATGCCCTGCACGGCAATGCAACCAGGCAGATTTGCACTGCTGGGAATTGTGCAAATCCCCGTGAGCCCATGAGACATGTCCCCTGTGCACCAAAAGCTGATGGCTTCCCATGGTGAGTAAAGGTTCTCCCCTGACTCGGACCCAAACTCAATGAAATCTCCTACCTGTGGCACTTAGATTATCCCTGGGACTCCAGCAAAACTGTTTATTGCATGGCAAAATGGTCCCCCCACAAATAAATTGACCCTAGGAGCAGTTTCCTCTAATAAAAAGGTTTCTGATATGCAACGTAAGGGAGAGGCCCAGTGCGCAGGGTTTACATCTCTCCTGACCTCCTGGGTATGTCTGGGTTTGCTTTTGGGACGGGATCTAGTAGGAGAGCCGACTCCTGCATCAGACACCGTTCCCACCTGTGCGTTACGGGGCTGTTTAGCAGGTTGGAGCGATCCTGGTACGGAGCGGGAGGGAGCGCGGGCTCATCTCTCAGGGCTGTGCATCCTCTCCTTGCTTCTGAGCCGGCTTGCCGTCCCTGGTGGAGGGATGTCCTGCCGAGCTGGCCCGGGTGCTGCGAGCTCTGGGCACTCTGGGCTGAAAGTTGCTAACTCCCCCGCCAAAATCATATTCCATGAAGTAAATAGTTGGGTGAAATGTCTTTTAAAAGTGATCCGGAAAATGCTGGGAAAAACGCTTGAAGAGCACCAGTGGTGTTCTGGCATGGAGGTGAATGATTTGCCTTAACTCTTTTTTTAATGGCTGTGACAGTTCTTATTTCTCTATTGATTTCTTTTCAGTTTGCAGCCATTGCTTTCAGTTAGCAGCAATCTGCATTTTTTCAGCAGGGCTTTATTGTTTTAATTTTATGTGTGGCTGCTCCACAACACATATGGCTATCAAAGACTGTGCTGCCAGCCTAGAGAAGGTGATGTAGCCCCAAGGCCAAATCCATGGTCGATCCTGCTCCCACACAGGCTGAGTTCACCAGGAGGGCTTGCGGGTTGAGTGTGGCTTTGGCTGGCAGTTGCCTTGACCCCACATGCTTCTTGCTGTTTAAAACCTGGTCTACCCAGAAAAAAAAATGTGCAATGTGCATGCACTGAAGGTATGAAGTGCACTGCTGTGCTTATTTCATTACAACGCAATACAAAATCGTGTTCTGATGGAACTTGAGATTTGTCAGCAGCTTCTAATTATGCCCAGATATGGAGGGGTTCACGTGGAGGTGACACATGGTGCAGTTTTGAATCAGTAGCCCATTGCTTCCCCTCTTCCATGCTCCAAATCATCTTTTAAAAGTGAATCTTTTTTAGAGCATGTGTATTATTTTCCTTTAGTAGAGAGTGACTGAAACGTTTGGTTTAAAATTGCTAGGAAAAAAAAATCAGTTTGAGGCAAACAGCAGTGAAAATATGTTCTCTAAATCCTGAGCTATTTTGCATCCCTCTTTGCCAAGCGACCTGACCTTGCAGCGATGACCTGGCTCACTTGCTCCTTCTCACCCTTGAACAGCTCGGGACTGAGCGTGCAGTGCTGGTGGTAGCGCAGCTCTGAATCCTGCTACCCATCTCCTCAGTTCCCAAACGGCTTTTTCCTTGCTAACGATAGTGTTGTGGATTTTATTTCTAATGGGCTGTGTTGCAGCCGTGCATGCAATTATCTGTAATTCCCAAGTCTGGTCCACATCTTTCCGTCAGACTGACCAATTGTTTTCCCTCACTTTGATGTCAACTGATGTAATACAGAGAGTAATTTAGTTACTTAAAATGATAAAATTAGATCCTGCGTGATGTGTCTAGAATCTCCAACTTCCTTTGCTTGTTAGAATTTGTTGTATTCCCTTACCCTGGTAGTCTCTGAAACTCTGTGGGCAGAAAATTCACGTGACTGATAGCTGGCTTTAGATTTAGGCTTTTAGATGTGTTTTGGCAAGTTCTGACTCTGGAACACACTAGCATCCTCTGGCCCCCGAGGAGGTGACAGAAGCCATTTCACTGAGCTGATGTCTGGAGTTGTTTGTCAAAGCGCAGAGGGAATGGAGGTTTCCACAGCCTGTGCCTGACTGAGTGAAAATTAGGCAAAGGGAGTCTGCAAAGCAGTAAATTAGGCAGCTATGCCCACACTTTTTGTTGTGCACCTGCAACAAAGTGGAGCTCAGCTTGCTTGACTTGAGATCAGATAATTTTACAGTACTGTTTTAACTAACAGAGCCAACTTCCTAGCATGGTAATTACTTGATCCTGGTTGGCACAGATGTATTTTTCATATATTATTGCTTGATACTGGAACCTTTCTTTTTTCCTTCCTCTGGTATCTGAAGGTAGACTAATGAAAATTATTTTTTCCCCCTACTACTTCATTAAATGCTTAAAGGCAATTCAATTTTCTCCATAGATTTCCCTCTCTTTTTAGATTTTTCTTAATGTACTGCTCTGGCTAGCCTGATATGTTGTTCTTGCAATAATTATATTAAGGTCTTTTCAGCGTAAAACTTGAGCTCATTTTGTAGCTAAAAGTAAAAGTCCATGCTCGCTGCCCACGCACCCACGGGGGTTCTGGCCGTGCAATACTGGGCTGAGGCCAGTAAGGGCAGGAGTGTTGGGGAGGCTGGAAGCCAGACTGGCCAGATGGGTTTGGAGAGTGTGTTTAACTCTGCATACAGACTGCCCCACCATTTAAAGGTGTCAAAAAAGGTATTAATCAAAAATAAACCTGTTTACCTTTGCCCCTTCTTTTTCTGCAGTGGAGCAGTTGTTCAGGTTGCAAAAGGAGCTTGCTGGGTTCGGCTCTGCCTGCTGCTGCGGCTGCTGCTCGGCCAGGCTCTGGCCTTTCCCCGGGGGTGTTTGGAGATCTCTGCCTGCAACTGCTGCTGGACACCAGCTCTCCTCCCAGTGAGCCAGCCCAGCCCAGCTCACTGAACACTGGTGCCAGTGGGAGGTCTCTGCCCGAGGAACCTCTCCAAACCCTGCAGCTGTTCCCAGCACCCAGATCTCACCTGGGATTTGCTGTTCTGCCTCATGAATAGATGAATTTCTGCCTCCTGGCTTACCCACAGTATGCCCATCATTGCTGAATATTCATTAAGTCAAATCATCATCTATTAGGTCTTAATTAACTTATAAAAGGCTTGTTTTGTGGTAATGAAGTATATACTCTAGATGTGCCTGATGCCATCTGGTGGGTCCCCTGCCCACGCAGCCATACCTGAGCAGGGTCCAGCCCCTCTGGCAGGACACAGGGGACTGGACCCCCCTTCTTCTTCCTCATAGCTATGAAGTTACAGCTGTGAGGAGGTGTCTGTGACCCCCGTGTGTGCCAAACATTAGCTTAGGTTTGCAAAGGTTCATTGAGTGATCGCAGCAATGTCCTGTGCTACTGTAGTGGTCTGATATTTTGTGTCTGATGTTCCGTGTCTGGGCTGTTTTGGCACTTGAGGTGCATGTTGGCATTTTGTCCCTTGGCTGGGTGAGTGCAGCCCTCTAATTTGGATTTCACAGACCGTCCCGCCTGCCATGGGATGTGGCTTTAGCTGAATGTTTCTATGAACTTGCTTAGAAACCATACGGGAGGCACTGAAAGCTGCTCAGAGCCAGTGGTAGGCTGTAGGAGGAGGTTGCACGGTGCACTAATGGGTCTGTACCTGAGCAGTAACCTTTTCCCTCTCAACTCATTTTTCACCATTTTTCAGACTTCATCCAGTTCAGTGTGGGGTGGGGAAGCAGCGAAGGCAGCTGGACGCGTCATCCCGGCGTAGCAGCAGGTGAGCAACCCCAGCGCTGCCCGCTGGGAGCTCAGCCCCGCTGTCCTCCGGGCCAGGCCGTGATGGGGAGGGAGCCTAGTGTCCCGAGGAGGGAAACCACCTTGTGAAAGAGCTGATGGCAGCAGTGATGCTCATCAGATCTGTTTCTCCATCAGCATTCACTGCCGTCCTTAAATGCACACAAGCAACATGGGGAAAATGACTGACTTTACAGGTGAGAAAAGTAATTACAGGTGAGTGCAGAGCAAACACTGATAAGGAGAGCAGGAGCTGCTCTCCCATGGCCAGGAGAGCCAGGAAGGAGGCACTCCCCTCCCAGCATCTCTGTGTTCCCACAGGGATGGCCAGAAACACCCGCACTGGTTCCCTTCCACCTGATTAGTTTTTGCCTTTCAAGAGCTGGTGGTTGCTTGCTGGAATAACTCGCTCTGTGTTTGGGGAGGGCAGAGGCTCCGGCAGTCCCTCGCAGGGAGCAGTCAGTGGCTGCAACACAGCAAAACCCTCACCGAGCTGTGATGTCAACTACAATAAGAAGCTGCAAATCAATATGGCTCATGGATGTGTTTTTCAGAAGCTCATGTGACCAGGGTTTTACAAAGGTGCGGCATGTAATGCCTTTGTCAAAGTTGAGCAAATTATAAAAAAAATCAATTTAACCATTGTTGGTTTTTTAGACAAGATACAGAGCAGGTCTTGAAGCAAGTCTGCAAATTAAACTTAGCCATGCAGCTGACAGACTGAAAGATTCCTTCATAGTTAACAAGGAAAAGGAAGGAAGAGATGAGGAGGGGCTTCCTGACTTTTGTTTATCCACCTCTTTCTGTAAATTATATGCGTTCTGTTCACAGTTGCAAAAAAGGTGGAGAAACAGGAGAACGGGGCAGTGACTATCAGCAGCGCAGCTTTTCAACATTTCGCTGCCATGAGCTTGCAAACCCCCTTCCTCCAGGCTCTGCTCCCGAGGCTTGGGGGTTGGAAATTGGCAGCAACTTTTTTTTTTTTCCTTTTTCTTTTCTGGCCCTATTTTTTTGATGGGGACTTTCTAGACCAATGGCAGCAAATGGTCACCTTGGATCCTGTGTGAGGAGGGGATTCCCCAGCGGCCTCACCCCCCCCATCCTCCTCACAGCCATGCAGGAGCTACCAGCACAACTGCGATCCCCACATTGCCTGTCCCAGCTGTGAAAACCACTGGGCCAAAGCTGCAGCTCTGACCTGACTGTTCCCCCTCCCCCTTCCCTTCTCCAGCCCTTGCACCCCAGTAAGAAATGCCACAAGCACTGGGGTGTAACACTGGCTGTGGGGCCCCCAGTTCCTTTTCATGGATGAGAACACGGGCTATATTGCTGGTCAGAAGTTGCAAAGCTAAATTATCCTTTTCTTGATCCGGATAATGTTACCAATCTGCATGAGTTGGTAATGATAATTACATTTTAGTGGGAAGATGGATGCTTCCAAATGACATTTAAATCCATGATTATTGCAGTGGTTTGGTCAGAGAACAGTTGTTATCAATGCCAGCTCTTCCCCTTTATCACAGATTACTGTGTTTGGGCAGGTCTCCAGCTGAAAAACAAAAAAATCAAGCCATGCGCTACATGAATCAGGAAATAAATTAAGTACTATTCAGGAGCTCCCGTCACTGATGGGTTATGCAAATGAAGGACCATGTTTCCCAAAAACCTCTGTTTTGTGCATGGCCAGGCCTTCATGCATGCGGAGGCTGCCCCTGAAGTGACGTGAGTTGTCTGCAGGGGGCTGCGGCTGGGTGGGCAGGGGGAGGCTGGGGGGGTGCTGCCCATGGGGATGGAGGCTGGTGGCTCTGCCTGCACCATTTTACAGCCAAAGCTGGCTGTGCTATCGAGCCTGAGAGAAGAAACAAGATCTGAAGAAATTAGGGGTGCTATAGCTGTCCACAATGGCAGAGAGAATTTCCCAAACGCTATTCCCGCGGGCTGGGGAAGCCCAGCATCTTCCGATACCCAGTTCTGAATTTTATCACAGGCTGTATACAACCTTTTTGTTGCAGGAGAGTTGTTTATTGACCTCCGTATCCAATGGTCACCTGAATACTGTTTGATTTCTCACTTTAAAAAAGAACAAACAGACATATTTAATTGGATGAACATATAAAGGCTGCGATGTTTACACACTAGAATAATAACGAACATTTTCCTGAGCAGTGACAGCAGTATTGTCTGAACGATTTGTTTAGACATGAGGAGCATCTTGTTTTGCTGTTTGGTTTCATGCCATTGGGAAAGCGTATGATTGGCAGGGCCGCGTGTCTGTGTCCCCCATGGTGGGGACATCACGCAGGGATGCTGGCTCCCTGGCTCACCACTGCGGGAGGACTGCCTGTGCAGGCGTGCCCCCCCGCCCCCCCTGCCGCTGGCTCGCCTTGTGCTGGGGACTAGACCCAAACCCATAACACTGAATTTCTTTATGACTGCCAGGATTTTACCTGTAAGATCCCAGAAAAGATCAGCACAGGCTGCCTATACCCAGGATCGGTGGGGGTTTTTTGGCACCTCTCACTGCAGAGCACCAGCAATAATCCCGTGCAGCATTGCTCCCTCTGATGGGACCACACCACGTGGCAGCACATGTTGTGCTGGCAGGAGGTGGAGGGAGCAAGCTTGGTATAATTTGTCTGCCGACAAACCCACTGGTGGGGTGGCTCTGAGCCTGGCACCATCGTGATTCTCCCCGCGGGGTGTTTGCTGAGCCGGCTTGCCTTTGGGGCTGCAGGGAAATGCCCCAGGACAGCGGTGATGCCCCTGTGGAACAGTGATGGGTCCTGCCCCCGCAGTGGGGCTGGAATCCCATCTCTGCTGTACAGGAGAGCTGCTGCCCATGCCACGTTGCTTACGCTGGTGTGATGTGGGGCAGAGCCTGTGGCAGGGTGTTTGCCTATGCCGGTTTGTTACGTGTGGTTGCTAATGAGGAGTAGGACTCTGCAGTTGTGTGTAATTGTGCAGAGAAGATCATTGCAGAATCCATGGGTCTTTGGTTTTAACCGCAGCAAACAGGATAAAACCGAGATAGGTTGGATTTAACAGCGTATTTGACACTGTCCTTTTAAAGGCAGGAAAATGATGAGGCCAGGAGGGTTCACTGAGATTTAAGCAGCCTGGCATTGCTAGGGGAGACCTGTCGGTCTCTCAGCCACCTCGGGTACCACCTTAACTCCTGCACACACTAACACATACAGACCCCTCCTGTACGAATGAGCTTTATTCCCTTCTGTCCAGGCTTGCCCTCATGAAGCGCAGACCCCGGGAAGACCAGCGGCAGCACGAGCTGTTGAACCCGTTGTGTTTTGCAGAGACGGTGGCTGGGGTGGGAATGGGCAGCAGGCTCTGCCACCTGGGTTCTAGCAGCCAAAAGTTCGTCATTTATTTGTCTGTTTTAAATAGTAACCTTGGCCTTGGCCCTGTAACCTCTGTTCACACCTATGCATTTATTGGCTTCGAAGGAGCCCCATATACAGGTAAAACGTGGAGGAATGGATTGGGAATGACAAAATCTGAAGTCCCCATTCTGTTTTTTCTTTGTCTATCCTTAGGCAAAATGTCAGTGCACTTCATCAGGATTTTCTCTTAGGGGAGAACTGCACCCCTACCACCCCACCCCCACCCCCACCACCCCCCGGTGTGTGATCTGCCCAGGGTTTGCCCTGGGGCTGGTGGGTGGAGGTAGTAGCAAATCATGACAAGCTTGAAAAGCAGTTAGGGTTCCTGCAGCGATGTTTGCTTGCTCTGGTTAAACACCTG
The DNA here is from genome assembly GCA_035590215.1 of Microhierax caerulescens. Classification (NCBI taxonomy): domain Eukaryota; kingdom Metazoa; phylum Chordata; class Aves; order Falconiformes; family Falconidae; genus Microhierax; species Microhierax caerulescens. The sequence continues at coordinate 64,728,290 of JAVJGJ010000061.1, read as the reverse complement.
GCTGAATTGTTGGGTGACTGTTTCTCACTGAGGATCTCACAAAACTTTCAGACATGTGCTGGATGTTTCAGGGGACCCTCAGGGGACCCGAGCAACACATGTAAGTGGAGCAGTTGAAGGAGCTCCAGTGTTAATGGAAATCAGCTCCCACTTGCGACCAGGTGGAGGTTTTGCTGACAGTTTGTGGTGACATCCAGGAAAGCTCCCAGAGAGGTTTCCTGCCGCGCTGGCTGGCTGTGTCACTCCCAGTTCCCGCGGGTCTCGGCAGGCAGCAGCGAGCCCAGTGGTGGGTGAGCAGCCTGTTTCTGGGTGCAGGCAGGGGGTTTGGAGCTGTCGGTAACCCCGGGGCGCTCTCTGTTCCTCTTGCAGGTAAGCCTTCCCGGTGGTCTTCGTCCCACTGTGACTGCTGCTGCAAGAACGGCAAAGGCGACAAGGAGGGAGAGAGCGGCACGTCATGCAATGAGCTGTCAACATCAAGCTGCGACAGCCAGTCCGAGGCCAGTTCCCCCCAGGAGACCGTCATCTGCGGCCCCGTCACCCGCCAGCCCAACATACAGACTCTGGACCGGCCGGCCAAGAAGGGGCCGGTGCAGCTGCTGCAACAGTCTGAGATCCGGAGAAAGAGTGACCTGCTCCGGACTCTCACCTCTGGCTCCCGGGAGTCCAACTCCAACAAGAAAAAAGCAGTGAAGGAGAAGCTGTCCATTGAGGAGGAGCTAGAAAAATGTATCCAGGATTTCCTCAAAATCAAAATCCCAGACAGGTTTCCAGAAAGGAAACATCCCTGGCAATCTGAACTCCTGCGGAAGTACCACCTATAGGCTCAGGGTGGGGAAAGCACACAACCTTATTACCATTAGAGCAAGATTCTAAGTGATAAAAAAAATAATTCCCAATAATAATTATTTGTTAGCTCACGAGAAAAAGAAAATATCCATCTCTATAGTACTGCCTAATTCGCCTATTTCACCTTAACATTTACAGTCATAGGGTAACAATATTTTTCCAGTCGTGGAAGCACAATGACAAACGCTTTTATTCGTAAACTCTGAGTCTTACACAAGCTGAATACCTTAAGGGCACAACCATACCAACAAGAGATGCTCATATGCGGATGCTGCTGATGCCGGTGGGAACAAGGCACGTGCGCAGGCAGTGTCTGGGGGTGTCTGTGGACTGCATGCCTTCTGCGTTCTCCTTGTAGTGCGTTTGTTTGGAGGGGCATACACAGCTCAAAGAAACAAGCTATGCCATGACAGTTTACCTTAAGCATGTGTATATATATATGTGCATATATATATATGTGTGTATATATATCTCTGTATATATATATGTATATATATATCAATATATATTGCTTAAAGATTTCTGGCTCTCTCCTTATAACTGCACTTTCTCAGAAAAGAGCATTTTTTAGCAGTCTATGGATGTTCTGTTTCTTCTTCAGGTCTTTGAGAGTTGAACAGTAGAAAACCCATCTCACTGTCTCTCTCCCCCGCTCCCTCTCTTTCCCTCCCTCCCTTCTCTGAGACACTGTAAATGCATTTCAGTAGAGACCAGGGAACAGTGTGTGGGTCCTTGTTGCCATCAGCAAAATACTCCGTTTGTTTTTGATGATCTTGTTCCCTCTGTGTCCTCCCCACACCTCTTGTGTTTCTCAAGGCTCTCCGGTGCCAGTGGGTTAAATGTGTGATGATCACAGTTGGAAAGCTGTAGGAATTCTGCCAGGGTCGAGTGTGGTAGCAGGCAGAGTGGTTGTGCTGGTGAGGATGGCTGGTTTCTGCAGGCTTGCCAGGCACATGTGCCAGGGGTGTTTGGCCCCAGTTGGCAGGGAAAGTGGGCACTGGGTCCTGTCCGGCACAGATGCAAACACCAGAAATTTTCTGCCTAACAAGCCAGGTTCAGTGCTTTGACTGGCAGTGGTTCGATTGCTAGAGGTGAGGAGCAGCACCGTTCCAGCCATGTGCGCTTCAAGAGCAAATGCAGCCCTCAGAAGGAGGTACCCGTATTCCCTCCTGCAGACGTCCGTCTCAGTGTCAATCCTGTCCACGGCCAGCAACGGGATGTTGGTCAACAAACTGTGCCGCTTGTCATGTGTTATTCACCACATGCCAGCCAGGGAGCCGTGGCAAATCTGGTCCTGCACTGACTGGAGTGGGGGTACCGCAGCCCACAGCCCCCTGGGGTGTGGGAGCTTGGGGAAGGGGAACAGGTTGGTCTTGCAGAGTCCAGCAGGCTGTCCTTGCTGGGTAAAGCATGAGCACAGCAGCAGCAACCCAGGAGTGCCCAGGAACCAAGTGTTAGCAAGTGGTCAAAGGCATAGGGCCAGCAAAACCTGGGGCAGGTAAGCGTCGGGGGCTTGGCTCAGGGATGAGCTTGGGCTGCCAGGGCAGGTGAGCCACAGAGTGATGGAAAAATGAACTGTTCCAGCTAACCTATTTTGGCCATAGCTGAGAACAAACCATCTAGAGTATTTGAGATACTAATTTTCTAAAAGAAGAAGGAGATTATATATATATATATATTTATATATGTATAAATACGGGAAGTGATAGTGCTGGTAATAAAAAGCACTTTGATTCTGACTTATTTAGCATCCTGCAGGTTCCAGGGCTTCCCCCCCTCTTAAATTTCAGAGACTGCTGTGGGAGATGATGTCAAGCACACAGAGATTATTTTTTTGATCTTCATGCAGTTTCAGCAAGGTGGTACCTTCATGCTTGCAGGGCTTCATTGCACCCACACACCTGGCTGTGACATTTCTGTTTTGCCAGAAGAGCTGTGAAGTCTGCATGAGTACACAGTCAGGGGTTCACACCCATCGCTCGGCTGCAGACGTCATACAGGTGTTTATTGGTGAGGATGCAAATTTTACCAGCAAAAAAGGTAGCAATACTTGTCCAGAGTGATCCATAAGCATGAGCTTGCTTTAGGGAGGGGGAAAAGCCCTCCCAGCAATACATCCCCCAGTCTTTGGAGAACAGGGCATAGTTGTGGCAGCTTGGCATCATCTCTGCTGAGATTTTATGCATGAGAAGGATGCTGTTTCTTACAGTGAACATGCGGTGTTGGTAACACAGAGTGAGGCTTGTGAAGTAGAGGGTCTGACCTGGGAAATGCTGGGCTCAGTGAGAAAACGCAGCACTTCTTGGGATCAGGCTCTAGAACCAGTTCAGGTTTTAAGACATTCACTCACACTCGAGTTCAGGCATGGTAGCTGTGCAGCTGTCCACTTACCTGCTCACAAAGCACGTTTTCACATGGAAATCAATGTTTTGCACAAGATGCACAGATTTGGCTGCTCTTAGTTATTCATTGGTTTGTTTATAGCATTTTTCTTTTCCTACTCAGCTTTTCCTGCATCTTTCCCTGCTGCTCTGGCAGCAAGCAAATAAAACTGGGGAACAGATAGGGCTCTTCCTCAGGATTTCCAGCTGCGTGTGCAGTTCGGGATGGATCACCCCCCTTCCTCAGTACCAGGCTGCAGCTAAAACTTTGTCCTTCCCACCACTCCACATCATTCCCCGTCTCTTTTTAATATCACAAATATTTGGGCTATAAAATACATGTGACAGAGTGGAAGAACAGGCACTGGGGGTGGTGTGGTGTGTGTGTGTGCGCGCACACACGCGTGTGTTCCCAGACTGGCGTTCAGGGTGCACAGAATTGCACAATGATTAATAACTGTAGAAGAATTAGACCAAATGAAATGCGCTGGAATGGGCTTGATTTATGTGGCCTTCATTCTATCAATCTATGATTCTGTGAAATGGTTATTACTCTCCAGTGCTACAGAAATAAAGGTCTTGAAACTTTAGTAATCACAGACAGGCCAAACCTGTTAGGAAACACAATTTAGGATGGAGCTGAAGGAGAAGAGGTGCCCAGGTGTGTGGGTGCACACTCGTGTGTGTGTGTGCATTCATATGCACTTTGGGCTGTGTTACTGCAGGGATCTAGTGTTGGTCTTCCTGCTGCAGCTGTTTTACAGGTGGCTTGCTGCAGGAGCTGGGGGCTGTGCTTCGAGGCTTTTTGCTGTTAAGGCTGGCTGGCAGGCTCTAGGTGGAAGCGCCTCTGCTGTAGAGGAGCGATGGTGGGGAGCCACTCTCCCCTCCCCGGCAGGGGTTAGCCTGAATGCTGGATGCTGCACAGCATCCCTTACTGCTGCTCAAAGGTCCCCTCCTCTCCCTCCTTGCCTTGCTGCTTTCCTCTGGACCACCAACACCCCACGGCGAGAACTGCAGCCCACCAGAGAGCCACGCTTTGGGCACCTTGTCCCACCACCGTGCAGCTGCAGGGCCACCGCCGGGCACAGGACCCTGCCAGCACAAGCCCCTGCGTGGGGGCACCAAGCGGCGGTGCAGAAAGCCCGTGGGCTGGTAGAGACAGGCGCCAGGGTAATTAAAAGTGCTGCTCCACGACGGCCCCGTAGTTCACGTGCAGGCAGCAGGAGGTCAGGAAAAAGCAATCAAACCTTCTCCTGCTGGGGGGTCCTCCCTGTACAGCAAGGTTAATTCTGGAAGACCTCTTCCCCCCAGAATGTCATGCACACATACATAAAAAATGTCATACACACGTACGTATACATACATACAGGTACATGTACATGGATAGATAGATAGATGCACCCTTTTGGCCAGGTTGTTCTCCCCCATCTGCAGGATGCTTTAGCACCCATCGTTAGAAGGGGTGGGAGAAATCACTGCGGTGGGTGGGTATCAAAACGGTACCCCAGCCCGGACCGTCGGCTGGGCAGGAGGGAAACAGGGCGGGCGCTCAGCGCGTCAGGCACCTTCCTCACTCCCGGGCCTTCCCCTGGGGCTGTGCGGGGCGGTGGGCTGCAGCCCCCCGCTGCTCACCTGCTGAAATGAGGCAGTGAGGGGACGAAGGGAGATGGACGCAATGCAGTGGGGAAAAATGAGACTGGCATAACAGATTGTCTAAAAGGTAGCTGGGTTTTGAGCTCTAAAAATATTCAGCTCAATTCTACTTCGTTTCAGTGAGAGAAGCCGTGCCTATCCCTAGGACATTTTTGGTCACTTGTCAGTAGCAAGCCAAAATGAAACTCAGTTAACAGAGTACTTTATTCTTTCTGAAATATCTGGGGAGCAAACTAGGCTTTGAGCTACTTTCCACACACGACAAAGGGCAAATACAAGTTCTGTTGGAACTAATTTTAAAACTTACATTGACTTCAGTGGGACTGATACTCTGCTAAAAACACCTTTTCTTAAGAAAAATGGGCACTTGTGTTAGTGAGGATGAGAGAAACCATTAAGCTGTAGTAGATACACATCCACTTATGTGGCTCGCAATGTTCGTCACCTCTGCATATGGCAAATAGTTCTGCTCATTCGGTGATGGTCTCGCACAGCCCGTCTCCAGTTATCCTGGTCTGTTTAGTAGTCTTGCTTAAGCTTTGCTTGGTGGGCTGAAGGAGCGGGTAGGCGTCCGTGCCCCTGCGCAAGCGCACCACGGGGCGTGCGTCCTGCAGGTGGGTGGCACAGCCCTCCCTGCTGCGCCCTGGCCTCCGGTGCTGCTGGCACCGGGGCTCATCCTCGCTGGGCTCCGCTCAGCTCCCGGCACAGCCACGTGCGTCCCGCCGGCCCCGGCAGCCCGCGCCTGCTGACACCTTCACGGCCAGAAATACCAGTTTCCAGGGGCTTACATGGTTACAAGCCCCAGCGCCTCGAGGCAGACACCTGAGCACGACTCAAAGCGTTAGGGGGAGGCAAAGGGAGAACACGCGAGTTTACATCGACCCGTGGGGACCAAAGTCTTTTGTTTTTTCCCTAAATCATCTGCATGGATTGTGTAAAGGCTGCACAGCACTCTGGAGAACATCTTGGGGTTTTAATTCTAGTTTTGTGAATCTGTTTATTTGTTTTATTTGCAAAGGTTTGGGCTGAAGGGGAAAACAAGGTTGATTTCTATTGGCAATGACCATATTGTACCCAAGACCTTCAGCCATGTCTCACACCGCTCTCCTAGCCCCAGAAAGGTGGAGAAACCTTTCCGGCTTCTTACCGTGCCCTGAAGCCCTTTCCACCATTGCGCGTATGCGCGTGGACTTGACTTTCAGAGTACTTTATGCACAAGGCCCCATGTATATCATGGTACAAAATAATTGTCCAGTCTTATGGATAGTTTATGCCCCAGCGGGGTTTTATAGATTAATAGTAAAAGAACAAAAAAGCACTTTTAAATTATTTATATTATAAAAAGACATTCTTTATTTTTCTTGGCATCGATATCACTTAGCTAAAAAATCGGTTTATAAGTATGATATTACAGATTTTAAACTATAGCAATGATAACGCAAACACAAAAAAGCAGAATTCAGAACTAAACAGACAAAACTTACCGACGTGAAGCAGAAGGGTGATGGCAGGGCCCAGGTGGTTGGATGGGAATTGTTGGTCTTCGGCAGGGGGGTCCCTTCCTGACGTCCCTTCGTGCGTCTCCGCTGGCTGAGCCACCCTGGCCCGAGGGGCGGGTGCGGAGCAGTGAGGGGGGGTTGGCCCCTTCCCCACCTTTGCAGGACGTGATCCGACCCAGGCGCCTTGGTTTGTACAGACATACCCGCCTCGGGGGGGGGGTGCTGCGAGCGCAGTATTTTCCCAGCCAACAGAGGATTTAGAGGGGGGTTTGGTGATTTTGTGATCTACTCGGGGCCTTGTTATGTTACATTTTCGGACCTCATACAAGCACTTAATGACTCTGCCAAGGCTGAGTCAGTCTGTTGCACATTGATGTAGATTAAGTGGCACCCACTGAATTACCTCTTCTTTCCAACATGGTTCACTTGTACATAAGTGTAATGTCAAATTGTTTACAGGTTATTTTGTGCGTAATTGTGGAAAAAAAAAAAACACAAAAGTTTTAACTACAAATTTAAAGGAATTGATTTTACTGGAAGGTGTTTAAAAAATTGAATGTGCTTAATACAGTATAGACATCATTGATTATGGTCTCACATGAATGCATGTATCTCCGTGTTGTCAGTCTCCACCAGTGAGGTTATTGGCAATATTCTGCAGTCTGTGAATAGCAAATATGCATAAACTACTGTGACTCTGACAAATATAACTCAGTAACTGTTTCTACTGTGGTATGTAAAAAAAAAAAAAAACCAAACAAAAAAAAAAACCCAAACAAAAAACCCATGTAGCTTTTAGCCTGCTGTATTTCCCTGGTACAAATAACACCATGACAGAAAGAGAGACACCTTGCAAAAAAACCACACAAGTCATAGCTGTGAGCGGTGTGGAGTCACTCATGCAATGGCACCTGCCAGGTAGCTGTGGTCCAACTGCTAACACAATTGCCTATTTATAGAGGCTCGGAGGTGGCAAATGGAAGTGTTGCTACTGCCTTCTGTTCCAGCGTCACTGCTGGCGGAAGAGATGACCTTTTGTTTAGGATGACGATAAGTGAAGGGAGCCACTCCATATTAATCATTTACATGTGCGGGTTAGGTGTTATACAATATGCTGGTGAAAAGTACAGTTATCAGTGTTGTGGCATTGGGAGGCTGAAAACTGCAACTAATTTGTGTCTTGCCATTCAAATAAATCAGTGCATATACATTGTAAGAGCACAGACAAGAATAAATAAGTTGGTATCCTTCAACTGTCATATATATATACACACACAGACACAAATAGATGCGGATAAATACATACATGCTCTCTTACCCACTGTGGTTTCACATCAGTTCGTGTTAACCGGTTCCCTGCAGGCTGGGGGTTACTCTCCCTTGAAGGCAGAGAGGGTTTTTCTCCTCGCCGATTTCTGGGTTGGGGTGAAAATAAGAGTTCAGTGATCACAGGGTGAGATTCTTCTGCCTCCCTGTCCTGAGCTGGAATTTTCTGATGCCATGCTTTGGGAATACTGTCACCAGCAGCAATACTTCTGGAAAAGCCATCATTGCATCAGGGGCCACCTGCCAGAGTATTTCCAAGAACACTTTGAAATACTTTTATCCTCTGTCATTTTAAAGATGCCTTGGCAAAGGATGGCTTCATTGCAGCCAGTGGCTGAATCACAAAAGGAGAAAGTGCAGGGCATGGCAGGAGGGGAAGGATGCCGAAGGAAAGGCAGGATATCTCTTCTGGATGCGGAGAGGCAGCCAGCTGTGGCTTTTCTCGGTGCTGGTCCCCATGCCATCCATCCCAGGCAGATCCCAGAGTGCACAGCTGCGGCAAAGATGGAAAGAGAGGAAAGCTCCTGGGGCTGGGAGGAAGCCGTTTGCAGTCCTCTCCCCCAGCAGTGCTGTTCTTAGAATGACAGACTCATAATTTGGGTTTATTGTTATCTCTTCTTCCCTTCTGCACAGCTGTCTGGGGGGTAATCGGGGCTCAGCACTGCTGTCATCGCTGCTCCGGCTGGCCTGGCTCTCATTGCTCTTCCAGCCATGCATACACACTAACGCAATGCGAATCCAGAAGCACTGCTGTAGGCAAGCTGGGTCTGAAAAAGCCAGAAAAGCAGGCAATTGCTCACCTGTGGGGCAGGGCTGAGTATCCTGGGATGGTTTTTTTTGTATTATTATTATTATCTTTAAACTGTGGTACTTGGCTGTTCTTCGGAGGAGGCCTCTTCTCCCATGGCCCCTTCCTGGGAGAAGGTGAAAGATCCCATCTTTGCACAGCTTCCCCCATATGGTGCTTCACCGTAACAGGGATTTGGATGTTACAGTATCTGCACAAGCATATGGAGAGCAAAGCATTTCTGGAAGTTACGTCTTAGATGGCGAGGCGTGATGCTCGCCGAGCGCCGTGCGGCAGTCAGCATCTTCTACGGGTAGTGCACCAGCTCGCTCCGCCGGCAGCCTGCTAAGGGCCGACGCTGGAAGGACCACAAACCAGATGATAATGTGATTCCCACCCCAGCAGATGATGACCCTGCAGAAGACGCCCGCTGTCTGTATCGGTGACAGCATGCCAACACCTGCAGAGCCCGCAGCCGCGGCCCTCGCCTCCCTAAACTGCCATCACGGCTCTTGGGTGAGCTTCTCCCAAATTTATCACCCCTTGTCTGGACCCAAGGAGGTGGGGTGAAGGTGCAGGGACAAAATGAGAAGACAGTTCTGCTGCTGTTTCTAAACAACGCTAGTGGTCTCTAACCCTGTTTACCCGCCTGCTTTCTGCCAGGTAGCATTTGGAACCCAGAGTTCGTTGCTGGCTCATTCTTGTTGGGTAGGCAGCAGCATCGTCCTCTTCTGGGGCCCGTACGGGGCACAGCGGCTTGGAGGGTTGATGACGGAGCTCAGCTCACATGGCAGTGCACTCATCTTCATACAAATAAAAAAGTAACGATGCTGCTATCGCTGTTTTTTTGTCAGAAATGGCACAGGTTATTTCTCCAGGCACACTTTTTTTATCCGAGTGGCATGTATCTGAATTACTGTAGGTTTTCAGTGCCGGCAACATGAACCAGTAGCTGCAAATAGCTGGGCGGCAGGTGTCTGCGCAGCTGTTGCACTTGGGTGTGGACAAGATTTTTGTGACTAGTGGATTTTTACTTCGCTGATTTTTTTTTTTTTTTCTTAAAAGACAGTTCAGAATGAACAAAAAAAACTTGAAGGTTTTCTTTTCTTTTTTTTTTAAACATGAAACTACCAATATGACTTGGTCTAACCTGAAATGGAAGAAATGTTTCACTTCAAACAGAAAAGAAATTAATAATGATTTATTACAGCCATTTTTGCTCTTCTTTTGTTGGAGTTAGCTTAAATTTTCAGTTTAAAAAGGAAAAATGAGAACTTGTGAAACGGAAGTTGAAATCCTTCACTTTTAGAATGGCAATGTATGCATTTTTGCACATTTAATCATGTCCTCCTTCTACACATTTTTTTTTCTCCCATCCAGTGCTGTTTCCCAGACTCACCTGCATTCCTGAATAAACTTATTTACATGCACCTTGTGTTCCCCCATCCTGGCCACCCGCCTTCACCCCACAGCAGGGATGCTGGCAGGCGGTGGGTGGGCTCGCTGAGAGCCCCCGGCGAGCACAGCTGCTGCTCACAAGCCTGAGCACCCGTTATTAAAGGACAACCCCCCTCCTTCCAACGTCTGTACGCCTTCGTGATACACTGGGGCTTTTTCAAAACGGCACATCTTGCTGAATATATTTTAAGCAGCTCTACCTCTTTGCCTGTCTTGATTTAAGACATGCTCTGGGGCTTAAGCGGGGTTTGAGGGATGCACACCCCTGTGCACAGAGATGGCTCTGGGGCCACAGCGCATCTTGTCTGAGAGCCCTGAGGATGACCGTACTCATTTGTCCCAGGCAAACTTTTCTTCTAAGACCCCTGAGCTTTTGGGAGGTGTAGTTAGAAGTCCTAGGCTATTGCCGCTGCCTGGGCAGACAGATAAAGAGCAAATGAAAGGCATCAGTTGAAGATCAAAGTTTTGTTTGTAAAAATCATCTGCTTTCCTTTGGTGGCTCGAGAGACCACATGCAGAGCCATAGCTCTGCCCCTGTTCTTGCACTTCTTTTGTCTTTATTTAATTATGATAGTACTTACTATGTCTTAGGCAATGTTGTGGTAGTTCTGGAGAAGCTGTGCTTGGCAAACATGCCCTGTTACAGGGGTGTCCTGACTGCAGGGGCTCGGGGGTGAGGTGTGAGCAGACAGTCCTCTCCAGGGCACACACGTGGGGCTGCTCAGCCGAGTGCCAGTTAGCAGCCTCTGCCCAGCGCCCTAGATCTTAAGAAAAGCTGAACCATTATGGAATGTATTCCTGTCCTCATTCCCTTTCACGTGGAGAGAAAAAAACCAACTTGCTCTCCTTTACCAGCTGCTGAGGTGAATACAAAATGCAGCAGCTGGGAGGAAGAAGAAATGTTCCGAGGCATTGGTCCGACTCAGCCCAGGCTCTGGGTCCGGCTCCCCCCACTTCGCCCCTCTCTGGGGTTTGGTCTCACTCCCCATTTCTCCCAATCCTTCCAGTCTGCAAAGGAGGAGGACGCATGGGAAGCAGATGCGATCTCTGCTGTGGTGGCAGGGTCTTCTCCCTGGCGGGGCACTTCTGTCCTGAGCTCAACTCTGCAGCTTCCCACGTTTTCTAGGGCAGGAGGCTGAATTTTGCTGTTCCTAGCACCTCTGAGCACTGTCTCGTCTTTTTTTCATGTCAGGGCAGTTGTGAAAGAGCAATGGGTGTCCAGGTTAGAATACCTGTATGATAATTGCTGAGGATTTAATTACCTTCCCTACGCAGCACTGTATGATGTGCATGGAAAGTAGGAGTGATTCCCTTTGGTACCAGGTGGTATCAGAAAATAATTTTCATCTGCCTTACAACTATACAATTGAAGGAGATTTTATATATATATATATATATATATATATATATATATATATGTATGTATATTTTTCTTTCTCGCTGGTCGAGTTACAGTCGTTCTAGCCTGCAGTCAGGCTGAGCAGCACCTCAGGTCCAGACTTGCTCTGTGCCTGCAAGTTGTGCTGCTGCCAGCCACACAGGTAAGTCATGGGAAAAACGGCATGAACACATCCCTTGTTCCAACCCTTGTCAGAGGAGAGGACACCCAAAATGACAAGCTGTCCAAGCACTTAATACACAGAGGAGAAGGTCTGGGATGGGAAAGCTGCTGGTTAGTACCTGTGTCACCCTTTCTGCTCGCTGATCTTAGCCGTTCCCACAAGCCATGATGTCCAGACAGGGTAAGGTGTGACGGTGCAAGTCATCCATGGGCTTGAGAGGCGTGAGAATGCATTATTACTGTGCCCCCAAGCCAGAGCAAACAAGGTCAGCAGCTTGCTCAATGTTCCGCTGGAGAAGGAAGCTCCCTCCCAGTCAGGCAGGACTCGGGTGGGACTGTGGCGTTTGGGATGCAGAGCAGCAGCTCTCCCCACTGCGCTGAGGGCAGGGCGAAGAGGAAACCCACTGCAGGGGACTGAGATGGAGAGGTTGTCCCATCTGAGAGCCGAGAGCAGCAGATAGTCACTTCTTGCTTGACTGTTCTCTCCCGGTGCTGCCGCTGGGTGCCGAGGAGCTGGTGCTGCCCTGTCCTCTGGCTGCAGCGACCATCCCTCGGGCTCCCGCTGTCGGAAGGTCCGTAGGGGACAACTGTAAATACAGCAGGTTAAAAACTGGCAAAGTAACAGCAGATCTGTATTTAATGCAGATGTTTCCCATGTTTTGTAGTATTGTTTTATTGATAAATAAAAATCAACCAAAGACAAAAAAAGTCATTTGGCTTTGTATGTGCGTCCTGGACCAAGCCACTGGTGTGCATGTGCTTTGCTACCTGTCACAGCCCTCTGCCTCTCACCCCAGCTTCATGCTGTCCTGGGGGACTTGGGGGTGGGGGGGTGGGGGGCTGGCGACCACAGGAGACCCCGTCCTTGGCTGTTGGTTACACCGTGGTTGATCCTCACGGTGTGACCGACAGTGCTGGAACCAGAGCTGGGCGGGCGAGCGCAGCCGTCAGTCACACATCAGACTGCAACTCTGGGAGACAGTCTTTTCAAGGCTACACCTTGGGCGCGTGCTAGTAAGCAGCTAAATACAAACCTGTTTCCTGGCCAGCCACAAGTCTGTGGAATTAATGAGGAATTCTGCATTGAAGCCATGGAGATATCTTATGATTATCCCCGTGTTTCTTCCCTGGTCCCTCTTCCGCCACCAGCACAGGGAGCTGCAGGGATGGAGGAGGGTTTTTGTCCAGTAAGGGCACTGAAATAGTCACATTTTATTCTTGACAGCACGTGTCAACTCTGCTGTGATCAATCTATCCTGCTCCAAGATCAAAAATAGAATGCAGAAGTTGAATTTCAAGACAAGCTAGAGCTTTGTATCACATAAGTAATTAAAAAAAATAATTAAAAATATCAAAAGTGTAGATTAGAAATATGAATCTGAACAGCAGTATTTCTGAATTTGGGGATTCAGAAATGAATGAACCCAGGATGAAACTGGGTTCAAGGATACTGATTAAAAAACAAACCAGACTCTAGGTCTTCAAAATCATTTTTAAAGCAGGTGATGAAACCAGAGGTGCAGTTTTGCAGTGGCACCACTGCTGAGGCCACGGGCTGAGGGCACCTTCTCCTGGCAGGGGGGTCCCTGTGCCCCCACAGCGGACACACTGATGACTTGAAGCGTGGATGCCTGAGCTCTGCTTGTTTCTGATCGGTCAGCTCAACACCTTTTGCAAACAATTGATTTGAAATATTAAAAGCAGAATAACTCTTGTAGAGAAGTGCGGTGGGATAAGTTGATCCAGGGCTGAAAGATAAGAACAATTCCTAAAATTCCACCACTGGCATTGAAGTCTCACTTCTTGGCCGCTCTACTTTGCGCTTTATTTTCATGCCTAGTTATGCCCATATATAAGCCATTGGAAGTTAATGGAAAATCAGGAAAATTTTGTAGATTTTAGCATGATTTAAGTGCTATGCTACATACTTAATGCACCCACTCCTTTTTTAGCCACAACAATATGACAGGGTGAGACTCCATCAGCTTAGCAGAATTTTAACAAAGGAAAAAAATACTTGGAATTTGCAATTTGGTCCCTCATAATTAGGGTACGCAGGGCCTAAGTGTGATTCTGATCCAGTCCATTCCCAACCTGAGCAAGAATACTGTGTGTATTAAAAAACAGTCCTCCTGCTGTCACCTGGTCTCTGGGAGCGATATTTACGTGGTTGAGAGAAGAATGACAAAGTGGCAGCTCAGATGTTCGTGGAGGTGGGTGTGAATCCGGAGGGGAAGTTCATCTGCCGTGAGCGGGAGGCCGGACCAGATGACCTCCAGAGGCATCTTCCAACCTGGCTTACTGTGTCGGAGGGGGACAACTTGCCAGGGGAAAGGCAGATTCACCTAGAGAAAGGCTTGATGGAGGATTACATGATGGGGAGCAAACTGGAAACAGAAATCGCGAAAGATGGGAGGAGAGAGCAGCCCTTCAGCTGGAAGAGCCAGAGACAGGGCTATGGAAGGGTCGTGGAGAGCAATGCAAGAGGAGAGGAGCTTCCCCTTGGCCCAACAGGTGTCTGAGGGGCAAGACCTTTGTGAATGACACCAAAATTATTGCGACCAGCTCCACTGAACTGCTTGGCACAGATTTAACCCCGGAGTCTGTGTATTGTTTGCTCCACCTTGTTGAACATCGAAGGCACAATTTTCCAAATGGAAGGACAAAATTCATTTAGCTGGGAGGTAAAACGGAAGTTTTTCTGCAAGCTGACTGATACCCAGCTTTTGTAAACTGCTCTCAAGAGGGCGACTCCAGGAGACCCTTGCAGCATTTTCCCAACATGCAGTTTCTTCTCAGAAGGAGAAGATACACTCAGCATAGAAACAGTAATTCCTGCACATGCCTTTGTTGGCAAATGATGTGTTTTGAGCCATCAGAGAGACTGAAACAGCCCCTTTTGCAGCCCAGCTGGGCTGCAGTGCTGGGCAAGCCTTTGGGCACTGCTGTGCATTGTGGCTAGCAGGCAAAGCCACAAAAAAATCCAAAATAAATGGCTTGGGGTTTTTTTAAGGTTTGTTTTTTTGTTGTTGCTGTTGTTGGTTTGGGTTTTTTTTTTCTTTTCTTTTCTGAAGGAAAGTACTGACACAGGGCACCTCCTATCCTTGACCCATGCAGTTAATGAACACTGATGCCTGTATAAACTCTGGTATTTATTTCTTAAATGCTACCTAGGACAGACAAGGAATAGCCTTGCTTGCATCCCTTGGAACGAGTTATTGTAGATAACATCCTGTCAAGTGCCATGGGCACTGGGTGAGATGTCACCGCAGCTTGACATGGTTCACGTTTGTCCCCACTGAGCCCCGCAAGAACTCAGGTGCCCTCCAGCTTCAGGTGAGCTGTGCTAGGCACCCTGAGCAGAGGTGTCTTTGGTCCAAATAACTCACTAAAGCCAAGCAGGGAATCAGTAGTGGGCGCAGAAATAGAAGCGCAGAGCACCTGAGAGCTGCTGCAGTTTTAACCACAGAGCCCGTCCGTCCTTCCCCCCAGCCAGCCTGGGGCAGCGCTGGAGCGAGGGGGGGGCAGGCGCCTGCTGGGAGGGATCGCTCCAAGCAGAGACCATCACCCTTGGTCCCTTCCACTCGCTAGTGAGGGTGCAGCACGACACTCAGCAGTAAGACCCCCGGTGTTTCTCGGTGTTATTCAGCTCAGGGCTTTCTCCACACAAATATTAGTTTTTCTTCTCCATCGGAAACATAAGAATTAAATAACAAACCCTGCCCTGCAAACTCCCCACAGTGGTGTAGCACGGGCAGCTGAACTGTTAAGTGGTTGGTGACATTACCGTAAAAACCTGCTTCTATGCCCATTTAAGTTAACGAGAAAGCATCCACTAAGCTTAGCGGGAAGAGGGAAGAGGAGCTGCACGCTCGTCATGGGCTGTGAATGCATCCCGCTCTGCAGCGGGGTTGTTGGTGCAATACTGAGTCACGAAGCAGGACTGTGATGACAAAAATATCACTAATGGCAGAAAAATTATCCCAAAACGCTCAGAATTTTTAAAGCACAGCAAGACAAACAAAACTTGAAGCAATTTAACTGCATGTAAATTAGCTGCCTCCCAAAGAAAAGCTTGAGAAAAATGGTTTCATCAGAGACTCGTTAAAAATCACTAAAAACATTAATGCCATAAACATCCTCCCTCTGGCATAAATTTTGCATCCTTCCAGATGTATTTTTATTATTATGCCCATTTTATGGGAGGAGAAAGTGTGGCGCGGCTATTAGGATTATTTTGCCCCAGAGATCACAGCAAACAGTAGCCAAGAGGTACTAAACCCATCTTGTTTTATCGAATTTCCAGTCAGGTGTGCCTGGTGCTGCACCGAGCTGCCAGATCTAAAATCCTTTATCAGATTTTATTTAGTCTTTACTGAAGCAAAGCATTCCCCGATTTCAAGATTTAGTGCTGACGGAACCAGGAAGCCAATACCTGTGATTCCTGCAAATGTCCATTTACCCATGAAATAGAGCTGGGCCAGCAGAAAGAATGTGGGAAGAAACTCTGCTTGAGGTTTAACCCCTTGAACGACTGGGAGGTACTTACAGAAGTCTTTGAGCTTTAGGCAGTACTGCACTGTCAAAAATTATTTAGGGCGTTTCAGTGTAAATGTACTTCAGCATCTGGATTTGCCGAGCTGCTGAACATAACGCGATGGTCCTTGCATCGGCTCTGACATCCCCGACTTCATCTGAAATCCTGAAATCCTGGAGGCCGGAACAGTGCGCCTCGACAGCTTCGTGCTAATAAGACAGTAACCCGGAGAGGTCTGAGATCTCCCAGGGGAGAAGGACCATCAGGAAAAGGGGTGCAGGTCAGCCTCCCCAGCAGGGAGGGGAGGGGAGGGGAGGGAGCCAGGGTGGCGGGACCCTCCCCACGCCCCCCGTACCTGAGCTGTGCTCCGCCACCGCCCCCTCGCCGACAGCGGGAGAGATGGAGAGGGGAGATGGGCTAACTGAACACCCCGATCCCTCAGCACTGAACGGGAGTTATTTCAGCTCATCTGGCTCTAACGTCATTATGAACTTTGGTCCCCCCGCCCGTTATCCCATCTTTATGAGCTGATCTAAACCGAAGATCAATGGCAGCAACAGATGAGCAGAAACAGATAAAGGGCTCCCAGTGTGCAATGGACTGTACACACTGACGGTGGCAGCGACGACCTTGGCTGCACCTCCAAAGATAAATCTGCAGTTTCTGTCTTTTTTATTTAGTCACAGATGCTAACCCCCAAGTTAAACTAGCAGCCTGCTATGGGACAGTCCCTTTCCAGGACACTTGAAAGAGCGCCAGCGCTCATAGACACATACCAAAAATGTAATTTCTGCTTTCTCTATGATCTTGCCTGTGTTACTTGAAGTTGTTATTAAGCCACTCTAATTATTTTTTTTAAATCCAATAAAGACATCTAATATGTGTAATTTTGATAGAATGTATTGGGAATAGTATGTAGTTTAGTGATATTGCCAGTGCTAAAATACATGGTGCTACTCATGTAGCTATGAGCTTTTATTTTCGTCATTAGCCCAAGAGAGCAGGTCTTGATCATTTGTTAGGAACATTACATCTGACCCCCTTCTTTCCTTTGCCATAAGATGCTCTCTGTCTTACTGTAAGCATTGTGAGCAACCACAGAACTTCCCCTATTTTGTACTCTCGATGGTGTATGAAGTGTGGAGAGACAGATAGAAACAGGTATAAAAAGTGCTCAGGCAACCCGTGGTGCGCAGCTAGTAACCATCTACAGAACCATGTGAGAGAGGAACGTAATTTTTCCTGTTGCCACCAGATCTCTCCCTGGCCTTTTGCATTAATGAGTTAATTCAATCTAAAGCTGTGGGAGCTGAAGAGAGCATGGGCTGAAACAGCATGGCCTTAGGCAAAACGGTAATGGATGCAGAGGATGCAGGCAAGGCTGCAGCTTTGTAATAATAATGACGGGAGCATGATTGCCAGCCCTTAGCGCAGTCAGGCTGCCGACCTGCTGAATTACACGGTTAGACTGTGATGTACGACTTGGGATGGGTGACAGTGAAGGTCAATGCCCACACATGCAGTAACAGAAGGATTAAAAAACTCTCTCTACTCAATAATCCCTCAATTAACAGCAGTAGCAGCCTGGATGCGCCCGCCCATCCTTTCAACCCCGATGACTGGCCGCGAGTGCCTTGCCCAGCTGCCGGGAAGGGGCAGGGCTGGGCTGCGGGCAGCCGTGCTCGGTACCCACCACGGCCGGCCACGCCGCGGGACGAGCCGCCCCCAGCCCCGGCGGATGCGGGTGTGCAGCCGCTTGGCTTGCGAAGTTTCAGCGTGTGAGCAACTGTGCCGGCATGTAGTAACCGCAGCGGCTTTGCTGTGTCCACTCTCAGTCAGCACGCCCGTGCTCCGGATCAAGTGGTAAAGGAGGGGGGCAGCTGGGAAGCAGCCCCTGATGCCGGGTGACCTCCCTGGGAGAACGGGCACCAGAAGTCACTGCCATAACCAGAGACCCGCCGGTGTCTCCTGAGTGCCGACAGCGATCGCGTGACGTGGTGTCCTTGTGCCATTGCTTTGGGCAATGAATCCTCACACAGCGAGTCCCACAATGCCCGTGAGTTTATCCTTGAATTGTCACTGGTGTCCAGACTTGTCAGAAGACAACAAAACCAAAACCCCCAAAACAAAACAGGAAAAAAAAAACCCAAAAACACGAACAAAACAAATCAAACCCAAATCCAACAGATCGCTCTTCTCTCGTGGTGAAATTGTTATTTAAGGGAAAACCTGTCCCTGACCACAGTGGCAACAAGATCTAAACCCCTAAAATGCACAAGTCCAGATACCTTCAGCCATACCTTTCCCTCTGCCTTATGGTCTCCACCTTTCCCTCCAGCTTCGTATCCTGCTCAGGACTGTTCTCACCTGAATTATCCCTCACAGAGGTACTGCCACGTTTGTCACTACAATTTACTCTTGAGTCCACAAATCTAATATATTGATCTAATTATCTACAGAAATCATCCCAATCTTCACCACCCCCTTCGTGTAGTTTTGTAGCTTTTAGCCAACAGACTGAAGATTTTCCCTCATAATTTCATATATTTTGATCACATCTCCTGTTGTACGTAATACCTTCCTTCATGTCTAGGGCAAGCCACACGGAACAGAAAGCATCCTCCAGCTCTTTACCTGCGCTGCTGCTTCATGCTGCGTGTCGCACCCTGCGCTGCGCTGCAGTACTTTTCTCTAACTCACAAACATGTTTATTTTTCCAGCACTTTGGGTGAGAAATAAATTCAGCTAACAATGCAGAACTAAAACCTGGCAGTTTAACTGCAGTTGTACAATATGCCTCCCCAGCAAACGAAACACAAGCGAGAACCTTTCTTTCTCCTCTTCCCTGGCGTACCAGGCAATCGTTCCTGCGGCTGCGCGCCCTGTACTGCGGAGACCTGATGTGGCGAGCAGGGACGCATTTTCATCCGCTTTGAACTCTGAGGGACGCGTTCAGCCACATCTGTAGCATCCTCACCTCTCCTGTTGATCTCCTTGGACTAAGTGGACAGCCAGAGAGCCCTGGGTACTGGGTACCACACCAGGCCAACTGGTAAAAGGCGCTTTAGGTGTCTTGACTGCAACATACCCAAGCTAATACTTAAGAACAATAATAAAAAGATATATATGACAAAAAAGCAGCTTTTTTTTCCTATCAGGATAGGTCCATCAGCTTTGAAGACTTGCCTGTCGCTATAGAATCTGCACTTCCAGTGGTCCCTGTATATTTAAAGTTAATTAAGTACTAAGTGTTATATCAGGACCTGGATATTGAATGCAGCTTCAATAAATTAAACTGAATTTGCTCCTTTGGGTGGTCTCCTAATCAAATATTAAATCATTTTATAACATCCACCATAGTGAAACATTAAGCTGCTATGGCTTGTGGGGCAGCAAGGTACTTGCTTTACTCTGCACCCAGAGCCACAGCGAATCTCCTGCTCTTCCAGCCAGAGCTGAAAGCAAGGGCGTCGGAGGGGAGAAGTGGTCAAAGCCCTTTGTAATTTCTTCCAGCCGCTGATCTATGCCCTGAAACAGGAAAACAGATATTCCCTCCAGATCTACCTGATAGGAATATGAATGTTATTCTGCTTTTTATAAATGCCCCAATACTGAATTTAAGTTCTTTCTAAAAGGGCAAACAGGCGAGCTCTGTTTTCCAGCGATCATTTCTCCAGGCAGACCAAATTTTCATCCTGCAGTTGTATTTTAGCACTGCTGTAACTAATCATCTCCTCCAGGTTAAACCTGCAAAGGCATCCCAAATCATGTATGTAAATGATAGCTAAAAATTTCCCCAAACTGCTTAAGGTTAATGATGATCTTCATTTTCATTTTCCACATATTTCTCTCCCTGTAATAGCCATGTGCTAAATCTTCATGAGATTTTTTATAGTTTCACTGAAGGAATATTTGCATAATTATTAGTGCATAATCTGCTTTAATGGTCCCACTGATTTTACTATTGTGGCTAAATGTATGTGGTGTCAAATTTAAGCATATAAAGTTCTGGGCTGCTCTTGGACGACCCCCGTGCCTGCGGGCAGGGAGAGCCCCCCTCACCCATGCCTGCGCCCGCTCCCAAGGCAGGAGTGGTGGGTGCCCCGTGGGGTGCGGTGGGGGATGGGCCCAGCGCGGGGGCACAGGGCTGGGGGGTCTGCACCCGCCCTGCCCCAGCGAGCACAGGGGAAACCACTGGCTGTGCTTGGCCCCCCCACGCTCTGCGGGGGGACGCCACAGCGGAGACCCACAGCCCCTGGTGCAAATGCAGCACCTCCACCCGGCAACTCGGAGAGGGGATGGGGGCCCCATGTGGCACCACGACCCCCAGATCCACCTGCCCCGGGGGGCCGGCACACGTCCCGCTGCCCACCCCCACCCCGGCGCTGGTGGAAGCGGAGCTGCCCCTGTCACGGGCAGCGAGGGGCGGCGAGGAAGCGCCCCGACAACGGGACCTTGGGGAAAGGCAAAGCGGGGGAAACAGCCGCCTGCCTCGCTGCGCGTGACGTGTGCCGGTGGGCGACACTCCGCCGGACACAACCCCCCCGGGCCCCCGCGGCGGGCATCGCTAAACGCCTGCCTTCGGGGACGCAGGGACGGGAGCCAACAGAAATCTGTAGGTTCAGCGCTTTGGCAGGGTTTGTGGCAGCTGAATAGGGCCTGGCCTCCGGCTCTCCCAGTTTGGAACCCTCCCCCATGGGGCTGACGTGAAAATATATAAAAAGGATCTCCGAAAATAAGAGGAGCGAGGTGTGTAGATGGTGTGATGACAGCAACTATATAAGGAGGCAGCACAGAATTTTTGAGGGAAAGCATCAAGCTTCTGCTATTTTCCAACCAGATCATACCTTCTCTATAAAATGTCATTTCCAGAATTTTTTTTTTTAGACTGTTTCAATAGATACTGATAAATGTTCTTCTCCTTAGGGCTTGTCAGGAACAGAGGTGATTGATACTACCTTCAGAAGTAGACAAAAATGTACAGTATCTGTCAGGATGACGGATCATAAAAACAATGGTCTAAAGCTAATTTCTATGAAAGTTTTTTTTTTTAATATTTTAAATTCCTAAAACAGCAATTCAGGTTTAAATCATACCTCTTCATAAAAGCCGTAATAAAGACCTTTTGACTTGTAAAATCTGGGAAATAAATAAGGAAAGCAAAGCAAGTCAAAAAATGTCAAAAAGCAACAGTACTTTGTGAATACAGTCTTGGGGTGAAATGCTTTTTCTGATTCAATTTTGAAATTCAATTAATAGTATTTAATAAAAATCCTGGCGTGTTTTAATTGAGAGATTCCCCAGGCCTGAGCCCAGAGGCTGGGAATGCCTCCTCTCTCCCAGATCCAAGCTCAAGCCTGAAATTAAGCTTTTAATACCTTATTAACAGCAGAGGGGTTTGAGTGTAAAATGTTCTTTAAATGACATATTAAATTAACTTTCCTTATGTATTTTCAGATGGAAGTTAAATATTTCCGCATAGCTCTAGACAGCAAAAGACAATCAAGTGGGATTAGCTGAACATTTTTTTTCTCCATTACAGCAGCGTTGGGGAGCCCGGCTGGGGCCAGCGGCGGGCAGTGGTGTTCCAGGCGCCGGGGCACGCCGTACTGCACCCCTTGGCTGCCCTGCTTTTCCACGTAAAATTTCTGCTGAACTCCAGGAGAATTACTTATCTGACGGGTAATTTCGCTTGGTAGAAGCCATACAGATAGTGAGCATCCTTGCATCCTTGTGTTTCTCATATTACCTGTGCTGCTCCAGGGATTTCAGCTTTCTGAAACACCGTACCATATTCTAAATTTGTTCTTCCATAACAGCTGACGAATAACATTAATTATTATCCTTTCAGCTGTATACAGGCAACAACAGTAGAAGTTTGTGATTTTATTTTTTTAAAAAGCAGAAGCTGTCAGAATAACATGATTAAATGTCACTGTCATATCTCCAAATTGTGCATACTGTAATCCCCAAGTTTTTTCAACAGTTTTGATGGTACCTTATTTCCATAATAGCAGATAAACAACCATGTAGTACAGGGCTATAATTTCATTGATTGTTCCTGGCAACCTTGCATACCGTGACAGCTCCCGCAGCTCGAGTGATTTGTCACTTGGAGCTCAAGACGCAAGTCTTCCGTCTAACACGGGCTCATATTTTGCATGCAATCCACTCACTTACATTTCACATCCCAAAAATAAACATATTAAGATCATATAGAAATCTGATGCTTCATTCTACCTCACCTGCAGGGGGTCACTAAAATGCCTCATCAAACATTTTTGGGCACCAAACAGTGCTCGGTGCACCTGAGCGGAGCAGGACCCTTTCACTCCAGACTCCAGTGTCGCCTCTGTCCCTTCCCGCCCGGGCAGGCAGCTGGGGCCGGCACATCTCCCTCAGGACTTCAAGCAACGTTTGGGGTGGGGAGCAGAAAAATAGCCCCTCCGAAAGAGAGCATGACCCACAGCTGGAAAACCTTGGCTTCCGTGTCCGTCCCGAGGCTCGGTCTCCCTCGGCGACGGCCAGATGCGAAGGCGATGGGGCAGCGCGTGCTCCGCCGCCGCCGGCGTGGGGGAAGCTGCCCCTTCTGTCTCTTCGGTGGTCAGCGTCCGCTTTTGTAAACGGTGCAGCTGTGAGAAGTTAGGAAATAACTTCTAGATAAATAGATTTATTGGTGTGATTTGATTTTATGTGGCTAGAACGGGGCGTTTATAAAATATTTATAGAGTTTTCCTTCACAGTGATACGAGAACCAGTTAAACAGTGCACGGGTCTTCATTAGTGCTACTTCACGTGCCGGTTTGTTTTCTGTCTTGTCTTGTCCCCTTGTTAAGTTGGCCCTCATGGTAAATTAGCCCAGATCATTAATTAATAATTACCTCTTCTTTATAAAATCAGATTCCTCGAGTTAGTACTACTGGTTATGAATTTAAGATTATGCATAAACCTGTATGCATTTCCCTGCTCCATATTTAAGTCATTCTGCTATTCATCCAAAACCTCATCAGAACAGATAATAAACCACTTCGTGAGCAGATGTGCCACTTATTCATCTAGTTCTATAATGATAATGAAGAAAATTTAATCTGGAGTGTCTATGGAAGATGATCTAAAAGACAGATTGGTATGAATAATAAAGACGCTACACAAAAATTTAAGAACTGACATGAAAAGGCAATCATTAACTACTCTGCAATGCTGCCTTTGATATAGTCCAATAGTGTATAAAAACAAGCACCTCTTGGGTGTTGGACTCCAGAAGGAGCTACCGTTTCTGCAGATGTAAATGCTCTAAATTGCTTTTACTTTGAGGAAGTATAGAAGATAATTTCTCTTACAGCTGTAAGCAACATCTGACATTGCAAAATGCTGAAAACACATTGAAGAGAGGTTGGAGATTTCAGATATATTCAAGGTGAGCAGGATAACACACAGAGCTGAATATTTATCCAAAAAATAAGAAAATGCAGAACAAGTGGAAATTTGTGAAGCCGACGTGCTCTGAAGAGCCATTTACCTCTCATTAGCTAGGTATATATTTATCTCTTTCCTCATAGAAGTTACTATTGATTCCTCTCAATACAAAAAAATCAGGGAAGTGGTAAATGCAGGAGACAAATATCGTAGTTGACTATTTGCAAAGCCTTTAACGTAGCTGAGTAGCTCCATGGTTTCTGTTAACAGTCAAAAAGAGAATTAAAAATCCCCAAAGTGTCTTTGAAGAAAAAAAGCCATTGTGTTCAATGTTGGTGAAATGTCCTAGACTGACAAGTCATCTATTTATTCCCAAAGCAAGAAAAGCACAAACTGTGCAGTATAAGCTGTGCAGTATAAGCTCTCCAAGTGGTTTTTTTGTTTGTTTGTTTGGTGTTTTTTTGTTGGTTTTTGTTTTTTTTTTTTAAAAGAGACTGCTTGGAGGAGCAGGGTATAGAATAGGACATCATTACGATGTCCATGAAGGGGCACTAATTCAGAAATTTACTCTGGCTGCACATTAAACACACGCAATTAATCATGAGAACATCAACCAAACCAGTGGGAAAAGTCACCCTTTGCTTCTGTGGGAGACAAATGAGGAGACCTCAGGCAGAGGCAGACCTGGGGGGACACGGGCACTTACAGCTGCAGGGACAATGTCATTAGCAAGGCTGTGTAGGGAAAAAATGAGTCCTGGAATGGGGCTGTTGCATTTCCGCTGGAGGGAGGTTAATGAAACCATTCGTGAAAACACCAATGCAGAAAAAAATTAGCACATGGACGCTCTTGGGATCCTTTGAAGTTCAGGAGAATTACCTGTGTTTCGCCAGAGCCCCGAAGGACCGGGGCTGTCGGGAGAGGGAGCTTGTGGCACCAGCCCCTGCCCGTCGCAGCGGGGCATCACCTGCGTCACCGCTGCCGCCTGCGGGGTGGGCACCTGCCCCGCGGGCATGGGGGCCCTGAACAAACCCCACGGCCCGTCCTGCTGACACCTCAGCAGCCTGCTGGCAGCCCCCGGGGCCGGAGGAGGCATGTCCGGCCGCCCCGTCCCGCGGCGCTGGAGGAGGAGGGACTGCCACCCGCGCCGGCCAGCGCTCCCGCTGCCCTGCCTCACTGCCACCTGCTCGTGGCCACTGCTTTACCTCTCAGCAAGGACAGGACTTAAAATGGAATATCGTTAGTGCAGGAAAAGCGAAAAGGAGCTTGGTGTGAATAGTTACGCTTGTCTCGACAAGTCATTACGCCGAACTACTTGCATGAGAACTTAGGGCACTGCTCTTCCCTGCAGGCGCTGATGTCTGCGTGCCCCTCGGTGCTGTGCCCCCGCACATCCTCAGCTGGCAGGGACAATGTTATTCCCTCTGGAAAATGACCCTGAGGGGAAACAACCCCGTAACAGTAAAACTTTTTTTTTTTTTTTCTTTTAACAGTTTGTCAACAAAGTACTGCTTTTAGCACCGAAAATACTGCCAGCCTCTTTCAGCATCTGTCACAACAGCAGCAGCCAGCACTGCCACAAATTCTGGGTTAAGGAGACGGGAAATAAAACGGGTTTGAGAGGGCAATGTGGAACCTGGGTTTATCTTTTACGGCAGGTCCTTGAACCGGGAAGAGCACGTGAGAGGAAGGGTCCTGCCCCACACGCGTGGCTCTAAGCTCGCCGTGGAGTTGGGCTCGGTGGCTGTAGGAAGCAGGGTCTGCTAAGGCAGAGTTATTCCTCTTTCTTCCATACCAAATCCTGGTTTGTGAGTTTCCTTCAGTTTTCCTGTCAGTTTTGATGGAACAAAGGTTTGCTTTAATTCACTGAGCTCTTACCTTAGTGGACACATTTTAGATTCAGGGTGTCCCCCTCGCTGTAGCTGTTTACCAAGACAGAGGACACACAGCCCTACCCCTGTGGGCTCAGACTTAGCATGTAGAAGCACAAATAAATCAACAAGAGTTTAGCTATCGACTTCTGCACACATTTGCTGTAGCAGCACCCAAAGGTATCAGCTGGACCAGAGTCCCATTTGCCATACTGTCTGTGCCAGCGCCTGCCTCTTGGCCTGGAAAAGACGTGGGGGTTCATGCTCTGCTTCCCCCGGTCCCAGGTTAGTTGTGGCAGAGGTCACCTTTCGACATCAGTTGTCAGAAGTAACAGTGGTGGCGTGAGATGGCTTTACACCCAAGAGAGAAACAAGTAGGACAGCCACTGCTGGGAACACGTGTTGCTTCTTGTCTGTGACCCAAGTGAAGCACGCGGCCCCCAGCCAGGAGCATCTAACTCAGCTTTCCTGGAGACGTGAGGAGCCACCGGCATTTTTTAGTTTTGCTGGCGATCACTGTCCGATCTAAACCACAAAAATTAAATTAAAATAGATATGTATCAGAATTGGTTATATACATTCGTAGCGATTATATGACTTCTCTGACATCTAACCTTTTATGGAGTGGATTTTAGTACTTTTTGTTAGATCTCTGCTTCTCAAGGACTAGCATGAACGGGCCAAAAGGATAAGTATTTAATCTTCTAGTGACAGAGCAGACATTTTAATAGTGAGATTGTTTTATTCTTAGGATACCTCCAGTAAAGGATATACATCTTCCCAAGGACAAATAATTACTTCAGCAACCTACAGCAATTTGTCAATGAGAATGACCCTGAGATTAGTTAAAGTTCATAAGCTGCAACATGAGTCACGATTAGAAAATAAGAGTACTATTTTTCTCTATAAAACAAGGTGAAAATTCAATAGCGAATTGGTCTGAAATATTGTGACCCGAACTAAATCAGAGATGAGTAGTTGAAGAATTACTGTTGTTGCTTGTCTGGGAAGCAAATGTGAGACTGTATTTTGAGTGCTTGAGAGGAAATCTGGTATCTTTGGTAACAGATATAAAGATATCAAGGAAGAACATCCAAATTATTTTAATTTATTACTGTAGTCATGGAACTTGAAAAGGCAATGAATAATCCCAGAAAGCATTTTAAGGACTCCACTCTCTAAGTGCTGGTGGTCCAGCGGCCATCACAGAGTACAACTGCGAAGCGCGCAACACCGGAGGAGAAGCTGCAGGAAAGGGATGTGAGCGCACGGGGTTACACGGTGCCTGCTCACCTGCCTGGCGCACGCTCTGGGCTGCCGGGACTCCTGATGTGCCACAGCTCAGGGCGCTCTCTCCTGATGCAATCTGGGGTAGGCATGGCCTCGGCAGGACGCCCGCCGCTCCATCCCACAGCCCTCCAGCCTGAAGGCCGACCCGTGGCTCCCGCTCCCCTCCACCTCCATGCATCGCCGGTGGGAAGAAGCAGAGATAGGCAAGCGTGAAGCAAGTGACCCCTTTGGGCTTTTTCCCAGCTCCGTGCTGACAGCAGCACAGTCACTGACGTTTTGGTCCCAGGCAGCTGGACAGGTCTCGCCCAGCTTTCCAGCAGCTCATCCCTTGCCCGGGAGAGCACCAGCCCAGCCAGGGGAGCCACGGGGAGCGAGGCTCTCCGCTCCCGAGTGCAGAGCGCAGGCAGATTTTACAGAGCCACATGTAAAACCTGACAGTACAGTGGCAGAGCAGGCAAATACGGCCACTCATCCAGTATGTACGCTGATGGATTGCACACAGTCTTAAATATTATAGGAGAAAGTATTTCATCTAGGCAGGAAACTTTAAGCAGGACACAACAGACATTTTTCTTACAATATTAACAATTTACCATCTGAACTTTATCTTCTCCTTGGATAATAGCCACTAGAGACCGGGCAAAGGAACAATTGATTTAAGATCTCAATCAAAAGAAAGCATTCCTCTTATCTGTATAGCCAAGCAATGAAGTAACAGTCATCTGGCGTTATTGTACATTTGTCAGTCCATTAAAAGCATAGACCCAAAATCTATATATGTAATGTAAGATGTGCAGAAATGACTCTTGCAAAAATTCTTAGTGGTAAGGAGTTTGCAGTCCATGCCTTTCCCTTGATGTCCACAACGTTTACTAAAAAAGGCAAGGGGAAAAAAATATATACTTCCTACAGCCAGACGTGCTTCCCTCTTTCCACATGCTTTTGCTTGATGGTTTCATTGCTA
This sequence comes from Microhierax caerulescens, assembly GCA_035590215.1. Taxonomy (NCBI): domain Eukaryota; kingdom Metazoa; phylum Chordata; class Aves; order Falconiformes; family Falconidae; genus Microhierax; species Microhierax caerulescens. Next base: position 64,700,701 of record JAVJGJ010000061.1, on the reverse strand, counting down.
CTCTGACAAGGAGTGATGTGGTGCACAAGCTGCACTTACCTCCATCCCTCTGCAGTTAGTCGGGATGACCTCACCCACTGCGGAGCAAATGCAGGGAACAACTTCTATGGGTTTGGAAACAAGGCCACAGCACTCGGTGCTGATTTGTGCTGTGTGATTTTGTGTTCTGAAATATTTGTCGCTGTCAATTTATCAGTGACCTATTCCTGACAAAGCCCGATGTGCTGGGCTTGCAAAGAGAGCTGGAGGAGTATGTGACATGGCTCTTTTCAACCCTACTCATCTGCTGAAGGCAGAGGAGGAATTCATCACAACGTTGCAAATAAGAAGAGGACGTTGGGCTTGTACTGCGTGCCCAGCACTGTGAATGCAGTTTGAAATGCAAACTAATGATGAATGGCTGATTTTGAAGATGAGCAATTTGATAAGGATTTTCCCCCACATTCTGCCATCTCTTGCAGCACATCTACTGACATGAGGCAGAGATGTCAAATCCAAACTCTTCTGTGTAGAGGGATTACAGAGGAATGCAGGCAGGTTAATTAACATTGATAACATACAGCTGTGGGCTGGCTTCAGGGGCAGTGGGTTGGCTGATGTAGATAATGTGCAGCTGTGGCTGGTTCCTGCTAAGTAGCTAAATAGCTCTAAGGGGTATGGAAGAGGAGCACTGGATGGAGAGAGAGCTGGAAGAAGCAGAGGGAGGGAGCACCCTGGATGTAGGCGAAGGGGGCCTTGACGAGGAGAAGGAAGAATCTGGATGTGGCAGAGGCAAGAAGCAGAGGGACTGGCCTGAAGGTGGATGGATAAACAGCACAGACGGTAAATGAACTTTTGAAACCTCGTGGGGGATTGGTGGCTGTGCTGGGGCAAGGTGTGGGAGCTACTTGTTGAAGTTAACCTGGTGTGGGGTGGTAAAAGCCTTGTTGCAGCTGGCCAGTTTTGATAGAGCAGTGACACTGCTGAGTTTTACTTCTCGGTATGTTTATTGACAAAATGAAGTATCCAAACCCCTTCTTCTCCCTGAATGTATTTCTAGCAATTATTTTAAGACACAGCTTAAAATCTGTGCAGCCTCAACTGATCTTAACTAGAGTTTCCAAAGCAAGACCCTTGCTCTCCAAGGTTTGCTCTACTGTTAATGGATGATGAGCTCTTACCCGTCAGGTCTGCTTCATTACTGATCCACGCCAACAGTTCTAAGGGCAAACATTGATTCCAGATGTTTTAGCTCAGCAGTACATTTGCCACATTAAATATAGTAGTTCCTGTTAAAACACTGACTACTTTCTTCAAAAGCTACCTTGAGTGGAAGAACAGCTGTGCTTAGTATGCAAATGTACTGGTGTACCAATCAATTCAGTGAATGTTAAGGATTCCTCTAAATAACAAGTATGGAATAAACCCAGAAATGACCGTTAAAAGAAAGATTACAGTGTACTTCAGCCTGCACAGAGCTCACCAGAAGGATACCCTGCACGCAGAGCTAAAGCTGCAGTGCTAAATGGGTGAAACCCTGCCCGCAGCCTTCGTTACCTTGGGGTTAACTTGACCACGCTTGTGCTGCCACAAAGACAGGCCCGAGGGCAGGTGCCCACCCCACCCCCAGAGCTGCTGATCTCCTCCAGGACATGTGGAGGCTTCTACTGCCCTCACCACCCCATGGATCCCGATATTTCCTACCTGGGGAAAGGTATGTCCGCTCCGGAGCCCTCTCCCCCTTTGGCACAGCCTAGTGGTCGAGGGGGCCCTGCCGAGGTCTTCCTCTTCATCCCCAGATGCTGTGCAAGGAGAAACGAGGGCGATGGGCAGATGTGCCACCGACACCAACTGCTGGCACAGGGCTTGACGTGCGATACGCTCATCCAAACTACCCCAAACTTTGGGCAGGTCTCCAGCGTGGAGTGAGTGGCTGAGGAATCTGGTGCAAGTCGTGTTTATTTTTAACGTGAGTGTTCTGCAACAATAATTGTGTCAAGTTGAATGCACGGTGGACTGGTTACGTTTCTATTCCAGTTACCATGGTTGCTAATACTTAAACTTCCTGAGAAAGGAAGTGAATTGTTCTCCCCATGCTGGGAAATGTCTCCCTGGCTCAATCCTGCCCACATAGTGCAATAATGCTGCTGGTCTCTGCTTCGGATGTGAAAGCTGGAGGAGGTCTGCCCAGCCGGGTCTGGCAGATGGAGCTCGGTTTTCCCTGGTTTATCACTGCACTGGCAGAACAAATCTCCTCACCTCTACTTTGGTTTTATGTAGGGAGAAATCTTTCATACTACTGCTGCCAGTAGGCATCTGTGGGAGAAAAGAAGTGCACTTACACCAGAAATGTCTTTGGGATGCATTTGATCTGAGCCAGTAACGGTGTGTGGTACCAGGCAGACAAGAACAAGGCAAAAGCCTAGAAGAGCAAACTGTGTGCAGACAATATCTGTGCTCCCTTAAGCACAACAGTCCACCATGGTAAGCAAATAGCTCCCCAAGATTAAAAAAAACCAAACCACAAAACCCAAGCAACCAGGAAGTGGACAGAGAGCAGATACGATGGGTCTGAGCATAATGAAGTGAGCTGATGGGTAGCGCAAGCCTTTGCCGCAGTCCTGTTGCTAAGCAGGGGTAGCTCGGCAGCAGCATCTCCCTGCCTGGCGGCTGGCTCAGCCGTGCCTACAGCCGAGCGAGCTGCGTGGGTGCCCTGTGGCAGGACGTGGCACCGACCCTCCCTGTGCCGTGCCAGCCCCCCCAGCCACCATCAGCGTGGGTCTCGCCTCCCCAGTGCCGTGGTCTGTGGGTGGGATGGGCCTGGCCCCCCTCGCTCATGCACAGCATGTACCAAGTGCCTGCAGCTGGCCCCGCCGCTATTCTCCGTGGTTCCCAGCAATGAAAACATATTGAGTCAATGTGGATTTGAAAAGTCTTTTGACTCCAGGTCTGCTGCAAATCCTCCAGCAGGTTGATTTCCCTCGGCTCTCTTCATGTGATGATTCCCTACATACAAAGAACTAAACGAAAATGTCACACAAAAAAAACCAAAAACAAACTTGAACTCTGTGGAGCTTAAATTCACAGTGAATTATGCATTATCAATCAGGCAAAACAATTACCTGAATTGTTAAATCTCTAAACAGTTTCAGAATCAAGGGGACCTTGGTTCAATTTAGCCTTGTTTAGGAGACTCAAAATAGGGTTTAGGACCAGTTTAGCTAAATTTATGCCTATATTCACCTGCATTCACTTCTCTGAGTGTTTCCGTGAAGAAGTTTCCCTCTGTCAAAACGGTACTTTTCCTGGGAAGTACAGCCAGTGAGGTAGCAGCAGCAGCACCAGTTTCTCCTTTCTACTGGTTTGAGTGAGGTCATTAAGCAGGCTGCTGCGGGAAGCCTCCCTCTTCATGGGCGGTGGGGGATTGTGGCCCTGGTCAGCACGATAAAGATGCCCTGAAGACAAGAGGACCCCCGAGCAAGGGCTGCTGCTGCGGGCAGGGGCTCACGTGGAGGTGCAGCAGCACGACGCCTGGAGAAGGCTCCCAGAGGCTTTTACTGAGTCACCGTTAAGGAACAGGAATGGAATGAGGGACCAGAAGCTGAGGAAATCACCAAAACAAATAAACATTTATTGCCCAGCTGATCATCTGGTGAAACACTCCATGGGAATTCTTCATTTTGTTGCTAACATTTCAAAGAAAAATGTTAAACGTATCCCAGAGGAAAAAAAATATTTATACAGCAATAGATTTTTCCTGTTTTCATAACAAATGTTTTAGCCAGCTCTGTTATTTTTCCTCTATTTTCTGGTACATGGCTGACCAGAAGGCGTCATTGCATGTGGTAAACTACAGCCACACCTGTGTTTAGACACTTGCATCCTACTTTCACAAAACAATAAACTGGAAAAGCGCTCAGAATATATCCAGGACCAACAGATGCTTCTTAATATTCCTGTCCATCTGTGCCCAGGCTTCACGTTCTTATTCTGTTTTTTTACTGCAACTGTTAATAACCCCCCCATGTGTTTACATCCCGTAGTGTCACCTGGCGCTCCAGGACAGATCACCTCCGATCAGACCCTGTAGTTCTGCAGCCACACCATACGATAGACAGCGGGTTTGGCTGGGAAGTATTTTGTCCCTGTGCTATTGAGAAGTGAGTTGAGACTTCACAGTGGTTCCTTCTGGCTTCTGAGTCTGCCAACGGAAAAAAAGCAATAGAAATACTTGGGCCATCGATATTTCAGTGAAAAGACGAGGTTTGGAATTAAGGCTTACCTGGCTCTTCGGTTTCCTATTAAATAAGCATCTGGTTTATTGCAACCTATTCACAAAGTTATCCATCATTCTTGACAAAATTTGGTACAAATTCATGCGAAAAATCATTATAATATTCAGCTTCCATTATTTATGAATGTCTTTATGCCCATTAAACCGCGTGACACCAGTTCCAAAGAACAAGCGGTATTGCGGGATGAGGTGGCCACGGCCACTGCCAGGGGACACAGCAGTGGGACATGTGCCAGCAGGTCTGGGGGAAGGCGAGGACACAAGGCAACCTCTCGTGTGTACGCATAATCCGCCCTGTCTCAATTGCAGAGTTCACAGGCAGCAAATACCCTCGTAATGACAGGATGGGAAGAACTAGTGAGCGTGTACAGACTGCTACACCAGCAGAATATCAGGATGGAGCGGGAAGCTGCTGGCCGTGCAAAGGCTGAGACGCTGGTGGAGGGGTTTGTACCCAGCCACTTTTAGCCAGAAATGCTCCCTGCTGATGTCACTCATGAAAAACCCAAGAACACAGACTTACAGGGGAGCAAAGCCGTTTCCTCCTTCCCGGGAGCGCCCGAGCCCGCAGGCATGGCAGCAGGCTGCGCGCGAGGCAGAGCATCCTCCCAGCTCCTGCCTGTCCGTGGACCTGCTGGCTGGCTACTGCCTTTCAGCTCGCTTGAGCAGGGGCTCCTTGTTGGAAAGCAGCACTCCCTGGCCGGATCTGGGAGAAAAGGGACGTTGACATCTCTTTTCAGACACTTTGAGGTACAAAAAGCAAGCTAGGAATAATATGAAGTTCCACTGGCAATGTACATAATGTGCTCAAGAAGCAAGGGAGAATGGAAGGCACTTGAGGGCCAGGTCACAGAAAGTGCTCCACGTGAAGCATTTCTCGTGAGCAGATCAAATGGTGTTTTAGTGAGGACTCATAAATATTAATATGGCACCTGTTTCAATTCTTTCAACGAGCAGGAGCAGTCATGCCCCGTGTGTGTGGTGACACAGAAAGCGAGCAGTTCGTGACAAGCCTCCTATGTGTACCTTCGTGCTTCTCTCCAGGATCACGTGGGCTTCTTTTTTAAATGGCATTCTGGGGTAAAAGTGAATCTAATCACAGGCTGAAGGAAGTACAGCTTCATAATTTAATAGGTCTGCACCATATCCTCACAAAGAGGAGAAGGTGGCTTTGGTGGGTACCAGAACTGAAGAAGGGGATCTCACGAAGGGCTGCAAGTCTGGAATACATAAGCCTGTATCTAAAAGTGCCTTTGGCTACTTGAATTATTCACAATTGCCAGCGTATTCCCTTGCAGTAAGTGCCCTCCTACATAGGGGAGAATGCAGCAGATATTAAATATTGTTCAGTGCCAACATACAATTTATTGCTGCCTCCGTACCCCGTGGACGCTGCTTTGTTACTGGTCAGGGGCTGTGTGCAGGGGCTACCCAGGGTAAAGCTTTTACAAGTGCTGCTCTTCTGTAACAGACGAGTTACATTTTTGGGTAAAGGGCGATCCATGCAGATCTGCTCACCTGAAAATTTACAAAGCTTGAAAGCGAGCTACTGTATTTCACCTGATCCTGACGCCTTCCTTCACACGGGGCGTCCAGGTTGAGTTCTGCCGTGGAATGGGAAAGCAGCTGGGACTGCCCGAGCTCCGGGGCAGCATCCTGCGCCGCCTGCACCCCAGCCTGCGCTGCCCGGGGAGGCACGGGCTGCTCCCTCTCACCTGGCACGCTTCTGCGCCCCGTGCCAGAGCTCAGATGCTCATAAATAACGGCGACAAAGCTCAGGTGTTTAAGACACGAGGGGGGGGAAACTCAGAATAGCCACAAAACATTTACTGTCAAATAGGCTCATAGTGCTTCTTTAATAACTGTTACTTACGTCATGACATACTGCTGTGATACAGTGATACACATCCAACCATAAAAATATTATGTATTTGCTTTTTAAGTCACTTCCAAGTAATTCAGTGCAGGAAACTTCTATATAATATCATTGCACTGTGCCGCATGCGAGCACCTGCACCCCCTGAGTGCTTCTGCGCCCAGAGCAGGGGCAGCGAGGTGGTGCTGGCCTCTCGCAGCTGAAGAGCAGTCACACGAGGAGGCTTGCCAAGGTCACAGAGGCAGGCTGAGCAGAATGGAAACTTGCTCCAGCATCCCCTGACTCCAGAAGAGACCCATACGTGCTGGACCATAGCTCATCATGAAGGTGCTGGAGCTTTGCAATGCGTCACCAGCACGAGCAACTCAGAATAGCCCAGCTCAGGGAGGGAGGAGAGAAGATACTGCAGGAAACAGGTTTCTGGGTGGTAACCTGACATAAGTTAAAATTTTATATAACCCCTGCTTATCCTCTCTGTCCTTTCTCCATCTCTCTCTTTCTGCAGGGGCCCACACACTCCAGGGTGATCAGGATGCAGTGGGTTCGGTATTTCAGTACTTCAGCCTATTACAGGGGTGTCTTGGGATCAAGATCCAGAGGTTCTTACTCTCGTCTTCCCCTTCCTATTTCTGCCTTCCTGTTTCAACCAGATGGACCTCAGCTATTCCTTGAAGCTCGATTCAGTTTCTGATGTGTTTTCCATGAGCAAAAGGGGTATTTATATTTTTCTTCCATCAGCAATTTTCTACAGCAAATAAGAAAAGGAAATGGAAAACCTCGTAGGAAGTCCCAGGCTGCTGAGGCTTTTTAAATGGGCTCAGAGCTCAGGCATGAGGCAGATTAATCACAAACCAGACATGTTGAGTCAGTGCAGAAGATGACATTTCAGGGCCAGTGTAAGGAAGCAGGATTAATCGAATGGTGGGTCTAGGGAGAAGAAGGGAAGCCTGAGAATGAACCACCAGGTACAGGAGAGATGGGATGTGACAGCACTGAAACTATTCCACAAAATTAAGCACAGTCGTCCAAAGGTTTTCCTTTGCATGAGCACTGTGATCTCATCCTAATGTGCTTAAGAGAAATTGTAGATGATTAATTGGCTCATCTCCATATCCTGCTCCTAAGTGAGGTACTTAAGGAAACCGTTTTTCTGTTGCTGCCTGACCTGCAAATACAGGGTGTCAGCCATTCCAAGGAAGCTTCAGCATGAAAAAGAATGGAGTGATAAGCAGTACATATTAAAGAGACAGGCAAAACAGGTAATAGCCTCTGTGTCCCCTGAAATACATCTCATTCCTCAGGTTAACACTTTAAATATGCATTGCATGGAAATGTACCCCTCATTTAACAAAAATAAATGACTGAAGTCAAATAACAGGCTGCTGTGGACAGAAAGCAGCACTTGGCAAATATAATGATGCCTTTTCACGCAGTGGTAGCGCTCCAGAATGGTTAATCTTTGCTCAATGGTCCTTTTACCCTAAAAGTACAGAAGACACATTGCAGTGCTTTCTCCACTGGGAAACCCACATGTAATACTACATCCGTAAGAACTGAGACTCAAATCCTTTTGTCATTTCGCCGCTCTCATTTGCCTACAAGTGCTGCAAGGTAGAACTAAAAAAAGAAAGGAAGGAACAGAAAAGCTTCTGCTGCCCTGAGTGCACCCTCACTCTTCATGGACATGGATGACGCAGTTCTGTTTGCTGAACAGCTGGTTCCTTCTTAATGCTTCATTTTCTCCTGATTACCAGCAGTGTATCTCCTTCTATATCTTCAGCCCCAAATATTTATTTTTCTTGGGGCTGGAAGCTGGCTCTCAGAGCACCTAAAAAGCTGGTTTCCACATGTTCTGCTTCCACGTAAGTATATTACTCATGAATAAGAAACAGGAGGGGGTTACTCCCGGCTGAAACCAGGCAGGTAAGCAAATGTTTCGTATCGGGCTTGGAGGCAAGCCATCAGTAGGGCTTTATCTGGTGCTTGAAAATCTGGAATGTGCTTACATAGGCACTGCATTGGGTAGTCTCGGGAACAACGTATAGCTGCCTTCGCACAGAGGTTTGTCAGTTCTCTGGGCCAGTCAGGGAAGGATCAGCTTCTCAGAGGCTAATATCCACACAGCTGAACCTCAACGGTGTGGTTCCAACTTGTGTGTCATTCTGAAAACCTTCCCATCAATCCATGGCTTCATTTCAGTTTCTCAGCCTTGCTAACTTGTTCTGAAGCTGCCATTGATTTACTGCTCAATTTCTGAGCAGTTTGAAGGGTTTTTCCCCAGCAGAAATGTTCCTTATTTGAAGTAGAAATTGAATCTGATGGGAAAACTTCTTTTAATTTGCAAAACAGAGAAGGTTAAAAGGGGTAGAGAAAATCCAAGCTCCTCAAACCACTGAGTGACAGTTTTTGGCATAGCAACAGTACAGGAGCAGTTCCTGTACTGATTTAAAGGAAAAAACCAAACCCACATCACCTTTCCAACCCTTGCTTCGCTAAGACATGTTGAAGGGACCTACCAAAGCCTCCCCGGTGCACAGCATCACGGTCTGGCTCCAGAGATTCGCAAAGCAAATACTGGCACATGAGGGTACAGCTCACTCCTGGTCTGGTGCCACGGCTGGCACCATGTGCTTGCAGTGCGTGATTCCACAGCAACCTACAGAGACTTTAAAATGTTTTACAGATATAAAGAAAGTAAACCTTAACACCACCTCCCCTTTTTGCTCTCCTTGTGATCTAAGGCAGCTGAGCACTTACCGAGGGGGAGTGGGAAAGGCTCTGTGTCCTGCCCTGGGACACCTCCAGTGCGGTGGAGCAGGCTGCAGACCTCCAGATCCGTGACCTCAGGCTGTGCTTCGTGGATGCAAGCCGGTGCTCTGCGCCTTTCCCAGCATTTCCAAGACCCTCTCTTGCCACTGCTGCACCGCCGTATGCTCGTATTTGCCATGAGTATGGAGCGGGGATTCAGAAGGAATTCCACCATTGCTGTGTGAAGTAGCACTCTGTTATCAAAATAACAAAGTAACAAACCAGTTATGCATTGATATATGACATGAAATTCAATATGAAATGAATTAATGTGGTTCTCGTCTGAAGTGTGCAGAGACACCTTACTCTGTCATTTTCCACTAAATACACAGTCTTTCTCTTTGCTGAATTTATTTGCCATTTACCCATATCTGAACATTTGCATTCTTTGTTGCTGTGTTATGTTTGCAATGAATTTGCATTTGTATGTTGTAGAGAAACGTCTCTTCCGATGTCTCTTTTGGTCACCACATAAATGCTGCTTCTTGTTTCCTCATCCAGTAACTCAAGAGCAGAGGCTGAAATGTCCAAGTGTAAAGGAAAATGATGGGAAGACTGTTCTGCGCAGAGGAGTTCGAAGAACGCCACATTTCCTCCGCTGTGAGATCCCTGATCATCGGTTTTTTCCTTCTGCCAATAAGCTGTTACCAGCAACACTGAAGTTTAGATTCCTGGGGGGTGCGTGTTCCAAGCCTTGAAGAGAACCCCCTTGGCCTGCCTTTCCTTGGCGTCCCCGCCGCCTGCCCTCCCCAGAGGAGGCATTGCCATCGCACGCCGCTGCACGGGACGGCGCGCGGCGCGGCCGTGTGAGGAGCAGAGGGTGTCGGGGGGGCTGCTGCGAGTCGGGAAAGGTGCGATACGCATGTGGGGGTGCGGCAGCGGGGACAGGGCTGGCAGTCGGTGAGCGGTTCTGCCTCCTGCTGTGCTCTGTGATGTCTCACTGTTCCACAGCTAAAATTGCTGGTTTGGGTATCGTTAGCCTCCATAGTTCAAGATAGGACTAATTATGAATAACAGACTGTGCTGTTCTTTTATCACAGGTTTTTGATTAACATGAGACATTGTCTTCGGGTATTTCCTATGCCAAATTATCCTTTCAGTTACTGGAGCCTACTTCCCAGTAGAAGAACCATTTAGAACTGGTTGTTCTTGTTGAAGGAGAACAGAAAGAAGAGGACAAAATACAAAACCTAGCTCTCCTCCAGCTCCTGCCCAACGGTCCTGCTGGCGCCATTCACGTCTTGACTGTACCTGCAGGGAGAAGTGAAGAACCTATGGACACTGGGCACTTTGTTACAGGTTCTCACCTCTTCAGCCAAGTTCAAAGCCGAGCTCTGACCCTCATAGTGCTGAGCAAGACGCGCATCAAACGAAAGGCCAGCAGACGCGCTGCCCTGGCCGAGGCGTGCCGCCATCGGGGCCGAGAGGGATGAACAGGTTGCAGAGAGCATTTTTGCAAGGTGCAGAACATGAGCCTGTTCCTGCTGCCGCCAATTCTGCAGCAAGACCGAGCAGGGTCTGAGCAGCCAAAAGCAGCTCCCCCCCCCGGCCCCTGCTCCTCTGCCTTTGGGCTTATCCCACCCCGATGCGAGCGGCCGCGTCTGCCCTGTCACAGACCCCCAGCTGCGGGACCCCCGGCCACC